>OZ016470.1:15510305-16035305 GCA_963966625.1 Caenorhabditis zanzibari
TTTCGAAATGTCAAATTCCAAAGACTCCTGCATTTCGAATATTTAGAATTTTAAGTATCTCCGGAAGCTGGAATTCTCAGAATCTGAAACCCCAACAATTCAAAAATAATAATTTTTAAACAAAAAATTGAGAACCTAAAAACTTCAAATTTTGAAACTTTGAAGACTCAAAAAATTCATTTTTCATAAAAAAAACCTCTAAATTTCTATTTTTTCAGAAATTCGACCGTCTCCTCAACTACGGTAAACCGCAATTCGAGCTCTCCGACTCGGCATCTCCACAACGTCCAAAATACGCGAATCTCTGTATCGAAGTGCTCGTAGCGATTGGAGCCGCTGTGAAAAATGCACAGAAAATTACAAATTTTCTGGAAAACCACAATCTGAAAGTGCCGAAAATTTGGATGACTCGAATTCCGGAGGTTTTCGAGAAGATTACGAACGCTTATGATTATCCGACAATGTTCGATATCGCCATGGCGTTGGATGGATTTCCGTTGAGGTATGGACATCGAGATAAGAGGAAAAATGGAGTTTGGAGGATTCTGGAAGACACTGGAGGGTCTAGAAGGATTCAGAAAGATCCAGACGAATCCAGAAAGAATCTGGAGGATCTAGAAGTCTTCGGAAGGACTTTGAAGGGCCTTGAAGGCTTCCGAAGGCTTCTAAAGGAAACTGAGAAATCCTGGAAAATTCCTGACGGATCCAGAAGAATTTTAGAAGTATTCTAAATTTCTGAAGGATTCTGACGCCTTTCGAATCATCTAGATGTCTTCAGAATAGTTTTCAAGACTTTCAGAAGGGTTCTGGCGGAGTTTGAAGACTTCTGAAGGACGTTGAAGGCTTCTAGAAAGTTGTGACGGATCCAGAAGGATTCTGGAAGTATCAGAAGTTTTCAGGATCCTCTAGAATCTGTCAGGATATTTCAGAACCTTCCAGAATCCTTCAGAAACCTTCAGAATCATTTTCAAGGCTTCTGATTCTGAGGGATTTCGAAGGATTCTGAAAGACATTGAAGGCTTCTACTGAATTATAAAGGCTCCAGAAAGATTATGGAAAGTCCAGAAGTCTTCAAAATCCTCTAGAATCCGTCTAACGCCTTCAGAATTTTCCAGAATCTCCTTGAATGCTTCAGAATGCTTCAGTTTTCTTCAAAATCGATTTGAAGGCTTTCAGGGGATTCTGAAGGATTCTGACGTTTTCAGAATCTTTTAAAATTGTTCGAAGTGCTTCAGACTCCTTCAGGATCATTTTCATGACTTCTAGAAGATTCTAAAGGATCCAGATAGATTCTGACGTTTTCAGAATCTTCTAGAATTCTTCAGAATCCCTCAGAATCCTCTCAAATTTTCAGAAAAGTCTTCCTGGCTCGCCGCTTCGCCCTCCAATCAATGATCGAAGTTTTCGTTGAGATGGCTCCGACGACAAAGTACAAAGTTCGAGAGCGTGTTCGGCAGGAGTTGGAGAAGGCTTCCAGGTAGGTTTCCTACCGTAGGAAACTAGGATCTTTGGACACAGAAAAATTCCAGATTCGTTGGCTATGCCGCCGAGCTCGGCCATACCGAAGTGCTCCAAGAATTCTCACCGAAACTCATCTCGACGTCAATCGAAGATTCTCGACGTCGTCTGGAAGTGGAAACGATTGAAAGGCTTCGTCGTTGTGGATATCTTGAGAATCTTGGGGCCCCACTGGATGAGCTCGTCCGAGCTCAGATCGCTTCGATTCGAGAGATTTTGCCGCATTTTTCGCCGGAAATTGTTCATCTCGCCCTCCGCCACTTTTCCTACGATTCAGAAGCCACTC
Source organism: Caenorhabditis zanzibari (assembly GCA_963966625.1). Classification (NCBI taxonomy): domain Eukaryota; kingdom Metazoa; phylum Nematoda; class Chromadorea; order Rhabditida; family Rhabditidae; genus Caenorhabditis; species Caenorhabditis zanzibari. The sequence goes on from OZ016470.1 coordinate 15,512,110, forward strand.
TGGGAAGTCTTCTCTCCCGGGAAAACTTACCGTTGGAGCTGCTCCGTTTGGAGCATTTGGAGCTGAAATCCGGGGTTGGCTCCGGCGAATGGCCGCCGTTGGACTTCACGGCGAGTGACGAGATTGAGAAATCGATTCGAGTGGAGAAGATGAAGAAGGATGAGGAGATGAGAAGGAGTAATGAGAAGAAGGCGTCGATGGTAAGGAAAATAGAGGCTTTTTGGAGGATTCTGGAGGATTCTGAAGAATTCCGAAAGCTTCAAAAAAGTTTTGAAGGATTCAGAATGCTTCAGAATCTTCTAGAATCCTCCAGAAGCCTTCAGAATCCCGCTAGCTCAATTGAGAAGAATCTGAAGAGATCTGAAATGTTTTAAACGGATTCAGAAGCATCTAGAAGGATCCAGATGAATTTCAGATAATTTTTGAGACTTCTGAAGTCTTCAAAATACTGCAGAACGTTCTGGACGATTCTGAACGAATCTGAAAAGTTCTGAAGGATTCTGAAGCCTTCAGGACCATTCAGATTGCTTCAGAAGTATTCTAGACGATTCTGAAGGATTCTGGAGGGCTTGGAAGGATTCTAGGAGCTTCTAGAAGGTTTTGGAGAAATCTGAATGATTCTGAAGGACTCCAGATGATTCAGAATAGTTCTTGACGATTCTGAAGCTTTCAAGAACTTCTAGAATCCTCCAGAATCCTCCAGAATCCTTCTGAGAATCATTTGAAATTTCAAAACCTTCTAGAATCGTTCTAGACGATTCCGAAGAAGTTTCAACGACACTTAGGAATTCTGAAAGCTTCCGAAGACTCCTAGAATCCTCTAGAAGATTTTGGAGATTTCTGAGAAATTTCAAATGATTCTGAATAGTTTTTGAGGATTCTGAAGCCTCCAAAACCTTCTAGAAATTTCTAGTATTCTCCTGAATGCTTCAGAATCTTTCATACACCTTCAGATTCCTTCAGAATCATTCTAGACGATTTTGAAAGATTCTGGAAACTTCTAGATCCTTCAGAATCCTCTAGAATCCTCTAGAATTCTTTTAGACAATCCTGAAATAGTCCAACGACTTCTAAACGAATCTAGTTGATCTTGCAATTTTCTTTCGAATCTAGAATCCCAATTTTAACATATGTTTTCATTTCCAGAATCTCTTCTCCCTCGCGCCAATCCTCTCCGACCGTCCTCCAACCCCTCCCATCGATCAACAAGCCGAACTTCGCGCTCGCGCCCTCGCCTACCGTACCACCGTGCTCTCGAAACTACAAAAACTTCGCGCCAAAGACACGCCAGACACCTCGACGCGAATCGCCGTCGACGCTGACAATCTCGTGCCGATGGCCACGTCGAAAAAGTATTCGGCACTGAATTCGTTGAAAATCTCCGAAGCGGATAAGGTGGCGATTCGACCCACCTATGATAAGTATCGCTACGAGACGCCGAATTCTGATGAAGAAGGGGGCGGAGTCTATGATGATGAGTATGACGATGAGTACGATGGAAGAGAGTTTAATGTGGAGAGATTGAAGTGAGTTTTTTTTGGAAATTCTGAAGAGACATCTGGACAAATTTTTCAGCCAAGAATTGGAGACATCATCTGAAGAAGAGGACGCTGGAGCTCCACCAGGGCTCTCGGCACCACCAAGGGGAGCCCAAGGAGCTTCGAGAGGCCAAGCGGCGCCTTCTGGAGGCTCAGGAGCCTACCGAGGAGCGAATCGCGGCCGTGGTGGTACCTCAAGAGGAGGCTCAGAAGGCTACACCGGCGGCCGCGATCGGCAGATGAAGGAGCGGCACAAGGCGGATCAGAAGCAGCGTGGAGCGGATAGGAAGAAAAGGGGCGGAGCCTATTGATTTTTGGGTGTTTTTTTTTTTGGGATTTAGATACTGGTTTTGAATAAATTATGTAAGGTTTTGAGAAAAAAAAAACAAAAAAAATGTTAACAAAATTTTTCAACAGAACAAATAACAACAACAAAAACTTAGATACTTAGATACTTAGATGTCCGTGGGTTTCAAGCTGGAGCAGCTGCGGACAAAATCAGACCACAAGGATCGGTCCTTCCTGGCTTCGGTAGACCAGGTGGTCTTCGGTAATAGGATTCCCAGCCTTTTCCTTCCTTCGACAATGCCATTGCGTCTCGACTGGGCGTCTTTGTATTCTCTTAGGGCGTCTTTGATGTCATCACTCCATCGTTTCTTCGGACGACCACAATTCCTCTTGCCGTTCCTCGGTTGCCATTCTGTGACGATTTTTGACCATCTGAGAGAACTGGCTCTTGCGATGTGTCCAGCCCATCTGCACTTCTTGGCGAGGAGTACATGTTGGATGTCGGGGAGCCAACTGGAGATTTCGCAGGAGTTGGCGATCGCGTTGGCAGCCGATTGGAGCCGATTTATGGTAGGGGCAGAGGTGTTCCATGTTTCGGCGGCATACAATAGGGCAGGGAGGATATTCTGGTGGAACATGTACTTCTTTTCCCTCTGGTCCAAGGATCTGACTAGGGGTTTTAGGGAATGAAAAGCTGCCCAGCCTGCCTGGATTCTTCTGGAGATTTCGTTGTCGAGGTTGCCTGAGCTTTCTATCCAACGTCCTAGGTAACGGCAGCCAGAGGATTTTAGGATTTTGTCCCCATCTATATCGATGGAAAGCAGCGTCGGAATGTTGGAGAGCAGGACAGTTTTTGAAGCATTTATGGTGAGCCCTATGTCCTTTCCATATTTCTTCAACAGTTTTAGTCTTTCCTTTATTTCGATCTCATCGGAGGCGAGTAGTACGACATCATCGGCGAATTCCAGTCGGCGGAGGTTTGCTCCGTCTATCGAAAGCCCTTCACCTTCATACTCTTCATCGGCTCTGTTGAGAGCAGACTGGAGCGACATTGCGAAGAGAGATGGAGAAGCGGAGTCACCTTGGCGGACGCCTCGGTGCAGCGGGATCTTGATAGAGCGGCCATGGATTGGAATAAGGGCTGTACCGCTTGCCATAGTGACCGAGAAGAAGTCGACTAGATAGTCGTCGGCGCCCGCTTCCTGTAGACTCTTCAGTACACCGGAATGGGTGACTTTGTCGAAGGCAGCCGAAAAGTCTACGAATATCAAAATCCAAGGAATATTGAATTCGTTGCTCTTCTCGATGACTTGTGCGACTGTTTGAATGTGCTCTACGCATCCTCTTCCCCTTCTGAAGCCGCATTGACTTTCGTCGAGGAAATCTTCTTGAGTTCTTGAGAGTCTCTTTGTCAGTACACTCGTCATGAGTTTTGAGGGGAGAGAAAGAAGAGATATCGGGCGATAGTCTTTCATACGTATCGGGTTTGGCTTTTTCGGGAGCAACTTCACTAATGACTTCTTCCAGTAATCCGGCGTGGACATGCTCTTGAGGGCATCATTAAACAAATTTGTGAAGCACTCCACCACTGGTTCTCCACCTTTCTTTATCATATAGGCATCTACTTTATCCGCGCCCGGAGCCGTGTTTGGCTTTAGATTCTTGATCGCCGCTCTGACTTCATCGCGGAGGATGGGAGCTTGTAAAAAGTAGTCCCTGGGAGCGTTTTGGCTTTGCCTAGCGTTGGGGATCGAGAAAGTCTCGAGATAGTGCTTCTTGACAAGTTCGACAATTTCAGACCTGTTGCCCGTCAAGGAACCATCCATCCTTTCTAGAACTTGCAGGGGAACTTCTTTCTTCAATTTTCTCTGGAGTGGTTTCATGGACTTTTTCTTTTTGCAGGTATCTAGTAAGAGAAGAAGCTTGGCTGATTTTTCATTTTTTATGGCAATTCTGGCTCTCTTGGAGAGGTCCCTCAGCTTGGTAGCGTCTGGGCTTGCCGATTCGAGCTCCGCTCTTCTCTCCCGGAGAAGTTGCTGGGTGTCGGAACAGTACAAGGGTTTTTTGGGAGCTTTGGGGAGCCTTGTAGAGCACTCGACGAGCGTTTTTGATAGCTCCTCGTAGTCCTTCACACTCCCGAGCGATTCGATCCCATGGATGTCGTTCTCGAATGATTCCCAATTCCTCTTATCATTTCTCATGGGACTCAAGCCATTGAATTTGTGGTTGATGGGCTTGGAAGCCTCTGGTTTCCAGTACGCCCGGACCATGCGGTGGTCGCTTAGGTTCAGGGGCGAAGAGAACGTTGCGATGTCAGAGATAGTGTTGGTGTGGTAGGCTATAAAGAAATCGATTTCCGATTTCCCTTTCGGGCCGTGATGAGTCCATTTCTTTGACGTCTTTTTAGGGAATCTGGAGTTTAGAAGGTGGAGCTTGTTGGCGGCGAGGAAATTGTACAGGAGGTCTCCGTGGTCATTGCCGTTTCCAAGAATGTGTTTGTGGATATACGGAGCAAGTTCATTGTTGTGACATTGGTTCGCAGCCGCATTGAAGTCACCACAAAGAACGACTTTTCCATTGGAAACTTTTCGAAGCTCTATGAGCACGGATTCGAGATATCTGAAGAATCGTAGCGCGTCAACTTCCGAATTTTTCTTGACTACGGGAGCATAGATATTCAAGAGGACATGGGGCGTCTTTTGATATTGGAATTTTAAGATTCCGATCCCTGGACGCGGCCATTCGACGGAATCGACGAGAAGCTCTTTTGATTTCACTATGAAGAACGCGAGACCCCTATCCTTTGATGATACTCGTGGGTTGAAGAGGAGCTCGTAGTCGGAGCCATCTACGGACTGTCGAGACTGTGGGTGGAGGGATTCTTGATATTCTGAAGAGACATCTGGACAAATTTTTCAGCCAAGAATTGGAGACATCATCTGAAGAAGAGGACGCTGGAGCTCCACCAGGGCTCTCGGCACCACCAAGGGGAGCCCAAGGAGCTTCGAGAGGCCAAGCGGCGCCTTCTGGAGGCTCAGGAGCCTACCGAGGAGCGAATCGCGGCCGTGGTGGTACCTCAAGAGGAGGCTCAGAAGGCTACACCGGCGGCCGCGATCGGCAGATGAAGGAGCGGCACAAGGCGGATCAGAAGCAGCGTGGAGCGGATAGGAAGAAAAGGGGCGGAGCCTATTGATTTTTGGGTGTTTTTTTTTTGGGATTTAGATACTGGTTTTGAATAAATTATGTAAGGTTTTGAGAAAAAAAAAACAAAAAAAATGTTAACAAAATTTTTCAACAGAACAAATAACAACAACAAAAAAGTGTACACATTGAAGGCTCTGGGGCATTTCGAAAGTGTGAAATCGCGTTTTTGCATAATTTTTGGAAATTTTCATACTTGTGATCCGGGCTTTTTCGGGCCTTCGCGGGCCTTTAATTTTCTCTATTTCAAATTCGACATTTGTGGTCGATCTTTATACCAAAATGTAGAACTCGATGAGATCTGTGAAATGGTATTAAAATCACTCAGATTGCCTGTCTCTGTTTTTATCTAGAATTCGTAAAACACCCGGGCCGAGAATATGCGGGCCGAAAACGCCGGCCCGCGTGTTCTACAAGTTCTGGACAAAAACTGAGATAGGCAATCGGAGTGATTTCAGTACCATTTTATAGATCTCATCGAGTTCTACATTTTGGTATAAAGATCGACCAAAAATGTCGAATTTGAAATAGAGAAAATTAAAGGCCCGCGAAGGCCCGAAAAAGCACGGATCACAAGTATGGAAATTTTCATATAAATTTTTTAGATCTTTGTCTAAAAACGCTATTTTTTAACGTCTAATAGATCATACACGCAACAAAAATTAGGAAAAACGGGATTTTATACTTTCGAGATGTCTCAGAGCCAAATTGAACAATTAGATGACAATAAGATACCCCACGACGATCCAAGCTTCTGGACTGTATGGAACCAACGCGACCATCCTCACGACACACAGCTTGCACGTCGTCTGAGCACCCTCTTCATAGCGACGATTCTCGAACTCCCTACGGCAAATCTTGCACTTTGGATGATCGATATTGTAGCCGACCCGATCCATGACGGCTTCCGACGCGACGTCTCCACCAATGCCACTAGCGATTCCACAGACTACGCTTCCAACGAGTCCACCGATCATCGTGCCCACTCCGGGAAAAAGCAGCGTTCCAATAGCTGCTCCAGCGGCACATCCACCGGCTCCGCCTGCAGTCGCCGCTGCTGTAGTCGTGATTTTCTTGGTGGTGTTTCTGCTCGAGTTATTATTGTAGTCCTTCTTGGCTTCACAACCGATTTGATAGACTTCGTAGGCAACAGAAGCGGCCACAAGGACCGGCGCGGCTTTGTTGATAACTTCGAGAGCTTTTCCGGCGCGACCAGCGATTTTTGCTGAAGTCGCTGAGATTTTGAGATGGGGATCTTTGACACCAGTGACCGCTTTGTTAACATTGATGTGATGGAAGTCAACTTTTCCATGAGGTCTATCGACTCTCGCGAACCATTTCGGGTTTCCTCGAGAAGATCTGACTGCTTTGTCATAGATATTAACGATGTTGGATTTCCGACCGCCCATCTTGACAACGTATTTTGTAGCGTTTCTCAGGACTCCAACTATTCCACCGTCAATCGTATTTTCTATTATTTTTTCTGTCTGAAAAAAAAACTAATTTGAAAAATTTTGGGGAAATTTCCCTGCCGTCGACTTTTCCTTTTCGTCTTCTGATTTTTCCTTTTCGAAAGGTTTTTCTTCTTCTGAGTCTTCCTCATCTTCCTCCTCTGAATCGTCTTCTGATTCTTCCCCCTTTGGAACGTCTTCTGAATCTTTCGAATCCAATTCGACGATGTTGACTTTCTGAAGAACGGACTTTGCAGCGTTTTTGAAACCATCCAACACATTTTTTGTCTGGAAATGTTTGTTAATATTATTTAAATTTTTTAAAAATTTCTTACAGTGGTTTTCTCGTCTTCTGATTCTTCAGAATCCGGACTTTCCGGCGAGTCTTTGATTTTTGAAGGAGCAGCGGTCTGAAATTGCAATTTTTAACTCGAAAATTTGGAAAAAATTATATTTTTCGGTCTGAAAAACAAAACTTACCGTTGATTCTTGATTCTCGTTTCCCTTCATTTTCGAATGATTTTTGGCGAGATTTTTTATTTATTAGTCGAACAAGACAGAAGTTTGTAAATATTTGAGTGAAACTGAGAATTTGACCCCAAAATTTTACCATTAGCAAGAGCAGTGTGCATTCTGACGTGACGGTGTTACGGACTTTTGTCATTCATTTTTGGGAGGGAATTTGATATATTATAAAGTTTTTCTGTGTAAATTTTCTCTATTTTTTCAAATAAGCAAAATCAGGATAATTTATTGTGGCGGTAAAATGCAGCTGGACTTGCGCCACCGCACTCCTGTGGTAAAAGGTCCCGAAACGGTGATTTTTCCACTGGAGTGCGGTGGAGCAAGTCTACCTGCATTTTACCGCCACAATAACAAATTTATTATCAAAATCAACAACTTGGGGTACAACAAGATCAACAGTAAATATAACAAAAATTAACGACAATCATGGCAATACTTCTGATGCGGTCCCTCTTGATAGCGACGATGCTGGAACACTTTTCCGCACTTCTCACACTTCAAATCATCGACATCGTAGGTGAGAGTCTCCAAGACGACTTCAGAAGCAACTTCTCCACCGATTCCCCCTCCGACGCCGCCGAAAATTCCGCCGATGAGTCCGCCGATAAGAGTGCCAACGCCAGGGAAGATGGCGGTTCCAATGGTGGCGCCTGGAAGAAAAATTTTGAAAAAAAAATAATTTTTAGCTCAAAAAAGAAACTAACCGACTCCACATCCAGCGAAGCCTCCTCCGGCGGCTGCCACCGTCGAAACGGTTTTTTGAATCGTGTTTCTACTGGAGTGATTTTCAATATCCTTCACGACTTCTTTTCCAATCTGATAACCATCATAGGCAAGTGAAGCGACCATAAGGACCGGCGCGGCTTTGTTAATAACGTTGAGAACTTGTCCGGCTCCACCGGCGGCCTGAGCCGATGCTGCAGAAATTTTGATATGAGGATCCTTGACACCAGTAACAGCCTTGTTGACATTGATATGATGAAAGTTGACGTTTCCATGGGGTTTGTCGACTCGCGCGAACCATTTTGGGTTTCCACGAGAGGATTTGATGGTTTTATCGAAGACATTCACGATGTTTGACGCTCTTCCACCGACTTGGACGGCGTAGTGGGCGGCGTTGGAAGCGGCTCCGACGGCGCCACCTTCAGCGGCGTGGTGGAGCACTTTTTCGGTCTGAAAAATGTGGAAAAAATGAGATTTTTCGGTCTGAAAAACACGACTTACCGTCGATTCTTGGTTATCGTTTTCACTCATTTTTCGAATGATTTTTGGCGAGATTTTTTAGTTATTAGTTGAGCAAGACAGAAGTTTGTAAATATTTGAGTGAAATTGTGAATTGGACCCCAAAATTTTACCATGAGCAAGAACGGTGTGCATTCTGACGGGATGGTGTTACGTACTTTTGTCGTCTACAGTAAATAACACAAAATAAAATTTAGGAATTTTGAATTGAGCGAAAAGCAGAGCATTTAAAAGTGTTTTTGAGCAACTTTTTACGTGAATCCGAACAAATTTGAGCTAAAAATGTTCGAAAAATGCTTAAAGGAGGATTCCGACCAAAAAATAATTATGCTTTAAACTGTGTAGGAGAGTGAGTAGATTACGAATATCGAAGTGAAACAGCTTGAAAAAATTCGTAACGCTCAAAAAACGCGATCGCCGGTGCTCAAAGTGATCCCTGATGGAAGAGAAATTACGCGGCCGCCCGCAAATTTCGCAATATTTTTCAAATTTCTCTTCCATCAGGGATCACTTTGAGCACCGGCGATCGCGTTTTTTGAGCGTTGCGATTTTTTTCGAGCTGTTTCACTTCGATATTCGTAATCTACTCACTCTCCTACACAGTTTCTCTGGTAAATCGTTCAGATGCTAATTCGGGATAGAGCGGAACCTAATCGGGGCAATTCTGTATTCTAACTTGCCAAGATCAGATCCGACTGCAAGCCTGCTCAGGTCCCGCTACAGCCTGGTTAGGTTCCGAAGCTTCGGAGCGGAGCGTCGTTGCTTTTTTCCATATTTAGTATAATTATTCTTGCAGTGAACTAAAACGCTAGATAAAAATCGTTATTTATTAAAATCAGAGAAATACATTCATCAGAAATAAAATCAAGATGAAAAATACATTCAAAATTTAGTGGAACTTTGGTGGTTTCGGTACAGTCGCATTCTTTCCGGATTCATTGCAGAATGCAGCAGTAGGTGTCTCTTCGCTCTTCTTTTGATGATCTGAAAAATTAAGATTAAATTTAAAAATCTGCGACACCCAAAACTTACTAAATTAGGTCTCAACTTGTCTCTTTTGGAACGAGTCCCTCCTTCTTTTCTTCATTTTCGTAACGGTATCAGCAACTACTTCCCGTGACGAATGTCGGTCTCTCCGTGTCGTGGCGAGCATCTAATACAACATCAGATTAGTTCGAATTGAAAAAAAAAACAAAAAAAAATAGTTCAAATCGAAAAAAGCAAGAAAAACGAATACTCCAATAACTTGAAATATTCAAAAATAGGTGTTTTTCATAAACCCGAATAGATCCCCGTTCAATACTGATCAGATCCTGCTGCAACCTGAACAGGTCCGAGTTTTTTCCACCAAAATTAGGTCTTGCTGAAACCACGATTAGGTTCCACTTTCTTTTTCATATCGAATTAGATCCCGCTTGAGCCTGATCAGGTCCGCTTTTTTCCTATTCCCCGATTAGGTCCCGCTCTATCCCGAATTAGCATCTGAACGATTTACCAGAGTTAAAGCATAATTATTTTTTGGTCGGAATCCTCCTTTAAAATCCAAAAAAAAATCACGAAATCGCGTTAGCTGTGCATTCTGACGTGATGGTGTTACGGACTTTTGTCGTCTACAGTAACCCGAAATAAAATTTCAGGTGTTTTTGGAGTAATTTTTCGAGCAAAAACCCGAAAAAAAAGATGAATTTATTAGCTCAATAAATAAAATCTACTGAAATTTATAAGCATAAGCATTGATCCTCTGTCTACCGTCATCACAAATCTCGCTTTTTCATTGTGTTTGAAGCAGTTTTTCGGGAGTTTTAGAGCCATTTTTGAGCTCTCAAAGTATGATTTTCGGAATCAGCGTAAAATTTTGCATATTTAGAGCACTTTTTTTTCAAAAACCACTTTGAATTCACTTCTGAAAATGGAGACCAGAATTTTCACATGAATGACAGAAACTACGCTCTAGCGAGAAAACCATAACAGCTATCAAAAAATGGTCAACTGCAAAATTACTCATCGTTAAATTTTACATATTTTTGTAGTTGGTCACTTTTTGATAGCTCTTCTAGTACTTGAGATTTAGATTGAAAAAGTTCCAAAAAGAAAAAATGAATTTTTGGACTCTTGGAAATGTGAAATCTTGAAATTTTTCTGAAAATGTTAAAAATCTTGGAAGTGTCGAAGTTCTAGAATAGGTATTTGTAATCAAACAATTTATTAAAAAAGGTAAAAACTTGGAAAAATGAAGTTAGTAAGTGTGAGATTTTATAAACAATTAGAGAATCGGTTTTGATTTTTTTTTGACAAGAAAAATATGACATTTGAAATTTACAGAATTAGAATTTTGAGTATCACAGGTTAGGAAAAAGGCGGGAAATTTGAAATTTAAGGGGATACAACCAATTGTTGAATTTTTCTTCCGCAATTATTCGGTTTGTTTTTCTTCGGCTCTGGCTCCGCATTTTCCTTTCCTTCACTCTTTCGACGAATTCCCATTGATGCGAAAATCGCGTCGACGTTTTGTTGGACTTCAGCTTCGATTGAGTCTTGAGTCGTTTGAGGTTTTTTGGTGGTCTGAAAAAAATTTTTTGAACATTTTTTTTGAAAAAAAAATTGTGTCAAAAAAATTGTTTTTTGCCTAATTTTAGTATTATTCAATGCAGAATTTTAAGACAAAAAATAAATTCTCTTGGAGCATAGTCCAAAAAATTTTTAGTTTTCGAGATATGGCTCAAAATGTAAATACTTACCTTGAGAGTTGGAGATTTTGATTTCTTGCGAATCGAAGATTCTGGAGCTTTTGGAGTTTTTGGCTTATTGGGCAGTGGGTTTTTCTGAAAAAAAAAAGGAATTTAAGAATTGAAAGAAATCAAGCATTTCGATTTTAAAAAAATTTCAAAAAAAAATTTTTTTTCCAAATTTTTTCAAAAAAATTGTTTTTTTTTCCAAAATTCTAACAAAAACTTTTAATTCTCAATTTCCGAAATCTCGAATGTGTCAGAATTTCAGAAAAAACTTCAGTTCGAGAATTTCAAAATTTTCAAACTTCAAAAAAAATTTCCAAAATTTTTTTTCAAATTTTTTCAAAATTCTCAAAAATTCGAAATTTCAAAACTTTTGATTCTCGATTTCCGGAATCTCAAAGGTGTCAGAATTTCAGAAAACCCTTAAGTTTGAGAATTTCAAAATTTTCAAACTTCAGAAAATTTTTTCAACGTAAATTTCCAAAAAAATTGTTTCAAAATTTTTTTTTCAAAAATTTTCCCAACAAAAATTCGAAACCTGTCAGAGTTTTAAAAACCTTCCAAAAGTATTTCAAATCATTTAATTTTCGAAAAAAATTTTCGAAATTTTTTTCAAACTTTTTACTTTTCAAATTTTCAAAAAAATTTCAAAATTCTCACCTCCAAAACCTTTGGCTCCGCCCCCTTTGTGATGGTCTCTGGCTTGCGTACTTGCACGAATCCACCTTCCGAGTTTCTCTTCAAAACCAGTTTGAGTTTCATTGGAGCTGGCTCCGCCCCCTTAGGCTCAATCTTCTTTGGCTCCGCCTTCTTAGGCTCCGCCCCCTTCTGCTCCTTTTCCAGAATCTGCTTCAACAACTCCTTGGCATACGACGCGGTTACCGTATCCTCAGTGTATCTCATCGCGAGCTCTTTGATTTTCAACTCCCGAATCATTTCCAGTGGTGGGCTCAACATATGGAGATAGAATAGAGACATATTGATGTCTTGGAAAGTTTTCAACCGGTGAGCCAAGGTGCTGACACGATGGAAAAGTGACTCTTCTTTCTTCACACTTTTGAATTTCCCGCGTTGAAGTTTTGGAGAATCCAAAAAACTGTAGACTCGTTTGGAGCTTCGGGTGTGTTCTGGAGCAAGTTTGATATCGAGTTCCATTTTTGCAATTTCCTCTGGAGTACCAAGTGGAGCGCAGGGAGTCATGTTGATTTCTGGAAAAAATTGTCGATGGAGCGCAAATAGAAAATTGAAAACTCTAACACGAAATACATAATAATAGAAACTCCATAAAATTCCATCCATTTCTGTGAAAGAATCACATTCCTAGCTCATCTGGGAGCTGAGATACGACACTTTGAATTTGGGAGGGCGAGAGAGTGTGCGAGGGGGAGAGACGCAGACGCTCTCATCGTCTGCACTCTCTCCCACCACCACACTATTTCGCAATCAAATTTTTGAAGTGGCGTATCTTGACTCCCAGATGAGCTAGGAATGTGATTCTTTTACAGAAATGGGTAGAATTTTATGGAGATTTCAATTCTTGCAAAAATAATAGAGTTTGGTTTCCAAATTTTTTGAATTTTTTGTGGCCAATTTTCGCTTACTAATTACAGAAAATTCGAAATTTTTCCTAGCGATTTCTTTGAATAGATAATAGCAAGAAAATTATTTTCAAAAAAGCAAAAAAGAGAAGTACGGTAACTGGGTCCAATAAAACTAAAGATCGATAAAAATCAATTTTTTTGAAACAGACAAAAAAATGGGCCAAAAATATTAGTTGAAAAAAAAAGAGTCTAAAGACTATATTATGTTTTGGATTTTGACTTCCTACATTTGATACTCAGTCTAAATTTCAATTTGGCTGCGTATGTTTGATACTCAGTCAAGACTCAAAATATTTTCGTTTAAAAAGAGAGATATAGTATAAACGAAAAAAACGACACTCAAATTAACCAAAAGAAAAATGAATATGAGGAAGGAAAGAACTGACAGTAGAACACTCTTTGGAGTGTGTTCCACTATACTGCCGATCGATAGGGGGCGTGGCCTGGACAGTCCATCTGTACAGTATATCTATATAGTACATCTGGACCATACACCTGGACCACCATGTGAAGAATAATGGTTTATGGGGGGGCATGGGAAATATGGACATGAAAACACCCTAAAAGTGAAGGAAAGTTAGTTTACTGGATTTGTAAAGTAGAAAAAAGCCTGAAAAATTACCACAAAATTTTTGACTCAAAATTCAAAAATTTTTGAGCAAAAAAAAACTTTTTTTTTTGAACTTCCACGATTTCTCCACGCATTTTTCTTCTCTCCGTCTCTAATCTCTCTTATCATTGATCCAAATCTCCATCCAAAAACGTATCCCAACAAAATGTATGGATCAGTTCATATTTTTCCAACAACAACAAAAAATCTGAAATCAAAATCTGTTGAGGAACCAATAATGGATCGAAATTTCAAACTTCGACAGACCTTTTGCGACTATTTGGATACCAGGGAAGGGGTTAGTCAACGGTAAAAATACTTAAAAAAATACAGCAAAAGAGATTTGGGGGTGGTGGGGGTCGAACCAGGATGGGTGGGATTGGTAGGCAAAAGCGCAACCTATTGCGCCATGAGAGACACGAGGGAGTGGGGTTGGCAATGTGTATAGAAAGGAGGGAGAGTCTGCAAGCGGTAGCGGTTGCCGCTGCCGCTTGCCAACTGATAGCAGAGAGCGCCGACACCAATGGCTTACCTGGTAGCAAGATTAGTTACCAATCTACTGGTTGCTGGTTCAATACCCACCCCAGCCAAATCTTTTTTGCTTTTTTTACCAAGCACCCTACAACCTTCAGGATTCCCTCAAAACCCCTCCAACCCCGATTTTCTACCCACCGATCTCCACAATGAACGAGGAGGACAAGAAGCGGTTCACAGTTCGGAAGATTCTCGAGGAAGAGGCGGAGTTTTTCACTCTGCCAACAGAGTCCCCCAATCCATTGTTCTTCATGGAGCCCGAATTCGAGTTACGTTGGTACAATAAGCCCGACGCGTTGAGTGGGCGATTCCAGAAGGATTCCGAAGCGGAGGCGATGACGAAAATGGCTCAACGTCTTCTGACATTGTTTCTGAAAACGGAAATGTTGGAGTCGTCGATTTTCAAATATGACGATATTCGAGCGATTCGTGTCTTTTTCATGGACGATCGTGAAATGGCAACCGACAGATTGCTATCGATTTTTGATAACATTTTCACGACTTCGATGATCAAATTGGGACAGTTTTCGGATAAGATTTCAGTCGCGGTGGATTATGAGTTGAGAGGTTTTATGATGGATCAGAAGAAGGTGAGAAGTAGGGTCCTGAAATATTGAAACTTGAAATTTATTTTATAATCAAAATCTCCAGAGAATTCTACGCCTATCAGCGAAAGTTTCACGTTCCTAGCTCATCTGGGAGTCGAGATACGATGCTTTGAATTTCTGATTGCGAAATAGTGTGGTGGTGGGAGAGAGGGCAGACGACGAGTGGCGTCTGCGTCTCTCCCCCTTGCACACTCTCTCGCCCTAAATATTCAAATCGTCGTATCTCAGCTCCCAGATGAGCTAGAAGCATGAAACTTTTTCGGAAAGGTGTAGAATTTTATGGAGTTTTTACTGAAGAAAAAACTCCAAAGCAAATCTCCAAAAAATTTCATTCTTCTAGCTCATCTGGGAGTCGAGATACGGTACTTCAAAATTCAGATCGTGAAATAGTGTGGTGGTGGGAGAGAGCGCAGACGACGAGGGCGTCTGCGTCTCTCCCCCTCGCACACTCCCTCGCCCTAAATATTCAAATCGTCGTATCTCAGCTCCCAGATGAGCTAGGAGCATGAAACTTTTGCAGAAATGTGTAGAATTTTATGGTGTTTTTATTAAAATCAAAACTTTTTTTTCCAGGCCAAACGTCTCGTCCTCGAAACAATCCTAAAATATCCGGAATACATTCCCGATTCATGGGGTGGCGAAGCAGCGATTCTAAAATGGAAGGAGGCGAAAGAAGCGGATGTTCGACGTCGGGAATCAGATGCCAAGGATATTTTGAATGAAACCGAAAAACAGAGAGAAAAAGAAGAGAAAGTGAAGAAGGAAAAGGAGGATGAGAAGGTGAAGAATGAGGAAGAAAAGGCGAAGAAAGAGAAGGAACGGCTGGAGAAAGAGGAGAGAATTAAGGTATCTTGAAAATGGTGACCTAGGAATTCAAAAATTTGAGAAAGTTAGGTCATTATTCTAGTAGGCCAAAACATTTCACACATTTCTCCAAAAAAATCGCATTCCTAGCTCATCTGGGAGCTGAGATACGACGCTTTGAAAATGAAGGGTGAGAGAGTGTGCGAGGGGGACAGACGCAGACGCCCGTCGTCGTCTGCGCTCTCTCCCACCACCACACTATTTCTCAATCAAAACTTTGAAGCGTCGTATCTCGACTCCCAGATGAGCTAGGAATGTGATTCTTTCACGGAAATGACTGGATTTTTTTGGAGATTTTGATTTTTTGAATACTTTGAATTCTAAAATCCAGCATGATTTCTTTTTCCAGAAGGAAGTAGAAGAGGCGGAACGGAAGAAGAAAGAAGACAAGGAGAATCGTCGAAAAGAAGTGAAGAAGAATCGGAAAGAGAGGGAAAATGCGGATCAAACTCGGAAAGATAAAAAGGAAGTGGAAGAGAAAACGGCGTTTGAAAAAGGAGCTAAAGAAGTTTTGGGTGGTGGAAAGAAGAAGAAAAAAGATGAGGAGAAGAAGAGATTGAAGAAGAATAAAATGTCGAAGACCGCGGAGACTACGGTAGGTTTTTATTTACAAAAATTTTGCAGAATTTTTTCTATTGAGCAAAAACTCCATAAAATTTCACCCATTGCTGCAAAAGTTTCATGATTCTAGCTCATCTGGGAGCTGAGATACGACGCTTTGAAAAATAGAGGGCGAGAGAGGGTGCTAGGGGGAGAGACGCAGACACCCCTCGTCGTCTGCACTCTCTCCCACCACCGCACTATTTCACAATGAAAACTTCAAAGCGTCGTATCTCGACTCCCAGATGAGCTAGAAACATGAAACTTTTGCTGATAAGTGTAGAATTTTCTGGAGATTTTTATTTTTGCAACTAAGGCATTTTGTAACTAGCCATTTCGCAACCATTTTTTTTTCATTTTCCAGAAATCGCGTGACATGTCTCACGAAGAAGTCCCTCCCCCTCCCAACCCAACTCACTCTCCACAGACTCCGCCCACTAACCCTCTGGCTCCGCCCCCTCCTTCCCAGACTCCCCCCAATCCGCCACCTCGCCCATCATCTCAACCACGTCAACCAAGCTCTGCCAATCGTCCGCAACGTCATCCACATTTGACTCCGCCCAGAAAAGTGTTGAGCGTTGCCGGGGTTGGACAATTTTTGAGTGGACGAAAACGGAGAGAATCGTCGGCTGAGAAGGCGGCCGGGGCCCCCGTGGAGATGAATACGAAGGTGAGTTGAAAATTTCAAATATTATTGTCTATTCAAAGAAATCGTAAAAAATCGTAGAAAGTTTTGAAAATTTTTTTAGATGAATGAAAACTCCATAAAATTCTACATTGTTCCCAAAAAGTTTCATGCTTCTAGCTCATCTGGGAGCCGAGATACGACGCTTTGAAAATGGAGGGCGAGAGAGTGTGCGCGGGGGAGAGACGCAGACGCCCCTCGTCGTCTGCGCTCTCTCCCACCACCACACTATTTCGCAATCAAAATTTCAAAGTGTCGTATCTCGACTCCCAGATGAGCTAGGAATGTGATTCTTTTACAAAAATGTGTGAAATTATTTGGAAATTTTGAATTTTATGAAAATTGAATAATTTTTTTTCAGACTTCCGGAGGAAAGAACGATGGAAAAACTGGTGGTGGTGGAGGTGGACTATTTGGATGGAAAAAGGAGAAGAAATAAAGTGATAAAAACAGTCTTTCTATGAGAAAGTATGATAATCTATTTGAATACCTGGTCTGGTCTAGAATCGAATAAACTCGCCTTTTTCTTTCTTTTTTGGATTTTTTTTGCTAAACATTGTAATATTCGAATTCCCCTCAAAATTTTAGTTTGACTGCAAAAAAGATAAGCTCTCTAGCTCAAATTTGAGTTTTTCTGGGTTACTGTACCTTGAAAAGTACGCAAACACCAAACACCCGATTTTACGACACTTTGAGCTAACGGGTTGAAAATTAGAAGGTAGCCTAATTCGAGGACGGGGAGTTTGATTCTAAATACGGAAAATCTGAAAAATGAAGGGCTCCCCTAGTTTTTGGACCCAAAAAATGAAAAAATGAAAATAAAGCTAGAGACTCAAATCGACTTTCATATTGTAGCTGACACATTTTTGAGCTTTTTTGTCAACTACAACTTTTCTCTAGCTGTTTATTTACATGCTCAAAAATTTGAAAAACATGTTCCTGTTGGAAAATTGTATTTCCCATAAACCGTAACCTCTCAAGAAAGTGCGCTCCATTGAGACGGTGCCCCCTGTCAGAATAAAAGAGAACAGACATATTACACAGATACCTCGTTTCTCTCCATCGTTTCTCTGTTTAATCGATATTTCCTTATCATGTTATTTTTCAAGAAGCTAAAAATGTCAAAGGTCTTTTCTGAAAAGTTAAGTTTGGTCCGATAAAAAAATACACAATAACAACATTTCAGACCCACTCAAAACAAAGTTTCCACAAAACTTTACAAATTGCTCGTAAAGACTCCAAAAATCTTAGAAGCGAACATTAGCCAAAGTATCTCTCATAGTCAGAGTTCTCACATGTAATGTACCCCAATTGTCCCCCGGGGATTTGGCTGAAAGTAGGCTCATTAAAACAAGCTCAAAAAGTTATTTAAGAACGCGAAGCCTTTTTTGCCACAGTTTGATACTTTTTCTGAAAATCGACTTTTTAATAAAAATTTCGAAATTTCGAAAATTCAATTTTAAATGATCACAGTTTTGTTCAAACTTGTTCAAATTGGATAAACTAAAATGTGTTTTGTAGCTGATAAAATGAAATTTATGAGGTCATTACAAACAATTTTTTGTACTTTGTGGTACCCCACTTATGACCCCAAATGCAATGTTGCTCCATTGCAACAAAATGCATAGCGAGACGTTGACGGTCGAAATTTGTTTAAAACTATGTTTAAACGATTAAGCATGTTAAAATTACTACTTATGCAAAATTTAAAAAATTTTCAACCGTGGAAAATTTTTTTATAAAATTTTGAAAAAATGAAATTTCGAAAAATTTTGAGAAAAGTCAAATTTTCAAACAATGCTTGTACAGAAAGTTTTAAATTTGTAGATGTTTTCTTATTAACTATTTTATGCTCTTTCAAATGAGCTATCAGTGATTAAAATTGCACAATTTTGAAGCAGTTTCTGAAAGTTTGAAAGTTACAGTAGCGTTTTCTGTGGCGAGTCAGAAATCGAAAAAAATGAAAACGGAGCTAGAAACTCAAACTTTGTTGTGTTTTGTGGGAAATCGCAATACAAACCAAATTGTCAACTGCAACTTTTTCCTAACTCTTCACACAAATCTGATAAAACTGAAAACAGTGTTTGGTACAGGCCCTAATCGAAAAACTGTGTTTCTACGACCTGGATGAAAAGATAGAGAAAAGTTGCAGTTGACAATTTGGTTTGTATTGCGATTTCCCACAAAACACAACAAAGTTTGAGTTTCTAGCTCCGTTTTCATTTTTTTCGATTTCTGACTCGCCACAGAAAACGCTACTGTAACTTTCAAACTTTCAGAAACTGCTTCAAAATTGTGCAATTTTAATCACTGATAGCTCATTTGAAAGAGCATAAAATAGTTAATAAGAAAACATCTACAAATTTAAAACTTTCTGTACAAGCATTGTTTGAAAATTTGACTTTTCTCAAAATTTTTCGAAATTTCATTTTTTCAAAATTTTATAAAAAAATTTTCCACGGTTGAAAATTTTTTAAATTTTGCATAAGTAGTAATTTTAACATGCTTAATCGTTTGAACATAGTTTTAAACAAATTTCGACCGTCAAAGTCTCGCTATGCATTTTGTTGCAATGGAGCAACATTGCATTTGGGGTCATAAGTGGGGTACCACAAAGTACAAAAAATTGTTTGTAATGACCTCATAAATTTCATTTTATCAGCTACAAAACACATTTTAGTTTATCCAATTTGAACAAGTTTGAACAAAACTGTGATCATTTAAAATTGAATTTTCGAAATTTCGAAATTTTTATTAAAAAGTCGATTTTCAGAAAAAGTATCAAACTGTGGCAAAAAAGGCTTCGCGTTCTTAAATATCTTTTTGAGCTTGTTTTAATGAGCCTACTTTCAGCCAAATCCCCGGGGGACAATTGGGGTACATTACATGTTAGAAGCGAACGTTAACAAAAGTATCTCTCATAGTCAGAATTCCCAGATTTCTGAAAAGGTAAGTTAGCCCGGAAAAAATCCAAAAATAGGAACATTCCAGAACCCCTCGAGACAAAAAGTGTCCACAAAACTTTACGAATGGCTCGCCAAGGTTCCACAGCCTACTGGATCTAGAAAATTCATCTTGAAAGCTGTCCAAGGTGGAATTATCGGAAAATTTCTGAAATCGCGCAAGGCTTTGCAAGGCTTGCAAGTTTCTGAAAAGGTAGGTTATATTATAATTTATATAAGATTTTTAATTTTTTATTTGTACCCAAAAGATCGTCAAGTTGAAAAATGGGTTTCAAACAAAAGTTTTTTTAATAAACTTTCTAACCGTACAAAATTTATTAGAATTAGTAAGGTTTGAAAAAAGTTATTTTACCTTGAAATTTTGAGAAATTAATAATCT
Organism: Caenorhabditis zanzibari; assembly: GCA_963966625.1. NCBI lineage: Eukaryota > Metazoa > Nematoda > Chromadorea > Rhabditida > Rhabditidae > Caenorhabditis > Caenorhabditis zanzibari. Next base: position 15,531,931 of record OZ016470.1, read on the forward strand.
GTTCCATAGAGCTTGTTCGGATTATTTTTATGAAACTTGAATCAGTTTTGGCCGAGTTATTGCGATTTGAATATTTTTAGTTCGAATTTTCTTGATTTCGATCATTTGAGTACAGATAAAAACTGAAACCCCACTGCATATAGCCCAACAAATCCTCAAAAAAAAAAAAACATTTCAGACCCCCTCTGCAAAAGTCCTCACAAAACTTTACGAATCGCTCGCAGAGACTCAAAACAACTTAGAAGCGAACGTTAGCAAAAGTATCTCTCATAGTCAGAGTTCTCAGATTTCTGAAAAGGTAAGTTAACTCGGAAAACCCAAACAAAAAGGAACATTCCAGAACCCCTCGAAACATAAAGTGTCCATAAAACTTTACGAATGGCTCGCCAAGGTTCCACAGCCTACTGGATCTAGAAAACACTTCCTGAAAGCTGTTCAAGGGGGAATTCTCGCAAACTTTTTGAACTCCCGCAAAGCTTTGCAAGGCTCGCAAGTTTCTGGAATAGTAAATCAAGTGGAATTTCAGTACTTTTTTAAACTGAGTACAAATGAATAATAACTAAAATTTCAGACCCCCTCTGCAAAAGTCCCCACAAAACTTTACGAATTGCTCGTAAAGACCCCAAAAAACTTAGAAGCGAACATTAACAAGAACATTTCTCAGAACTCCCAAATTTCTGAACAGGTATGTTACTAGGAGTGTTCGTGACCTGTCCAGTCAAACTTTTTCTGAAAATTTGGGAGTAGACACAATCGACCAAGGGCTTTCCAAATCTGCAGTCAGAATTTCCGAAATGGTCACGTGAACCGAGTTATGACCTCATAAAGACTCAGCCAGTGCTAAATTTGCGATCTTTGAAGCTCGTTATCTCAGCCCCCAGACGTTTTCAGAAGGTCTAGTTTTTTGTAGCGTCTTTCGAATTCTTCACAGTTTCAAATGATATAGTTTTTGACCAATTTTTTCTCTGGTCGAAATTTTGAAAATTTTCCCACCATATGGATGGAGATTTTTTCCAGTGGTTGGACATGGTCCATTCTCGTTTGGAAAGTCATTGAATATTTCATTGGGAATGCTAGGATACTTGTTATTCATACGTTTTTCAATGATTTTTTCATTTTTTCTCCAATTTGAAAACTGTACAGGATGTTCGCATCCCAGCATTCCAGTACACTTCTTGTCTGTTTGGCGGAAGTTGGGACTTCTTCCAAAAAATGTGTTCCCGATTTCTTCAGTAAAAACGATTTATGTGGGGCTGAAAGGCGCAAATCACTTGGTAAATGCTCGAAAATTTCACGAAGCAGTGCCAGGTCGCTCGAAACGAGCTAACAAAAAAAGTAAAAAAAGATTGTGTGGGTGGGGTTCGAACCATTGTCCTTCCGACTACTAACCAAGCTCACTCCCACTTCACCACACAATGATGAAATCTATTGATATAAATTCGATACACTTTTCGGTGGAAATCCATTCACGTGAAATTTCGTTAACCATAGGAAAACTTTGCGAGGTCATAACTCGGTTCACGCGACCATTTCGGAAATTCTGACTGCAGATTTGGAAAGCCCTTGGTCGATTGTGTCTACTCCCAAATTTTCAGAAAAAGTTTGACTGGACAGGTCAAGAACACTCCTAGTTAGACTTTTTTAAATCTGAAAAAAAAGAACATTCCAGAACCCCTCGAAACATAAAGTGTCCACAAAACGTTACTTTATCCTGAAAGCTGTTCAAGGCGCAATTCTCGGGAACTTTTTGAACTCCTGCCACTACAGTATCCAGACAGGCGGCCCGCGACGCTCTAACATCGTTACCATCTCTGACTTGTTCAATAGAAGCTCCACGGGAGCTCCAAGATGGTTCGCAAGAGTCGATAAGCCACACGGAAACGTTCCATTCTTTCATATCAATGTTAACAAGAGAATCACTGGCTTCCCAGACCCCCATAATCCAATTTCGGAAGGCATCGCTAACCTATTGGGATCAATTGGAGGCGTTCTGAAACTTCAACACGGTGTTGCTCCAATGCTCCAGACGGTTTCGATTATTCTGCAAATCGTCGAAATAATTGTCAGAGTTCAGAAGGATCGCAAGTTCGGAAGAAGTACTGAACCGAAACAGGGACGAGTCCTCAAGATTACTACCGCTCTCTTAGTGGCCAATATAGGAGGAGTTCTAGGAACTTATGCCGGTTTGTTTTATACATCTCGTTCAGAATTTTTCTAGCTATCTTTTGAGATATGTTTATAAAATTTGGATTAGTTTTAGCCAAGTTATTGTGATCTAAAAATTCGAAAATTAAATAGTTGTTCCATAGATTTTGTTCAACATTTTTCTAGCTATCTTTTGATATATCATTCAGAAAATTTGGATAAGTTTTAGTCAAGTTATTGGGATTTTAAATTTCTAAAATGAAAATCTGTAACATGGGTTTTGTTTAGAATTTTCTCAGTTTTCTTTCGGGGTATTTTTCATAAAATTTGGATTAGTTCTAGTCGAGTTATAGTCATTTGAAATTTCGAAAATCAAATATTTGTTTCAAAGATCTTGTTCAGAATTTTCTTGGCTATCTTTTGGTACTTTTTTTCTTGAAACGTGGCTTAGTTTGAGCAGAGTTTGTGTGGTTTAAATTATCTAAACTTTAAAACCTGTTCCATAGTTTTTATTCAGAATTTTCTTAGCTATCCTTTTGGATATTTTTCATGAAATTTGGCTTAGTTTGAGCCGAGTTATTGCAATTTGAATATTTCCCATTTTCCAGGATCCTACGTTGGAACCACTTACATCCCTGGAATCGGCACTCTTATCGGCGGAATTGTGGGCGGAGCCGCCGGACAAGCCGGCGCATCAATTGTTAGCGAAAAGACGAGCGAGATGATTCTCAACGGACTTCGCTACAATATCAAAAAAGCGAAGTGCTCGGAATGCAACGAAAAGTTCCAGAATCGTCGTCATGAGGAAGGTGTGCAGGAAAAATGTGAAAAGTGCCGTTAATTGTTATTTTTGTTGTTGTTTTTTTTCTCGAATAAACACTATTTTTCACAATTTTCCTCCGGATCCTCCGAAACCTAGAAAATGCAAAAAAAATTTTACAAGTTCGCCAAAAAAACCCCAAAGTCCGCAAACACCACCCATCAACACTGTCACGTCAGATTGCAGACCTTCGATTTTTTCACCAATTTTTTCATTTTTTTTCGCGAATTTTTAGCTTTTTTCGCTCAAATTTCAGTTGAAGAACTAAAAATATGAAGAAATAATAAATTTTCAGATTTAATAACCATGAATTCCGACGACAAAGACAAAGGATGGGGAAAAATCGGAAGCTTCGCTTCGGTATGGGAAAAAAATCATGTTTCGAGCTATAAAAAAGAGAATTTTCAGACAGTCTCCTCCTACTCCACCTCGGCGGCGAGCTCAATTGGAAGCGCCGCAAAATCCACGTGGAATTCAGATGCAGTAGCCGCCACGTCATCTGTAAGTGTAGAAGTCTTTGAAATTCTGAAAATTCAAATTTTCAGGCAGTCAGCTCGGCTACAAGTTCTGCAGCCAATTTAATTGGAAACTCTGCAAAAAGTGCTTGGAATTCTGATGCAGCGGCTGCCACGTCATCTGTAAGTGTATTCAGAAGTCTTTGAATATCTAAAAATTCAAATTTTCAGGCTGTGAGCTCGACCTCAAGTTCTGCAGCCAGTTTCATTGGAAACACTGCAAAATCCGTGTGGAATTCAGATGCAGTAGCTGCCACGTCATCTGTAAGTGTACTCAGAAGGCGTTTAAATTCTGAAAATTCAAATTTTCAGGCTGTAAGCTCAGCTACAAGTTCTGCAGCTAGTTACATCGGAAACACTGCAAAAAGTGCTTGGAATTCGGATACAGTAGCCGCCACGTCATCTGCAAGTGTATTCAGAAGTCTTTGAATATCTAAAAACTCAAATTTTCAGGCTGTGAGCTCGACCTCAAGTTCTGCAGCCAGTTTCATTGGAAACACTGTAAAATCCATGTGGAATTCAGATGCAGTAGCCGCCACGTCATCTGTAATTTGACTACAAACTACAAAAAAAATTCTTGGAAATTTTCAGACAGTCTCCAGTGGAGTTGGCTCGATGGCCAGTGGAATTAGTAATTGGTGGAATGGAAATTCGAATAAAGAGGAGGTAGAAACTCTTTAAATTGACTGAAAACTCAACTGAAATCGAAAATAGCAGTTGACGGCCTAGCTTTTTCCAAAAGATAAAATTAGCCCTCCAGAGCTCATTTTGATCTAAAAACCTTAAACTGTAAATTGTATAGTGGCCGAACTTTCACACTGAAAAACGTTAGACCAGGCACTTCAAAATTGAATTACCACAATGTTCAACTCACAATATTTTTGCTCGAAGTTAGCCAAATTTCATGAAAAATATCTCAAAAGAAAGCCAAGAAAATTTTTAACAAAATCTATTAAAGGAGGATTCCGGGCAAAAATTTTTATTCATTTAAAATATGCAGATTTTTGCGCTGATTCCGAATATCATAACGAAAACGCTCAAAAATGCCTCCAACCGCTTCAAATATGCCCCCAAAACCCGGAGGTGTCTCCGGTGGCCGTGGCCGAACTTCGCCGAAGTGGCGCGCACAATGCAGCAAACGCGTTGAAGTGGGCGGAGTCAGCCAATGAGCGCTCTCTAACGCGCGCGCGCAACGCGTTTGCTGCATTGTGCGCGCGACTTCGGCGAAGTTCGGCCACGGCCACCGGAGACACCTCCGGGTTTTGGGGGCCTATTTGAAGCGGTTGGAGGCATTTTTGAGCGTTTTCGTTATGATATTCGGAATCAGCGCAAAAATCTGCATCTTTTAAATGAATAAAAATTTTTGCCCGGAATCCTCCTTTAAACAGATTTTCAATTTTAATCCCTCGTACATTTCAGCATGACAACTCAGGAGATTCGATTCGTGGAGGTCTCGCAGCTATGAGCAAGAACGCCAAAAACTATGTCATTCAGACTAGCGGCCGCTCTTCAAATATCCTCAACATCTTCGACAAAACCAACAGATCCTCGCTGGGCAATCCCCGTTGGTGGATTCGCTTCGATCGTCCTCATGGAAGTGTCGATTATCATCATATCAATATTAATAAAGCTGTGACGGGCCTTCAAGATCCCCATATCAAAATCTCGCCAACGACCGCGAAAACTGTTGGATACTTGGGAAAAGTCGCCGAGAAGGCCAACGACTATGCGCCGATTCTGGTGACGGCGGCGATGATTTATGAGGCGGTGAAGATTGGAAATCAAGCAAAGAAGGATTACGATTTGGGCACCACAAGGAATACGGTGCATACTGTAGCGACGACCACGGGAACGTGGACCAGTGGATCGCTGGGGGCCTATGCGGGTAAGGGAAAATGGGCTCCGTGACGTTTCAGAAGCTACACATTTTGAACAAAATTTCATTTCCCTCATGTTCCAGGCGGTCTCCTCGGCTCCACACTCTTCCCGGGCATCGGCACCATTTTCGGCGGTCTTGTGGGCGGAGTCTTGGGCGGATACTACGGTGGCCATTACAGCCACGTGGCTTCGGAGATGGCACTGGATCGGGTTCAGTGGGATGTGGTGAGCCTCGAGTGTCATGGATGCCGAGAGAAGTACACGTGGAAGAAGTATCAAGAGATGGAAGGAGTTTGTTGTGAGTTGAAAAGGGGGCGGAGCTTGTCTAGTAGAGCACACTTTCATCATTTTCAGGCACCCCCTTCAGCAGAAAGAAGCTCGAGTATTGGAGCAACAAAATGGAGCAACATTTGGATTCATAAATTTACGTGCATTTTTTTTCGTTCACTTTTTTGTCACTTTTTCAAACCATGCATATCGATAATAAATTGTCATTTTCTATTTTTTAAAAAATGTCAAAAAATAATGAGCAAAAGGGGATGGAGCAGGAGGAAAATTCGGATGGCAGTAGTGAAAGTAGTAGTGGAAAGTCGAAGAAGAAAAAGAAGATGGATAAGAATGGGAATTGGGTGAGATTTTGGGGAGGAAAATTTGGTTGGAAAAAATTGGAAAAAAGATGACTGAAAAAAAAACTTTTAAACAAAAATTTTTAGTCAAAATATTTTCGTAGTTGTGAAATGTCGCGGTTTCAAAACGTCAAAATTTCAAAATCTCCCGTTTTCGAAATGTCGCAAAATCCAAGAAAAAACCCCTTTCCAGATAACCGATGACCCCGCCGGAAAAGCCGTCCACGTCTCCGCCGCTGGCGCCCAAACAGCCGGAAAAATCGGTGGCGATGGTCTCGCCACGATTGGCCAAGCTGCTCCGGTGCTTCAAGTGGCCGCAGTGGCCTATGATGCATATCAGATCGGGAGGAATGTGGAGAAGGACAAAAGAAAGGGCACGAGTCGGAATACGGTGAAGAAGGTGACGACTACGGTAGCCACGTATGGTGGAGGCTTTGGCGGCGCGTTGGCCGGTGAGGTTACTGTAGTTTGTAGTTGAAATGTGTGTCAAAATGTAGAGCTTTTTAAGAGCTACAAAATGGTATAAAATTCAAAGATGAGGCATTTTTCATTTTCATAATACAGGCTTTGAAAATCGAGAGTATCTCAAAATTGAATCGAGTTTTTGAAGGGCCCCAGAAAATTTTCGAAAAATGCAATCATATTAAATTGTATACCATTTTGTAGCTCTTATCAAGAGCTAAATTTCTATACAAATTTCTATTATAAAATCTCAATTTCAAACCCCAAAATTCCAGGTGCCGCTATCGGCACCGCAATCTTCCCCGGCGTCGGCACACTTGTCGGTGGAATAGTGGGCGGAGTCAGCGGTGGCATCGGTTTCGGGTTCGGTAGCGGAAAAGCGGCTGAGGCGATAATGGATAAGGCGGAATACAATACATATCGAGCGATTTGCGCCACGTGTCGACGGCCTTTTTTATGCCGGAAATATGAAACCGAGGATGAGAGGAATTGTGAAGAGTGTCAGAATCACGAGGGAACTTTTTGAAATAAAATTTTTGTTGAAAGAGGTATTTCATGTGAATAGTGACCCTGATTCCGGAAATCATGATGAAAACGCTGAAAGATGTCTCAAAACCCCGAAAAATTGCTTCAAACCGGACCAAAAAGCCCAGTGTGGCCCAGGTGGCCGTGGCCGAAGTTTTCCAAAGTGGGTGGAGCAGTTGTCAATGAGGGTTATTTTTAATGTGATGAAGGTAATGCTGATTGATTTTCATAAGATTTCAAGAGCGGCTGACTCCGCCCACTTATGGAGAAACGTCGGCCACGGCCAAATTACTATAACTCGGCTCAAACTGAGCCAAACAAAAACTTTATTAATATAAAAACTACAATTTCGATTTAATTTTCTTGACTACCGTATCCTTCAAACTATTCAAATTAATCTTCTTCGGCAAATCCTCCTCTGTTCTACATTCCTCACAAACATCGATATCTCCAACTTCATGCTTTCGACACTCAAATTTCTTCTGACATTTCTTGCACTCCTTCATTTCTATATCAAATTTGCAGGCATCTAGAATGTCATCCGAATACTTATTAGCAACTTTTGAAGTTGCCATCACTCTGCAATAGGAGCCAACTAGGTTGCCAGTCATGGTACCGATACCAGGGAGGATTACGGTACCGATTCCGGAGCCTGTAAGTTTTAGAAAAGCTGAGCCTACAAGAATCCATCTCACCAACCGCCGCCCCTCCATATGCTGCCAAAAATTGCGCCAGTATTTCCCCCACCGCCTTCGTTGTATTCCTCTTACTTCCATTTTCCGCATCCACCTTCACTGCACTCAAAACTTGATGCACATTGGATACAGCAGCCAAAGTCGTCAACATCGGTGAAATCTTATTCATAAACGCCAGACCTTTCCCCGTAACCCCGGCAGCCTTCGCCGTAAGCTCCCCAATCGGAGTATGCGGATCGGGGACCCCAGTGATTCTCTGGTTAACGTTGATATGAGGAAACGGCACTTTTCCATGCGGCATGTCGACTCTTGCTAACCAACGTGGATTCCCTGTTGAGCTAATTGATTTTAAGTCATGCACGCTGACGATTGTCGTATTGCGAGGATAGAACTGCAGTGCATAGTTAGCAGCGTTACAGGCGGCGCCAACTGCTGCGCCAGTCAATGCTTCAAGACCTGGAATGTTTAAAGGAGGTGTCCGGTCAAAAATTTTTATTGCTTTAAAATATGCAGAATTTTGCGCTGATTCCGAATATCACAACGAAAACGCTCAAAAATGCCTCCAACACCCCGAAAAATCGCTTCAAAAATAAAGAAGTTGCCTTGGGTGGCCGTGGCCGAACTTCGCCGAAGTGGCGCGCACAATGCAGCAAACGCGTTTGCAGTGTTGCGCGCGCACGTTAGAGAGCGCTCATTGGCTGACTCCGCCCACTTTCCCACGCCCACGCGCCACTTCGGCGAAGTTCGGCCACGGCCACCTAACAAGGGAACCTTTTTCAAAAACCGTCATAGAATTTTTTCTAAATTGGCTCATTGATAGTTTTGAAGACGGGCTTTCGAATGTGCTATGTGGCTAACTCCTAAGATTCCTGGAAGTAACTGAAATTTTGCTCTGAAAAATGGTGTATTTTTCATCTTATCCCAAGGCAACTTCCAGCCAAGGCAACTTCTTTTTTTTTGAAGCGATTTTTCGGGGTGTTGGAGGCATTTTTGAGCGTTTTCGTTGTGATATTAGGACTCAGCGCAAAATTGTGCATATTTTAAAGCAATAAAAATTTTTGACCGGACACCTCCTTTGATTAATTAAAGGGGATCTTACTTATATGCTAGAAAGTTTGTCCGCGTTATTAAGAAAGTTGAAAAATTTGAACGAACCCAACAAGACTGCGCTACACGGGCGACAATAAAAGTGTGGGTGGTGGGCGCAGCGACGCTGGTATAACATAATAAATTCTTGTTGAGATTTTTACATGGTTAGACGCAGATTTTTTTTGTGAGAACAATAAACCCTCCTGGAACACAGATCAAAAATTAGTAATAAGCTGGACAATTTTAAAGTTTCCAGAATGATGTCCAAGGCTAATAAAAACAAATTCCGTAGATATTGCTCAAAATTTTCTTACAAGGGAATTCATTTTAGACGCAGTATTGAAACGTGCTGAAACTTTGTGGACTAGTACATTCAGACCTCCTGAAAAAGAATCCGAAATAATTATCTGCGCAATAGAGCCCGTTTTCGAGAAAAGTGCATCTGAAGTTTGCCTTCTGAAACGCCTGAAGCTCCGCCCCTTTTGCACTCCCCTTCCTCCCTCTCTTTTCATTGCCTTTGCCGACGGGTTGAAACAACTAATGGACGGCGCAGGGGGTTGTGGTGTGGACTGGGGAAAAAATACTTGTTGGTTCGATTCCACCTGTGCTCAAAGTTTTTTTGCAATTTTTTTGGTTACCATTCCACTATCAGAAAGTACCTCTAAAATTGAATTATCAAGTTTTTGAGCATCTTATCGTGATAATTTTGTGATTTGGGGTAGTTTGAAATCATAAAAAGTCAATGTAATTTTTCGATGATTTTCAAAGTTTGGACCATCAAGTGGCATGCAAAATTTTTGAAAATTTTTTTTTGAAAATTTATGTTTTTTTTCGGTTAAACAAGCTATTATTCAATGTATTCTTTTTCTCTCGACTTTGGAAGTTGTTTGATTTCCTGTTTTCCATATACTCTCAAAAAGTGAAAGTCGTTCATAAGTTATCAAACCGCATGAGAGTTTTCATGAATGATTAAAATGGAGTATACACAAAATGGAGTAGAAAACTTGTACAACTGTAGCTTCCTTGGTCGCAAATCGCATAGAGTATGCATCTCAAATAGAAATAAAACTGAAAAAAAAGGTGAGAGAAAAAGAATACATTGAATAATAGCTTGTTTAACCGAAAAAAAACATAAATTTTCAAAAAAAAATTTTCAAAAATTTTGCCTGCCACTTGATGGTCCAAACTTTGAAAATCATCGAAAAATTACATTGACTTTTTATGATTCCAAACTACTCCAAATCACAAAATTATCACGATAAGATACTCAAAAACTTGATAATTCAATTTTAGAGGTACTTTCTGATAGTGGAATGGTAACCAAAAAAATTGCAAAAAACTTTGAGCACAGGTGGAATCGAACCAACAAGTATTTTTTCACCAGTCCACACCACAACCCCCTGCGCCGTCCATTCGTTGTTTCAACGCATCGACAAAGGCAATGAAAAGAGAGGGAGGAAGGGGAGTGCAAAAGGGGCGGAGCTTCAGGCGTTTCAGAAGGCAAACTTCAGATGCACTTTTCTCGAAAACGGGCTCTATTGCGCAGATAATTATTTCGGATTCTTTTTCAGGAGGTCTGAATGTACTAGTCCACAAAGTTTCAGCACGTTTCAATACTGCGTCTAAAATGAATTCCCTTGTTAGCTTTCTTTTGGGATTTTTATCATAACATTTGGCTAAACTTGAGCCGAGTTATTGTGATTTTTACTAATTTATATTTTCTAGGCATTTCGAAATTTTCGGCTAAAAACTCACCTCCATACTTCCTAACGCCACCACTTAAATTTCCAGGTTTTTCAGCTACTGTATCTTTGAAATCAAATTGAGCATCAGTCAAATAGTTCATCCATGTATCGGTGGCGATTGGCTGAAACTGATTTTATACTGAAAATCTATATCGTGAACATACTTTCTTTTTCATTTTGAATAGAACACAAACAAGTAATACTCTTTTCGTGTCAAATGGGAAACGAAAATTAATTTTTATCAGTTCTATAGTGTTATCAGTATAAGTGTGAGTCATTATGAATTAATATATCAGAAAAAAATCACAAATTAAACATATCAATCAACGCATCTGCACCAATCCCGCCCCCAATGCCACCAACGACTCCACCGCAAAGCCCGCCGAGCAGAGTTCCAACACCAGGGAAGATAAATGAGCCAATGGCGGCGCCTGAGAAAGAAAAACTTAAAAATTCTTCTGACAGTTTTGTTAGCATTTTTGAGGAGTTTTTATATCATGTTAAAGTTTGAAGAATCGTTAAGTTTGAAGAAAGTTATACTGTCTCAAAGTTTGTGCTTGAAACACACTGAGGCGTAGGGTTTTTGCTATTTTAAAAATTACCTTTACCAATTTTTAAAATTTTCTTCATTACAAACTGTAGAAAATTTTTTCCTCTATAAGTTGAGCTTAGTTTCAAAAGTTCCTGTTAATTTTGAAAGAAGTTATTTCGATTCTAATTGCTCACCCATGCTTGCTCCATACGACGCTACAACATAAGTGGACACCTTTTTCACACCTTTCTTCATAGCGTCCTGTTTCTTTCCACTATTATACACCTTCCAAATATCCTTAACATCACAAGCAATCGACGCAGCCATTGCAACTGGAGCAACCTTGTTAACCACACTCAACGCTCTTCCTGTAATTCCAGCTGCATGCGCAGTAACTCCCCAAATCCGAGTATGCGGGTCTGGGACCCCTGTGACCCTTGGGTTGACATTAATATGATGGTACGGAACGTTTCCATGAGGCATGTCGATTCTAGAATACGATGTGGGATTGCCACGAGAGCTTATCGAGTTCAAATCGTAAATGTTCAAAATATTCGACGACCTTCCTCCGATTTTTATCAGGTAGTTTGCGGCGTTATGTGTGGCGCCAACTGTCGAGCCGGTTAGCAGTTCGCACCATGTTGTTTTGTGATTGTTGGCTGAAAAATTGTAGTCTTATAACAATTAAATTTCAAAGTGATATTCTATTCAGTCGGCGACAAGCACGGTACGCAGACACACGCTTATGCAACTGCTGTCCGGGGAGATTTAAAAAAGAGAAATTGACCAATCTGCTCCGTAAAAATTTCTGGCGCTTTTGTAAGCTTTATTTTAGTACCAATTTGAACATTAGTGGTAATTCGTGGAAACAGTCTTCGTGGTTTCAACCATTTCTGAAATATTCTTGGATAAAGAATGGACTACGACTCCTATGATCACAGGGTCGCAGCGCGGTACATGGTTTGAATTGCCACGCAAATTTCCGCATGCGGGATGCGTCGCGTGCTAGGTGCGACATATTCGCTGCGTAGCGACTCAATTGTGTTTTTCCCACGATAAACTTCACAAATTTTGAATTTGGCGGGAAACCGCATGCTGTCTGCGTCTCTCTCTCTCTCTCTCTCTCTCTCTCTCTCTCTCTCTCTCTCTCTCTCTCTCTCTCTCTCTCTCTCTCTCTCTCTCTCTCTCTCTTAACTTGGCTGTGCGACAGAGCGCGCTTTCTCGATGTACCGCGCTGCGACGCTGTGTAGGATTCTTTTACTTCTTTTCTTGCTGCTCCTTTTTTTACACCATCGGAACTCTGCTTTGAACATGTCCACCACGAAGACTGTTTCTCTCCGAATCGTCCGAATCTTGCCTTCCTCAAGGTTTTGAAAACAAAGTTCACTTACCAATTCCAAAAAGCGCATTTCCCACTTTTTCGCCCAAGTTTTTTGAAGTTTCGTACAACTCGCTTGGAATTTTCGATTCTTGATAAGCTTTTTGGGCCTCCGTTGCTAAAATATAATTTTTCCGATACAAAAAAATGTACAAATATGCTCTATTGACAACATACCATAACCTGAAAATGAGTCCATCCATGATTTTCCATAGTTTTTCGAAGTTTCGTACAAATTGCTTGGAATTTTCGATTCTTCATTACTTTTTTTGGCCCCCCTTGCTGAAATATAATTTTTCCGATACAAAAAAATGTACAAATATGCTCTATTGACAACAGACCATAGTTTGAAATTGAGTCCATCCATGATTTTCCATAGCTTTTTGAAGTTTCGTACAAGTTGCTTGGAATTTTCGATTCTTCATAACTTTTTCGGGCGCTAGTGGCTGAAATTTTTTCTTTTCCTTTTTGGTACCATTTTACATACCGTAATCTGACAATGTATTGGTCCATGATTTCCCATAACTTTTACTATATTCAGCGTACTTTGATTTTATAGAGTCCAGTGACCACCAAGCGGCTACATTCTGAAAACTTGAATCAGAAATGTGAAAATTAAATTTTAAAAGTTACCAGGATCAAAGTAGCGAATAGCAAGATTTTGATAATTTGGGTCATTTAGAAAAAAAAAAGTAAAATTGCAATGTGTAGTAAGTTCAAAAGGGTTTACTCAGTTAATTTTCTAGTGTACGTAGCGCTTATCACTAGTATGTCAATTTTTGGTGCCGAAAATGAGTCACCAGGAGAAGATAAGAAACCCAATACGACAATAATTCGCTGTCAAAAAAATGTGGAAAAATTTTTAAGTGATTTCGATTTTATGGGGGAACACCCAAAAATCTTTCGTTGTGTTTTGAGGATTGCAGAAAGTTGAGAATGCCAAAGTCTTTCATTTCCGAATTTTCAGGTCTCATAATCGGTACCAAGGTTCTTCCTGGACCTGGTAGCATGGTTGGAATTCAGGTTGGCGCAATGTGTGGATCAACAATATCCAAAATTACTGGTGTTTGCTTCGAGAATATTTTGGAAAAAAAGTCGATATTATCGAAGCTAAAGAGTGCAAGAAATGTCAGAAGACGTTCGAGTGTCGGAAACATGAAGTCGGAGATATTGATGTTTGTGAGGAATGTAGAACAGAGGAGGATTTGCCGAAGAAGATTAATTTGAATGGTTTAAAAAAATACGGTAGTTAAGAAAGTACTTTTGCATAAAGTTACAATGGTTTAAGTCTTGCTTTATTCATTTACAAAAATTCAATATCCAACGATACACTTGTTCTGGTCCATCCATAATCCGAAAAATTCCTCCTTTTTGTTTTCATATTCTGGGTCTGAAATAATAGTCCAATATTATTTAAAATATCTGAAAATGTTCCCTTACAACAAGAATCCTGTTGATAGATATCCCATAATTCGGATGCGTACTCATAGATGTCTTCCAGTGAATCACTGAAACACTCTCCAAATTCTCCACCATAGGCTCCGCCCACAATTGACCCAGTCAGTGTTCCGATGCCAGGGAAGAATAGCGTTCCGATGGAAGAGCCTGGAAAAAGAACAAGGAAAAGTTGGTAGATATCATTTTAGCTAGTTTTGAAAATATCTTCAAGGGAAAAAAATCAAAATTTTGTTCAATAGAAATTGTTCAAAATTTTCTCAGCTTTCTTTTAAGATACTTTTCATAAAATTTGGCTTAGTTTTAGCCGAGTTATTGTGATTTGAAATTCCTGAAATTGAAAATTTATACCATCGATTATGTTTAGAATTTCCTCGGCTATCTTTTGGTATATTTTTCATAAAATTTGACTCAGTTTGAGCCGAGTTATTGTAATTTGAATTTTCTGAGTTTGGAAATTTATACCATAGATCTTGTTCAAAATTTCCTTGGCTATCTTTTGATGTAGTTTTTATATAATTTGGTGAATTTTGGGTCGAGTTACTGGAATTTGAACATTCTGAATAAAAAAAATGTACACTATAGATTTTGTTTAGAATTTCCTTGGCTATCTTTTGCGACATTTTTCATGAAATTTGGATTAGTTTTAGCCGAGTTATTGTGATTTGAATGTTGTCAAAATAAAAATCTGTTCCATAGGTTTTGTTCAAAATTTTCTCAGCTTCCTTTTGAGATATTTCTATAAAATTTGGCCTAGTTTTAGCCGATTTATTGTGATTTGAATTTTCTAAATTTTCCGAAACGCTTACCAATATAAGATCCAAAATATCCTCCAGCGCTCGTCGATGCTGTATCAATCACTTTTTTCTGAATATTCGCTCCATCCTTAACCATATCATATGCTTCATACGCAGAGCTCATCATCATCACAGTCGGTGCGACCTCATTGATGAACTTCAGTGCACTTCCAGTAATGCCAGCCGTTTTCGCGGAAAACTCAGAAATCTTGAGATGCGGATCCTTAACACCAGTGATTTTCCGATTCACATTGATATGATAGTAGGGCGATGTTCCATGTGGTCGGTCGACTCGAGTCCAAATTCGGGCATTTCCAAGAGAACTAATAGACGATTTGTCACGGACAGTGACAATATTCGATTTACGACCGCCGTGTTCGATGGTGTACCGGAGAGAGTTACGAATCGCTCCGACGAGGCCACCGGCGAACATGGTTTTCAGGGAGATGTCTGGAAAGCAATTAGCTAATACACTATTTGAATATCTCAGAATCGTTAGCAGAATTTTCACGTAATTCGAGACATGAGCCTTCAAAGTCGCAGGCAACACAAAAAAAGGTATTTTGAGGTCCCGTATCTTGGCTCAAAATCACCTTCAGAAGGTCGAATTTTTTGTTTTGGACTCAGAATTGGTTATTTAAAGTAGGATTACAGTCATTCTTTTAATTTTCTCAAGAAATCGTCCCAATTCCATTATTCACGAAAATAACAATATTTTTTGCACAAAAATCGTTGAAACTCGAGAAAATCGATTTTCAAATCGCCAGCTTACTTTTTTCTAACCTATTTCAATGAATGTAGAATTTTTCGCTGATTCGAATGCGCCTAATATCGCTGCTCAAAACGCATTTTGAAGCGAGTTATGAGCGTTTGAAGTTTCAGTAAGAGAGACGCAGGGAAAGCAGACACTCTCGTTGTCGAAGAGACGCAGAGAAACGAGACAATGTCTGCGTCTCTTTCACAGAAACTTCAAACGCTTATAACTCGCTTCAAAATGCGTTTTGAGCAGCGATATTAGGTGCATTCGAATCAGCGAAAAATTCTACATTCATTGAAATAGGTTAGAAAAAAGTAAGCTGGCGATTTGAAAATCGATTTTCTCGAGTTTTAACAATTTTTGTGCAAAAATACTGTTATTTTCGTAAATAATGGAATTGGGACGATTATTTGAGAAAATTAAAAGAATGACTGTAATCCTACTTTAACAATGACGAGTAATTTTTGGAGAAAAACTTTTGTGAACCAAAAATTGAAATTTTTCCCACTATTTGGGTGCGAACTTCAAAAATATTAAAATTGAAAATATCCTTAGCTATATTTTGGGATATTTCTTATAAAAATTGGCTCAGTTTAAGCCGAGTTATTGTGATGAAATTGAAAATAATTTGAAAAAAATCAGCACTCCCAAATTATGCCAAAAATTCGAAGTTTTGGCTAAAAAAATTTTTTTCTAAAATTTATGTAATTTTATTTAATTAAACAAGTAACTAGACTTTCTGAAAGTGATTTTGAGCGGAGATAACATTTCGCCCAAATTTTATTGCAGATTTTGGGTTTTCGGGGTCTGAGACCGAAATTTCAGAAAAAGTTCAACTCAAAAGACTAAATAAAAGCTTGACGGCAATCGGCCGATTTTCGACCGCAGAAAAATTCCAAAAACCCACCTTCCGTAGACCGGATTTTTCCCAAGACACACTCGATGGGATTTCTTCCATTTCCTCGAGTCTTCAAACTCTTTCCTCTTCTTGCTTTTTGCTCTTCGATCACATCCGACAACTCTTTCAATTCATTCATGTACTCAGATAGAGTATTCTTCATTTTTTCTCCTTGATCTTGAGCATTTTTCATCAATTCGTCCGCCATTTTTTGTAATTCTGAGCCTTGGTAGTTTTTGTTGATTTCAGCGGCTAAATTTTTTTTTTTGAAAAAATTAATTTATTTTTTTTTTGAATTACCAATATCACCAAAAGTTGATTGAGCATGAGATTGAGCGTTTTCAAAAATTTCGTTAACCTTTTTTTGAATTTTCGATCCTTGGTAATTTTTGTTTACTTCCTCGGCTGAAAATCCCAATTTTTCAGATCAAAAAACAAAAAATGTCTACAGTACCAAAAGTTTTCAAGTTCTCCTTGAGCAAATGTTCCTTCTCTTCGAGTTTCTCCAAAATCTGATCAGTATACTCTGGCAATTTTTCAGCAAACTTTTCAAGCTTTGACCCTTTGTATTGTTCACCGATTTTGGAGGCTGAAATTTTTATTTGAACTACAGTAATCTAGATGTGCGGGTTACCGTATTTTTGAGCTTCTTCTTGAACTTTGTTCGCCATTTTTTGCAGTTCTGAGCCTTCGTAGTTTTTGGAGATTTCGTCGGCTGAAAGTTGGGAAAAGTTGCGAAATGACTAGTTGCAAAAAGAGCGGTTGCGAAATGTCAAAAGTGAAAATGAAAGTTGGAAAATTCAAGAAACCGGCGTTTTAGCTCGCCAACGTTTCGCATCTACGACACTTTGCCTAATATTGTTCTAGTTTCCCTCACCTTTCTCCAAAACATTTTCGTACAACTTCCCGGCGTTTTCCGGCAACTTTTCAACAAAATCCTGAAGTTGAGAGCCTTCATAGTTCTTTTGGATTTCATCAGCTGAAAATATGCTCTATTGCGAACTTGCTATTTTTCAACACCCCTACCGTAATTTTTCATCGTCTTCTGTAAATCCGCTGTATATTCCGGCAAGTTTTCCGATATTTCACTGAGCTTCGAACCCACATAATCCATCCATTTCCAGCTATCGTCTTGTTTACAGTTGACATTCTGAAACAGTTTCAAAATTAAAAATAAAATTTAAAATGAGGTATTACCAAAGTCAAAGCCGCCAGAACCAGAATTATTAGCAGGTTGGGCTTCATTTTTTGCTTAAAAAATGAAAGATTATTTTCTAGTTGTCTGACCCTCTAATGTTCTATTATCTCTATTTCGAGTGTTCATTCTAGAGGTCTCCTCCAGCTTCTCTGTCACTCTCTTCATTTCCCGTACTATCTCAACTAACACTACCTGATGATGGACTGCATGAGAGCAATTAGAGACACTGCAAGATGAAGAGAATGCAGAGAAAATGGGAAAATAAGGTCAGCAGGTAGAGAAGGACCATCTTCTCTGCCCTAAATGGACCAGTACAGTCGCTATTAGGTTATTTTGTGTGAAAACTATTTTTCTTCCGTGTGGTGTGTTTGAATCGCTACATCTCTGGAACCAAATGCGATATTAAAAAGTAGTCAACTGCAATATTGTTCAGCGTAAAATTTTACACATTTTTGTAGTTGGAAGTTTTTCTCTAGCTCCACCCCTTCGCGATATACATCGCTTCAAAAATGGCGCGGCAACCGGAGAGACGCAGACAGCGAGAGTACTCTTGTCGCCTGCGTCTCTCTTTTCCCCTCACTATTTCTCGACTCGCTAACTTTGATCACTCAAATCTGGAGAATGAGCGAAGCTAGCGAGAGGCTCCAAAAACCAAAAATGTGTAAAATTTTATGCTGAGCAATGTCGTTTGAATTGTTTTGTGTTATCTAAAAAAAACATCATTTTTTTTTGGTTGAAATAACTATCCTTAAATCTTTCTTATAGAACCCAATCTTTCTCAGAAGATACCCAATAAGATCCCTTATAAAATTTAAGGATCATTTTTTTGTTCAAATTCACCTCTCAGAAGGCTTGATGCCTATATTTCATTCCAGAGAGGTCCCTTTTCTCTGCCGCTCTCTTCATTTCCCGTACTATCTCAACTGACACTATGGACTGTATGTTGTTAGAGATACTGCAAAATGAAGAGAGTGCAGAGAAAATAGGAAAATCAGGTCAGCAGGTATAGAAGGATCATCTGCTCCGCCTTGCATAGACCAGCAAAGTTGCTATTAGGAAATGACCAGTTGTTTGTAGGCTGTTCTAATTTTTTGCTAGATTTTCTATTCCTGGCTCCGCTTCTTTTTGCGGTATTACTTCGGAAAAACATTAAATGAAGCTAGGGGTTCAAACTCAGTTTCAGGATGTAGATATTATTCAACTTTCCCAAGTTTCACCGCGCTCCATTGCGAAATTGGGGAAATTCAAATTTTTGATCGTTCGCGCTCACTTTTTTCTCATGTAGGTCACGTCAAATATAATAATTTTGTTTATTTTATGGTTTCGACGTGACGTACAGGAGTAAAAAGTGAGCGCGAAAGCTCAAAATTTTGAATTTCTCCAATTTCGCAATGGAGCGCAGTGAAACTTGGGATAAAAGCAATTATAATTTTTTTTTCTAACTCCTCGTCTTTATACTGAAAATTTCGAAAAACAAACTAAAAAAATCTCGTTTTTTCTCCTCCTTCTCCTCTCTTTCTGCGTCTCTTGTGTCTCCACACTATCTAATCGAAAAATTTAACACTTAGCAAGGCAACGTTGCCTTCGGTGGCAGAAAACAAATACAATTTTCTTTAAGGTAACTCGAGAAATCATGAGAAGATCACCTTGGATGTTGTTGGCACTTGCTCTTTGGAGCTTCTTGGTTGTGGTGAAGTCGGGTGAGTGATTTTTTTTCATGATACTTTTGAATAAACACATTTTCAGAAAGCTACGGAGTCACCGAACCCCGGGAATACTCTTCTCCAAAAAAGAGCATGGCCTCTGGTGCAGCAGTTGGCGCAGCCTACAACGCTGCCAACTTTGCGGTCCATACCGGCGGGAGATCATCGAATATTCTTCACGTCATTGACAAAACCTCCAACAAGTGGTACGCTCGGATCGATATGCCTCACAAGAACGTCCCATTCCATCATATCAACGTCAACAAGGCTGTTACTGGCCTCAAAGACCCCCATATTCGAGTCTCCGGGGTCACTGCACACGCTGCTGGAATGGCAGGAAAAGCGATGCAAGTGGTCAACAAGGCTGCTCCGTATTTGATGTTGGCTTCAGCTGTATATGATACTGTGGACGTGTTGGAAGATTGGAATAGAGGGAAGAAGAATGAAGCGGGGAGGAAAGTGGTCAACGCTGTGGCGACGAATGCCGGAGGATATTATGGAGCGACAGCAGGTAAATGAAAACTCGGAAGCCATTCTTTTTAGGCTTCCCAGACAATCTTCTGTCATAGTCGCCCAACTCATACCAATAAGACTGCCTAAACGCCCATGGTATATACATATAACACACGGCATGTGGGCCATACTGATATTTGTATCTTGATATTATGCCAATCTCTGTGAATGAGAGTCCTGGCTGAACTCCCTGATTTTTTGGCTGCGATATCTCGGCACGAAGATGCTACCGTAATCTATGGAAATTTAAAGGAACATACCCTGATCTTTAGGTCAATTTTTTAATTTCACATGTTTTTTGATCGATTTCCAACAAGTTTTGAAGCGAAATGCTATTTTTTGCTCCGAAATTTGTTGAAAATCGTTCAAAAACAAGACAATTTTAAAAATAGATCTGAAAATCAGGGTATGTTCCTTTAAACTTTAATATATTATGGTAGCTTTTTCGTGCCGAGATATCGAAGCCGAAAAATCAGAAAAATTCGGCCAGGTCTGACATTGACTGAGACTGGCATAATAATGTACACCAAAAATTTCTTTGAAGAATACATCTAAAAGAATTCTTACAGGCGCCGCCTACGGATCAATGATCTTCCCAGGTGTCGGAACACTTATCGGTGGACTTGTCGGTGGAATGTTCGGAGGAATGGCTGGAGGCGTGGGTGGAGACATTGCCAATGACATTTTGCGGTTGTGAACATTCAACTAGTTTTTTTATTTTATCATCTTGATAAACATAAATAAAATTGAAAATACACTCATTTGGTTCTGAACTGTTCTATTATGCTGATCTCAATGAATGAGAGCCCTCGCTGAATTTCCCGAATTTTCTGCTGCGATATCTCGGCACGAAAATGCTACCGTAATATATTAAAATTTAAAGGAACACAATTCGATGTTCAGGCCAATTTTTAAAGTTGGTGTGCGGGTTTTTAACATAAGGGCTCAAATGGGGTAAAAATACATGTATTTTCATAATATCATGATGAAAACGCGCAAAAAAATTCTTACGGCCGCAAAACGCCGTCAAAGTGCGATTTGCCCTACGGTAGTGGTCCCTTTCTCGCGAACCGAATTTCGCTTATTTTTTGCGAAAAACAGTGAAAACTCATTTGTGCCAGCATTGTCAGGTGATTTTCTAACATATTATGCAGAAAAACTGATAATTTATCCGCAAATTGGCTAAAAAATTGAAAATTTCGGGAAAATATGCGAATTTCGCCGCGTCGGCGGCCCGCGGACTAGTGGAAAAAGCTAGGCCAGCTCTTCCATCAGGGACCACTACCGTACCAAATAATCGCACTTTGACGGCGTTTTGCGGCCGTAAGAAATTTTTTTGCGCGTTTTCATCATGATATTATGAAAATTCACATATTTTTACCCCATGTGAGCCCTTATGTTAAAAACCCGCACACCACCTTTAAAATTTTCGTGTTTTTTGAACGATTTTTAACAGATTTCGAAGCAAAATGTTATTTTTTGCTCCCAAAACTACATTTTACTCCGAAATTTGTTCAAAAAACACGAAAATTTCAAAAATTGACCTAAAAATCAAAGTATGTTCCTTTAAATTTTAATTTATCACGGTAGCATTTTCGTGCCGAGATATCGCAGCCGAAAAATCGGGGGAAACTCAGCCAGAACTCTCATTTATTGAGATCACCATAATACAAAAAAAGTGTCCTACAGAACAACCTGAAAAATTCGAACTGCACCAAACCAAAGACTCCGCCAACAGCTCCGCCAAAAACTTCGTCGTTCTCTGAAAAAAAAACAACAATTAGTTTTGACAAAAATTTCTTATAGACTCACTTAGTATTTGATGGAACGGCGCAACATTGGCCCCCAGGGTCGAGAAACCCCAAATGAGCGTCTGTTTCGTTAAAAGTTCCGCCATTTCCAGCTTCCATTTTTTACCGAATAATTTTATCATAGTGTTCTTCTTTTCACTGAGATGCTCCACTTCAATAAGATCGCACATCAAGCTAATGATCGTCAAAGCCGCATAATATATATTTTGATGCTTCTTCCTTCGTCTTCCTTTTGGTTGATGTGATGACTCCAAAACACACGCGCCCACAAGAAATCCGATGATTATGCTTCGAAGGAAGTCTGAAAACTGAAAGGTAGCGGGACGGCAGTTTTCCGGGGGAAATTGCGGGGGAATTCTGTGCATTTTTGCGTGAGCGTGTCAGTTGTAGTGTATGCGTACCATGCATTATACCTAACGACATTTCTAATTTTAGGCCTGTTTTTTGAAGAAAATCAACCAAAGTAAAAATGTTGGCATATCAGAATCCGCGTCAGATTATCTATATCGGCCCCGTTTCATAATTTTTTAAACAACTTACCGATTTCTTCAAAGTGTGTCGCCCAAATGAGACACTTGAACAGAAGCAGAAAAAAGTACAATGCTTTCCTCCATTTCTCATCGTACTGTTCTTTTCTCTTGACAAATTCTGAGTACTGATCCATTTCCATCGGTTTCTTCCATGACGTACTTCTAGTCTGAAAACAAGCTCGAAAAAGACTCTAAAAATCCGAAAAACCACTTAAAAACGGACCAAAAAGTCAGAAGTTGCCGTGGGTGGAGTGCCATCCCGCACTGATTCTTCAAGATTGTTTGACGCATTTTGACGGTTTTGGTTGCGTTTCCTAGCCATTATTTCTGAAAGTCTGAAATAAATTCATTTGCAGTTGTGTAGGGAAGATCAATATAAAGGAATAGATAGAAATAATTTTTCATATAACCTTTTGTTCGAGTACGATACACATAATACACACAAACTAAACAAAAAGTGGAAACAACTGAATGAGATTATGTTCGCCTCTCTTTACTCCAATAGTAAGGCAACGTTGCATTATATAAAACATTCTGATTGTTTATAGATTTTGCGATGAGACGACAGAAGTGCAAATGGATCTGCGGTTTTAAACAAAATTATATCGTAAAAATCTGTTTTTCAGGCCAATTTCATTATTTAACATGTTTTCCGAACGATTTTCAACAAATTTCTGAGCGAAATGTAATTTTCGTTGCAAAAATAACATTTCGCTTCGAATTTTGTTGAAAATCGTTCGAAAAACACGACCACTTAAAACATTGATCTGAAAATCAGGGTATGTTCCTTTAAATTGTAATATATTACGGTAGCGGTTTTGTTGTGGGACACCGCTGCCGAGAAATCGTGAAAATTCAGCCAGGACTGACATTGACTGAGACAGGCATAATAGTGTCAGTGGAGAACGTATGGGAAACGAGAGCATGTAGTCTACCAGCAGTCTACCAGCCGATGCCATGGATATTTTCTCTGCCTCTTCATCTTGCTATTACTGAGTGTCTCTTATCTCATACATTCCAAAATTGATATGTTTAGACGTAAGATATAACATAGTAATCATTTATTCAACTTTTGTTATGCACATTCAAGGCAGATAAGACAAGGTCGATTTTTCACAACTCATGAAGAAAATTCGCAACGTCTCCAGCCATTCCGCCAACCATTCCACCGACTGCACCACCAACAATGGCGCCGAACATAGTTCCGACACCCGGGAAGATCGCTGTTCCGTAGGCGGCGCCTTGGGTTGCTCCAACGTATCCGCCACCGTTTGTCGCCGCCATATTAACCACCTTTCTTTTCGCTTCAACAGTTCTTCCATTGACCGCATCCGAAGCGATATCCCAAAGTTCATAGGCCACCTTTGCAGTCATTATCACCGGCACAACCTCGTTGACCACTTTCATCGCTTTCCCTGCCATTCCAGCAGCATGTGCCGTGGCCTCCGAAATTGGAATATGGGGGTCTGCGACTCCAGTGACCTTTGGATTGATATTGATGTGAGGGAATGGAACGTTTTTGTGAGGCATGTCGATTCTAGCATACCAGCGTGGATTGCCACGAGAGCTTATCGAGTTCAAGTCATGTACACTAAGAATGTTCGATGCTCTTCCACCCTCTTTGATCGCATAGTTGACGGAGTTCCAAAAGGCGCCAACAATTGCGCCGGAGATCATGCACTCTTGTTCATGACGGGATTGATGGCTTTCTGCAATTGGAAGCTATTTGCTGTTATAGGTGTAAAACAAAGTCATTTTTTGAACAAAAAAGTTGGTGCTCACCTTTGTTCGCAATTGCTGCAACGCAGCTCAAACCGAGTAAGAAGAAAATCCAAAACGAGATTCGCGACATTTTCAGAACTGAATCTGAAATTTAATGTATCATAGGTGGACGGGATTGTTTCCCCTTCGATAAGGCTACGTTGCATAGAAAAACTCATTTACAGAGATATCGTTATAAACGGAGAGACCACAGGAAATCAACTGCTCTTCATCTGAAGGCGAACGGGAAAACAATGAAGGGGCGGAGTCGGATATGGCTATTCTACGTTGCATAAGGATTACTAGTTATGAAAAACAAAAAATGAGACCGGTCTCATTCAAAAGAGGAAAATTGGAAGCACATATGATATTTCGAAATATTTCGTGAAAATCTCCGCGAACGGATCAGATTATGCTCATGATTATGCTTATTATGCGCGTGAGTACTTTGAATTTGTTTATTTAGTCTTGACCACAAAAAAAAAGAATAATATACATTAATAAGTGAAGAACCGGTAAAAGTGGGGAGATCATGTGGGGATTGACTAAATAAAATTAATGACCAGAGAGGCCGGCAATAGCCACATGGTCACATTAACTACTTACAAGACAATCAAAGGGAAACCGAAACTGACTTGGAAACCGAACTGAAGAAAAACCGAACTTTCACAAAATGGAACTGTGAAAGAATGGTCCCGCTACGAAATCGAACTGCTGCTTTCGAGTGTTAATGCTTACAAAGCTTTAATTTTCATAACTTTGTATATTCCTTCTCAATAATTTTACCCAAAAACCGCAAAAAATTTAGAAAATTAATGCTTTCAAAGCTTAAACAAGAATAAAATCAGTTCGATTTCGTAGCGGTTCCATTTTCTATCAGTTCGATATTGCGCTGATGGTCACCGTTACAAAATTTTTTTAAAAAACTTATTGGGGTTTGACCGCCAAAAATAGAAATAGGTGCTGAATGAGATTATGTCGAATTGTTTTCCTCTTTCTCGATAATGCTACGTTGCATAAAAAAATCACTAGTCAGAGACACAGAAAATTAGCTGCTTTTTTCGGAGCCACGTGAGGTTTCGAAGAAAACTTTATTACGAGAAAAATAAATGGGAACCAATTGAATACGAGAAATATTGGGGGAAATGAAGTTCTTCAATATTTGGACATTAATAGTTGTGACGTCCAAAACGAAGATTCATTAGAAACTCGGCGACAAATCCTCCAGCGATGGATCCCAGGATTTCAAAGTTGTCTTAAATTTCAAACTTTATTTTGAATAAATCGCTCGAATTACCCTTTTTAATTCCGCCCGCAAATCCTCCGACATAGACACAGAACATAGAGAAGAAATATTTTCTTGCAGCAGTTGGCGGTTCCAGGTGATTGTAATTGATACAGTCGAAGGCTAAGTTGGCTAATAAAGGAAGCCAGGAGCTGAGGGCATCATTGTTCTGTCGGTTACGTCGTCTTCTTCTATGGTGCGTTCTCAGTTCGTTGTTGTTCTCGAAGAAATACAAAAGAGATAGTCCGATTAGAAATATCCTGATGTAGGCTGAAAAAAGAAAACGTTTTACTGGATTAGTGTTGATTTGAATTTTGAACAGCCTTAACTTGATAATATTTTGCTTTGTTTTGTGTGAAAATTCCGTGGCGTTGAGACATGAGACCTTTACCATTGGGAAGCTAATGACCCGAAAAACCTAAAGGCATTTTTGTTAGACGCTTAAATTTAACCTTAAGGTGGCAGGATAGCAGTGATCCGGGGAAAATTGCGGGGAATTTCGTGCATTTTTGCGTGAACGTGTCAGTTGTACTGAATGCGTACCATGCGCCAAATCTTTTTGGACGGAAATCGACCAAATTAGAACTGATCGCATAAAATTGAATCCGCTCACACGACCTATAGATTCAGTTCAAATCTTTTAGTTGTAATTAAGAGTTCCATTTTGGTTGACCAAAAATTGACCACTTTTCCGGGGTATAAGTCTAAGGTTGTCCCACCGGCCGCAGCATTCTGGTTAGGGTACTTCTGTTTGAGATTTTTTCGATCCAAAAAGCTTATTTTTGAAAATACGGTCAGTTTTAACCACGGCGACCTACCTACGGGTTGCGCTTTCACGGAAAGGTCTGACCATGTATCGTTTGTTGTACAAAAAAAGCATTTTTTTCTAGTGTGCCATAGTAAAATTCAACTACCCAGTTACACATTGTAATCAAAAGTTCCCAAATACTCACCCATCTCTCTGATATCAATAGCTTTGATTGCTCTTGCCGATGCTGTCAGTATTGTCAAAGCAAGTGACACGATTAAAAACAAGATAATGCCTTTCGCTATTGAAAATTCCCTTGTTAACCATCTCCAAGTATCAGCAATTATCATTTCTGCAAAAAAAAGGTTTGATGAAAAAAAGCCTTGAGAAAGTACTCTCTTGCAACGTTGCATTGCTAAGCGTTAAATTCTGTGCGAAAATAGTGTGGGCCTGTTGGTGACGCAGAAAGATACTCGAGGAGAGAAGAATAGATGAATCATTTTTTGTTGCGTTTTTTGAGACGGGAACAAAATATAGAAGGCAAAAACGATAACATTGGTTAGTCGACAATTTCTGAAATAGTAAGTCAGGGGGACTTCAGCGTGCTACAATTACGATAACCAAGTTTTTGCCTCCATTGCTCATCATATAAAAGTTGGAAAGTCAGTCAACAATGTCGTGAGTTTTCATCCCTTTTTCCAGTACAGGTCCTCTATGAGGTTTTCCTGAAAATCCATTCCACTTCTCTCATTCCAGCTTGTATTCTGATGTTTCAGTCGAAAATGACTCCGTGGGAACCTTTTTCAACTTTCTTGTGTATTGCTCACCCTAAAATGTACGAATCCCATTTTGCAGACAAACACGATCACAAAACACAGAAAGTTTGGCTTAATTGCAGACATTTGACATTTTTTGAACAGAAAAGTACATCATGATAAATGTGAATTTCCGGTGCACTTTTGGTTAAATTTAAGTATTATTTACTTCATTTCGAAAGATCTCACAAAATGAGTGAGTCAGTGTTAAGGAGAACTTTGATGAGTTGCAGAATGGAAATCTGAAAAATCTAAACCGTTCTACACAGATTTTAGAGAAGTGCTGATCTCTCTCATGCTGATCTCTCTCTAAACCAAATAAGTATACCTTTAGTGACCAAAGTTCGAGATCTTGGAATTCACCTATCTAGCACACTTAACTTCCATTACCACTATTCTCTTATCGTTCGGAAAGCGCACCAACGGATCAATATGTTTTTCTCTATACTCAAACACTCTTCATGGAAAATCTTCATAAAATGCTACGTTGTATATGTTCGACCTCTACTGGAATATGGATCTATTATCACTTCTCCAGTTATAAAGGAGCATATTATAATGCTCGAATCTATTCAAAAGTCATTTATATTCAGAATTTTCAAGAAATTCAATATGGCGTATGCTTCGTACTTTGATGCTCTACAAGAATGTGAACTGGAATCTCTGGAATATCGGAGATTGATTGGAGATTTAATTTTTATATACAAACTTATAGTTAGTAAGGAGGTGATTATTGAGGAACCTATTTTGGAACTATGGAATAATACTGGATTTTTGAGACGTCATCAATATTATGTTAGATCGCTTACGAAGAACTCTTCCAAACTATCCAGTCAGATACTCTCTAATAG
This sequence comes from Caenorhabditis zanzibari, assembly GCA_963966625.1. NCBI lineage: Eukaryota > Metazoa > Nematoda > Chromadorea > Rhabditida > Rhabditidae > Caenorhabditis > Caenorhabditis zanzibari. The sequence continues at coordinate 15,559,463 of OZ016470.1, forward strand.
AGCTATCAACTGCTGGAACTCGCTACCGGTTACTGTATTCCCGGTGAAAATCTCTACTTCTGGATTTAAATCTAGGTTGTCTACTTGCAATTTTGAACATTTCCTTATTTTGAACTCTTCTAATTATTAATCCCCCCCCCCCCCCCCCCCCCTTCCCGTTTTTCGTCTCCTAATTATTACTGCCGTCTTAGCCATTAGTCTCTATTTTTTCTGCATTCAAGTGTTAGTGGTTTTTCACCCTTTTTGAATAAACAAACAAACAAACTAGAGCGATCCATTTGTTCTTGAGGTAGAAGTGGTCGTAAACGCGCCAACAACACGCCAGCCAGTGGTCCAATTTTTACGAAAATTATACCATTCGATAGGAAATTTTTAGAAGATCAGATTCCTAATTTAAAAAGTGTAAAATGTTGAGTTTCGACGTCTTCCGAAGGCTTGCAGAGGACCACACAGACTAAGATCATATTGTTAAAACGAGAGCGTCCATAACACGCCAGCCAGTGGTCCGATTTTTATGAAACTAATAGCAATCGATGGGAAATTTTTTGAAAATCAAAATCCATATTTGAAATTTTTGAAAATTCGGACTTTACGCCTTCAAAACACATTGTTTCCACATTCAAGGCGATTTCATCAGAAAAACAGAAGAGCGCCAACAACACGCCAGGCAGTTGTTCGATTTCTATGAAAAATATACCATTCGATAGGAAATTTTCAGGGAATCATAATCCAAATTTGAAATTTCAAATATACGAGTTTTGATGTCTTCTGAAGGCTTGAACACAGACTAAGCTCCCATTGTGAAAACAAGATCTTCCATAGTTGTCTGAAGTGATATGAAAATATTGGAAATTTTGCATTTTTTGTCTTTAGAACCATCATATTTCTCGATGATTCTAGATATCACTTCCCTTTTGATTTTTTTGATTTTTGATTCCAGACAAATATATCCAAAAGTAGTAGTCACCTGAAGAATATTCCCATGGACGTCAGGATCACAAGATTGTTTGACGTTGTTTGACAAGTATTTTTCAGGTTAAAATTGTTGTGCATTTGAACATGATGAATCAGCGAGATGACGGGGGATTCCAGGTACCTAATTAGTTGGGTAATAACACAATTTGAGGTATCACATCAGATTTTCAGATTTTAAGTGAAAACAATCGCTGAGGATATCGTCTGTGAATAACTTCGCACATACATGTCCAAGCAACTTAAAATTCTGGAGAGTGGAACCTATAGTTTTTGGAAACCCAATTTCATTTAGGATTCCAGGATTCTTCTGGATGTGGACGTCACCCAGAAAACTAGAACAGACTTTTCCAGATTGATCAAAGTTTCTTTTTTCTGTTGGAAAACTTTGTTATCCCATTGAAATCTGAAGACATGCTCTGTCCTATTTTTGCTACAGTAACCCAGATTCTTCTTCAACAATGAACTCTGCTTATATTCTTGCAATTTTCTTACATCATACTTTAACATCAACATCAAAAATCTTAGAAATAATAAACTTTTCGCCTTGAGAATTACCGAGAATCGAGAAAGTCATCCTATAATTAATGACGATTTCGGTTTGACTCTATTTTTGCTGAATTGTAGTTTTAGTAGTCTGAAAAGAAGATGATAATGGAAGATTGAAGTTCTTGGATCCCGAAAAAAATTTTAAGTAACGATTTCAAAAATCGGTTCTCTAAGTTTTGTAGCCACATTCAAATCCTACATTTTGATACAATTTTCTTGTAATTTGGGCCAGTTTTAGCAGAGTTATTCGGCTACAACAAAGCCATCTAGATTTTCTTCTTGTGGTCGACCGCAGCCTTCTGAAGCATTCAGATCAATCTTGTTGCAGTATTCTAAAATGCCGACACTTACGTATGTAAATACCCATGAGAGAAAAGAATGGCGACTGATCAAAATGAGTGTTTGGGAAAACAAAAAATTGCATGTTCTAATTATGATGATCGTTTGGAAATGATCGGAATGATACTCACGTCAGAAGAGGTTCGGAAATTCAAAAATACAGAATCAGAATCTTCCAAAATAGTATTCACAAGAAAAAAAGTTACAGTACATGCAAATTTAGGAAATACAGAAGTTCTGAATCATGATCTTCAAAAAAGACCTTTGCTGGGAAGATTTTTCCGAGAATTACAGTAAAACAATTCTTATGAGCTCACTTTTAAAGTAATCAGTTCTGAAAATCTTCGTACTTTTTGAATCCCAGGAATCAAGCAGCAATCATGCCTCCAAGCTACACTTAACTGAATGAGAAACTCGCTAAAATTTCCTGATCATATGCTATGCTATACAAATGCACTTTTAGACGAAATAAGGGCAGCTGAGTTTCCAGAGAGCATATAAAAGGAGGGAAGGTTTCAGGATTTTGATCATTTGGGGGAAACAATTTGGGTTCTAGTTTTATTTGAGGTTATATTTCATTGGAGAACCATGTTTTTTATTCTATTTTTCAGTAAAGTGGAACGCTTTAAATGCGCATAACTTTTTCAGCTATTTTGTAACGAATCGATCTACATGCCAGTTGAAAGGAGAGATAATTTTATGGAATTGGCGAAGAAGCGGCAAAACACAAAACTGTCGCGAAACGGAATCGCTATAAACTATAACTGCTTTTTTGTGTTAAGTTTTTCTTGCTTATAAAAAATTCTTCAGATAAAAAAAGATAATAGATTTTGTAACGGTCCCATTTTGGTACAGTTCCATACTCAAGAAGTATCATACTGTAGCAGATTCATTTTGTAACAGTTTAAAATTTCGAATCTTGATCTCTTTTTGTGAAAGTCATGCTTTTCAAAGCTCCACAAAAGAGCGCCCTTGTTTTTCTGTAAGAAATTCTTTGAACCATGTTTTTCTATTCATTATACCTTCCAAATGATAACAGCTAACTTAAAAGTCTGTTATTATAATATCTTTCTCATAATTGTTTTTTTTCTGTTGTGAGCTTTCGGTGTAAAAAAATGTTTCGGTCTTTCTGTGCAACATGGCTTAACAGAAAATGTTAACTTCAAATCATTGTCTTTCAGATTCCGACTTTCTCACTTCCGTTTTCGTCTGTTGATACAACACTTTTTTTCTTGCAAACTTGTCTCATAGTGGGTTAGACTATAGTTGAAATAACTCTGCTAAAACTGACCCAAATTACTAGAAAAATGCATTAAAATGCAGGATTTAAATGTGGCCACAAGACTCAGCAAACCGATTTCCGAAATCGCTGCATTAAAATTTTTTTGGGAGTCCAAACATTGTTCTCTTCATTTTTCGTATGATCTCCTCTTTTTGACTACTCAAACTACACTTCAGCAGAATAGAGCCTAACCATAATCGTCAATAATCATAGGATGCATTTCTCAATTCTCGGTAATTCTCGAGGCGAAAAGTTTATTATTGACGATTTTTGATGTTGATGTTGTTGACGGGGGTTGATGTAAGATAATTGCAGATGTGAGTAGACTCTATTCTAGAAGAAGAATCTGGGTTACTGTAACAAAAACAGGGTTCGGTATTTCTACAGGTGTCGATGGTTAAACAGCATTTTTAACACAAAAATGGAACAGAAAAATTGATCTAATGGGGAAGGTTTTTTTAGATTTCTGAATGACGTCCACATCCAGAAGGATCCTGAAACCCGGAATGGAAATTCGAATTCCAAAGAACTGTAGATTTTACTCGGCAGAATTTCAAGTTTATTGAACATGTTTGAGAAAGTTGTTCACTGAAAACAAAAGGTATCCTCAGAGTTTGTTTTCTCTTCGAATCTGAAAATCTAACGTGATACCTCAAATTCTGTTATTACCCAACTAATTAGGTACCTGGAATCCCCCGTCATTTCTCTGATTCATCATGTTCAAATACACAACAATTTTAACCTGAAAAAGACTTGTCGAAACAACGTCAAACAATCTTGTGATCCTGACGTCCATGGGAATATTCTTCAGGTGACTACTACTTTTGGATATGTTTGTCTGGAATCAAAAGTCAACAAATCAAGGCAATAATGATCTTTAGAAACATCTAGAAAGATAGATGGTTTCGAGATATCAAAATGCAAAAATTTGCAAGCGATTCATATAACTTTGGACAAAAACTGCCTGGCGTGTTGTGGACGCTCTTGCTCTTCCATTGTGAGTGTTCGAGCCTTCAGATGTTGTCAGAACTTGAATCTTCTGAAATGTACAAAATTAGATGTTGATCTCCTAAAAATTTCCTACCAAATGGTACAATTTTCATAAAAATCGAGCCACTGGCTGGCGTTTTATAGGCGCGCTTTTGTTTCAGTTATTTGCTCTTGCTACGTGTGAAAACAATGTGTTTCGACTGGACTTTTCAAAAATTTCAAATATAGATTATATTTTCCGAAAAATTTCCTATCGAATGGTATTATTTTCATAAAAATTGGACAACTGGCTGTTGCGTTGTTGACGCTCTTGTTTTCACAATTTGAGCTGTGTCTGTTTGAAACGCTGCAAGCCGTCGGAAGACGTCAAAGTTCAAATTTTCAGAAAATTCAAAATTGTATCCTGATCTCCATCACATTACCTATCGATTGGTATTATTTTCATAAAAATCAGACCACTGACTGCTGTGTTATTGGCGCGTTTGTTTTCATAATGTGAGCTTAGTCTATATGATATGCTGCAAGCCGTCAGAAGACGTCAAAGTTCAAATTTTCAGAAAATTCAAAATTGTATCCTGATCTCCTTCAAATTACCTATCGATTGGTAAAACTTTCATAGAAATCGAATAACTGACTGGCGTATTATGAACGCTTTTGTTTTCAGGATGTGATCTAAGTCTGTAAGTTGCGCTATAAGCCTTCAAGAGACGTCAAAGTTCAAAACTTCAAAAAATTCAACAATGTATCCTGATCTCCTAAAAAGTTCCTATCGAATGGTATAATTTTTGTAAAAATCGGACCACTGGCTGGCGTGTTGCTGACACGTTTGTATCAGCGCTTCCCAATCTTGTGTGCATGGTGTTCCGCGATTTGAAAAAAGTGTCAAATTTTAAATTTTCTAAAATTTTAAAATAGTATCCTGATCTCCTCAAAATTTCCTATCGAATGGTACAATTTTCATAAAAATCGGACCACTGGCTGGCGTGTTATGGACGCTTTTGTTTTCAAGTTGTGGTCTAAGTCTGTGTGATTCGCTGCGAGCCTTCCGAAGCGTAAAATTTTGAATTGTTTTGAAAATTTCAAGTTTCTATTATTATCTTCTTTAAATTTCCCATCGAATGGTACAATTTTCATAAATATTGGACCACTGTCTGGCGTGTTATTGGCGCGTTTACATTTGCAGATCAGTCTTCAAAGTTGTTTTCATCGATAGGAAATTTCAACATTTCTTCTTACTTCCATCTATCACTTCTGATTTTCTTCTTAACAAAGTCTTTGTCCTCAACTTTTGTTCTCAAAATTCTGCAGCTCAATTAATTGTTCTTTCAGCTCCTCGTCACCAACTGATCTATCCGTAACAAAAATTTGCTTCTATTTTTTGATCATGTACTCTCCTAGTCACCATATCCTTTTCGAAATCACACTCTTGGCTCCCTAAAGCCCCAATTAGTCAGTCAGAAGCGCCCACGATTTCGCGTAGGCTCCGCCCAATTTTTAGCTACAAGCGTCATAGCAGGCGCTAGACTCCTCCCCAATTCTAGAGCTCCTCGTTGCTCAGCCCAGGCTCCTCCCCCTTTCAGATGCCGTTGTGGGCGTGGCCGATGACATTTGCTCGGCACATAAAAGGCGCAGATTTCTCAACGAGCTTCATCTCTAGTCGAGAACCGCCGCTCAACTATGTTCACCTCGAACAACACTCTCTTCACCGCTCTCGGCCTCCTCGCTATCCTTGGAGCCGCCTCGGCCTCAATGCTGCGCCAATCTTCCCAAGACTCGGAGGATGCCAAGCTCATGGCAACCGACACCGACTCGGACCTCAAGATGTTGGCCTTCGAGACGGCCATCAACGAAGCGATTCTCGCTCTGCCAAAGTCCCGCGCTCGTCGCGCCGCTCAACGTCACTGCGGAAAGAAGCTCATGGTCTTCATTCTCTCAACCTGCGGACAGCCATGCGATCCACGTAAGCTTAAAGATATTATATAACAAAAAAAATACTTTTCTTGTTTCCAGAAGAAGCCGTCGATATCTCAACTACATGCTGTGGAGCGGCCTGCGACGTCGACTACATCAAGAAGACTTGCTGCCCAAGTCAATAAGCTCCTCCCTTTGGTAACATCATACGGTATCGTCTGTGATATTAATATCGATACTCATGTCCAAACAGTTGTTGCTTAAAAAAAATAAATATGTTGCTAATATGTGTCCTTCGCAATGCAAAAAAGAAATAAACAGCAGTTCCTTCCGTCGTCGCTCTCTTCGGTGTCCTTCCTTCGGTGTCCTTCCTTTGGTTCTCCTGGCTTTGCTGGCTTGAGTCACTTGCTCCAACTTCTCCAGGAGCAAGAGGCTTTGCTTTTGGCTGGCTTTGATTGGCTGGAGGTCCAGGAGAGGCTCTAGATGGAGGAACTCTTCACTAGAGTCTAGTGCTCCCCGAGAGTCCTCTTCGGTGTCCTTCCTTCGGCGTGTCTTGGGTTGCCTGGACTTCTACAGAAGCAAGTGGCTTTTTTCGGTTCACTTGGCTTTGCTGGATGTCGGACTTCTTTAGGAGCATGAAAGGGTCTAGATGTAGGTTCAGATCTAGAGCCTAGGCTGTTCTTCCTCAGGAACATTCGTTGCATGCTTCTTCGCCTTGTATAGAAGCTCGACGTCTTTTGAATCAAGGCTGCAGCAATTCTGCTTCGGGCTTACTACTTCTGTTCATGAAAACCAACGACGGGACCGCGCGGCCTTTAGCTTTTTTGATCCAAAGAGCTTGATTTCGAGAGGATGAGTGGATTTAAAGGAGGATTCCGAGCAAAAGTTTTTATTGCTTAAAAGATGTAAAACAGGACGCTGATTCCGAATATCGCAACGAAAATGCTCAAAAATACTCGCCGTAGCCAGAAAACGCCGCCAAAGGGGAAATTTTAGCCCCAAAGTGCTCCCTTTTAGCCGAGTTTTCTCCGGAGTTTTCTAGGCCACGCCCCAATAAAGGCCTATTATTTGACGGACTTGTACAAATTTTCGTATTATTTCACTGAAAAAAGTATTGGATGGCACTCTGGCACCTAAATTAACAAAAAAATTTGACAAATATCGTCTAAAAATCACAGTAGAAGCAAGGGAGCACTTCTGGCCCGTTTTGACACCTTTAACGGCGTATTCTGGCTTCGAGAAGCACTTTTAAGCATTTTCGCTATGATATTCGGAATCAGCGCAAAATTCTGCATCTATTAATACAATAAAAATTTTTCCTCGGAATCCTCCTTTAATCATGAAAAATTACCTACAGCTCGGGTCGCGGTCTGGTTTCTGAAAGTGTTGAGCGCTATTCGATCCCGTTTTTTCTAAGCATTCCGTCCGTTCGTCGCCCGTCCGACTTTCGTCCGACTCGCTCGTCCGTGGTACGCAATATTGTGTCAGTGTGCGTTGCCTACTGTAGCAAATAGGGCGAAACCCGAAAAATTCAACGAAAAACTGATTTGTCGTCAATTAAAATACAAATTGTGCAATACACCGACGCGAACTTGCGTACCGAAAACCCGTAATCGGGCGAAAGCCGGTCCGAACGACGGACAGACCGACCGGACGAAAATTTGTCCGAATGGAAGACTTGGTTTTTTCATACGTTCCAAATAGAGGAGGTTACTGTAGATATTGAGCTCGCTGTACTCCGGGCTCTACGACATTTCGCAACCCCGCCGTTCTACAACTACGCTATTTTGGAACTGTTTGAAACGAAACTCAAACGATGACTCAAATGATCACCGACAGAAAGCATATTTCAAAATAGCTTTTAAGCTCTTTTTACTTATGAATCACACATAGGTACTTGTCAACAACAACTATAGTCAGCAAAGGGTACCCCCATGAGATTGATAATTACACGGGGAAGAATTGTGATGTGTCGGAATCGAAATGGATTTGATCTTGCGATCGTAAGAGTAGTAGTGTCAGCTTATGTACTGTTCAATCAGTGTAAACATGAATATCTTCAAAAGCCGCGGCCGGCCGCGGTCGGCAGTGCTGTTTTGAGCTTTTTAGTGGCTTCTAATTTTCAAGTAATCCTCACTTCTTCGGTTCATGAAGATTACCATGACGTTTCCAAATATCTCGATCTATGTTGCCACTTTATCTCTTCCAACAAGCGACTTTTAAGCTCATGAGATCAAGAAGTTAGAGATACTTGTCACGAGTTGTACATGGGAAAAACGACTCTGCACGTACTGATTATGGGAAAGAACAAGTTGAGTCCCAAATGATCAGCTACAATTGGAATACGAAAAATAAGTGTTTTTGTACTTTTTGGAAAAACTACATACGAATTTTTATTGGGACGAAGCTTAAACAAAAATGTCAGCGCTGCTAGCGAGACTGCATCTCAGAAATTTAAAGCGCCAACAACACGCCAGCCAGTGGTCCGATTTTTATGAAAAATATACCATTCGATAGGAAATTTAAAGGAGGTTAAGATACAGCTTTCAATTTTTTGAAAACTCCAGTTTTGACGCTCTCCGAAGGCTTGTACCGTCTCAAACAGAATAGCTCTCATTGTGAAAACAAGAGCGCTAACAACACGCCATCCAGTGGTCCGATTTCTATGAAAATAGTACCGTTGGATAGGAAATTTTCAGGAGATCAAACCCCATTTTTGATGTTTTTGAAAATTCCAATTTTGAAGCCTCCAAAAACACACTGTTACAGTAATCCTTCTAAAATGAACTCTGCTCATATTTTTGCAATTATCTTACATCAACCAATAACATTAACATAAATAATTGTCAATAACAAACTTTTCGTCTTGAAAATTACCGAGAATTTCGAAATTCATCCTATGATTATTGACGATTTCGGTTAGACTTTGTTTTTGCTGAAGTGTAGTTTTAGTAGTCAAAAAATGAGACGATGGAAGCATGGGGGTTTTTGGACCTTCAAAAATTTTGAAAAAGCAATTCCAAAAATCGGTTCCCTGAGACCTGTAGCCACATTCAAATCCCTCATTTTGATACAATTTTCTTGAAATTTGGGTCAGTTTCAATGGAGTTATTCCAAAACAACTGTTTCAAGTTGCTGAATAAAGCCGTCTCCATTTGCTACCTGTGGTCGACTGCGGGCGATCGCGCGGAAAAGTTAAAAAGGAAACAAAGAAGGTGGGGACAATGTTTCTTCTGAAGAAACAAGTTTGCAAGAAAAAAAGTGTTGTATTAACAGGAAAAAACAGAAGTGAGAAAATTGGAATCGGCTAGCTACTATCATAAAAAATTAGTAACAGCATTATATTTTTCGTCTATGGGAACATTTTAAAGGATCACTTTATGAATATCTCTTCTTCCAACTGACTTGTAAGATCAACTTGCTTCGAAATACCTTAAAAATTTATGCGCCTTTAAAGTCTACCAACAAACTAAAAAATACAATAGAAATCATGGTTCTCCAAGGAAATATAACCTCCAAGAAAACCAGAAACCCTAAAATTTCCCCAAAATGATCAAAATCCCGAAACCTTCGCTCCTTTTATATGCTCCCTGGAAACTCAGCTGCCCTTATTTCGTCTAAAAGTGCATATGTAAAGCATAGCATATGATCAGGAAATTTTAGCGAGTTTCTCATGTGTTTCTGGCCGGATAAGTGTAGTTTAGAGGCATGATTGTTTCTTGATTCCTGAATCACCTTTTAGAAAGTACAGATTTCCCTATAACTACACTTTTCTAATAATGCATTTTCTCAGAAAGTACACTTCTCCAAAAGTACAGTAATCGTTATTGCTTTCCTGATCGCAAGATCAAATCCATTTCGATTCCGACACATCACAATTCTTCCCCTTGTAATTATGAACCTCATGGGAAAACGGAAAAGTTTGCAGACTACTTTTTGTTGACAAGTACGTGAGATTCGAGCGAAGAACATTTCCGTTGGTTAGCTATTTTGAACTATGCTGATCTTTTGAATTACTTGGAAAAAATAATCGGAAGGTTAGGGGTCCGAAAAAAGGAATGGGGTCGTTTTCAAGAATGGGACAGCTGAAGGAGTTTGAAGATTTCCTGACATCGATTTTTTCAGAAGACTTTTTTCTTTCTCCATTGAGTTTCAAAGTTTTTTGATCTTGAAGTACACTTAAAGGGGGTGAGACAGCTCGCAAAGTGGGGGGCAAAATGGGGGGCGATTTTCATGCCTCCTTTTATACGCCCTCGGTCGGCGCGCCCATTTGCGTCCGCGTAGCTCAGCCGGTAGTGGCGCGGCGTCCATAGAAATGCGCCCACAGGTTCGAGCCCACCTAAGGTACATTCTGGCAAAATTAGAGCAAAACTTTTTTTGAGGTGTCCTACCACCTTTAAAAAAAAAACAACAGTTCAATCTTTAAGAATGACTTTATAGCGTTTTTATGAAAGGAAATTGTACTACCAGGTTTTCTCCAAAATGGGAGTCGCCAACCGTCGAGCCTCCGCAAAAACAATGTCACTCGGCAAAAAGTTAGTGGAAAAAAACGTTTTTTAGCCAGATTTATAAATGATTACAGTATTTTTCAAGACTTATTTGATGAAAAACTGGTCACTCCGAGAAGCTTGTTGTACGGTACGTTCGAGTTTAGTGATTTATTTGAAAGCTTGTGTCGATTTACGTTAAACAACGCGTACTAAATTCTTCTGGAGTTTCGTTGTTGCAAAGGCTTAGGGGTCGGCGACTAGGTAATATGTATTAGGGAAAGCCAAATACTTAACATGAAAGTATTACTCCATTGCTGCTAGCCTTCAATAAGCAAAACTACATTCAACGTTAGAAGTATTTGATTGCGATTTCCGCCAAAGCGAGCCCGGTTAGTCCACCCACAACACCGCCGGAGTATTCGTCTGAAAAAAAAAGTTGTTTTCTTGTGACACTTTGAAAGATATTATCCAGTTGCCGACTCTTGAGCCTTCGCAACAACGACACTCCGCAAGGATTAAATGCGCGTTGCTTAACGTAAATCGACACAAGCTTTCAAAAAACGCACTAAACTCAACTCAAAATTATCGAACATCGAGCGGATCGGAGTACTTAAGATGAATTACGGATCAATTTTTCATCAAATAAGTCTTTGAAATCACTGAAATCATCAATAAAACTGGCAGAGAATAGTTTTTTTTCGAAAGCTTGTGTCGATTCACGTTGAACAACGCTCACTAAATCCTTGCGGAGTGTCGTTGTGGCGGAGGCTCAGAGGTCGGCGACTGAATAATAGGTGAAATAAACGTACTCAAACATTTCTCATGTTCTCCAACATAGACTCCGATGAGTGACATTATATACATTAAGAAAAGCTTGACCTTCAACGCACTTAACGATACCGAGCCAATACTCTGTTCATCCTTTGTACGGTTTTCTAGCATTTCCAGATGCCGACAATCGAGAAACACACTAATGGCAAAAAAAAAGAGAAGGAAACCACTGTTACTGGATGAGAACTTTTGATGCAATCTCTCCGATTTATTCTCAACTTTCCACCGTGCCACCAACAGTCCAAAGAGAGCGCATTTTACGAAATAAATTTCATGAAACTCCGAAAACGTAATGAGTGAGTACATCGTTGTCAACAAAAAATCGCGTAAAGTTTTTTTGAATTTCACATAGTCCTTTGCTCTTTTCTTCGGATGCTCTGGAATCTCCTCATCTATTCCATCAAATATTCCATCGATTTTCTCATCATTGTCGTCGCCGCCAGAAGAAAGCCAGCTTGAAATGTATCCAATCAACATTTCAGTATAATAAAATGAAGTTTGTCGTTCGTTGGAATTGTCAGGGGGACTGTTATGCTGAGAGTTAGTTGAGTCGCGAGGTCTCCGTCTTCTGGGTGGCTGGAAGAAAGGAAAAATACGGTGAGCGTCAAAATTATAGCGGGTTTCTGATGTTTCGGGGCTAATTTAAGTACCCAAGTTCCGCGCAGGCTGAAAATTTGCAGGGGTAGGTTTTTTAGTACGCCTGATCGAATGGCATTGACATATTCTTTTGTACTGTCTAGAAGTTTTGATAATGTCAAAATAGAGAGGGAGACTGCATTGTGTTTGTTTAACACCTTCAAAATAAGCTTACGTTAGCTGCAAAAATTTCATACGCGCTGAGTTGGTCGGGCAGACATGGCAAGATCGGCGCGGGCCGGCGATTTTCTTCCATATAAATTGAGATTTTTCAATTTAAACGAAAATGTAGATAGATCTACAGAGTAAAATACTCAATATCTACATTTTCATATAAGTTTTGATCAGAAATTCTTTTATAAGGGAGAAATCGCCGGTTCGCGTTGGAATGGAAGGCCCGGCTAAATTTCCCGCCTTAATTGAACTCTTGTTGAACCAATAGTAAAAAGTAGCACCAACCGTTCTTCTAGGCTCCTGCTGCTCCGCCTCTGTTTTTGGCTCTTCAGTTTTCTCCTCCTCCTCGGTTTTGACAGCCTCGTTTTCAGAATCCGTGTTATCTCTTGTTTTTGGCTCCTCGATTTCGACTGCTTCAGAATCTTTCATTTCTTCTTCTTCTTCAGATTCCGATGACCGTTCTTCATAAACATCGCCATTAGGAAAAAGCCAATTTATAATAGTCTCTTCCCAAGTTTCGACTTTTTCTTGCAAATTCTCCTGCGTGATGTTGGGTTTTTTGTTATTACGATTTCGGTTTCTGTTGCGTGACTGAAAAATAATTTGATAGGAATAATTCTTATCAAAATTGTTGAACCATTTTATAGAGCTTATTAAGGTCTACAAAATGGTATTGAAAATTAAAGCATTGCCATTTTTCCATTCTTCTCTACAGTCCGTCAAAAATTAGTGACAAAATTTTAAAAAAAATTGAAATCGCACCGGTACAAATTAGCTTATAATTATTGTGAAAATGATGTTTTTCAAGCGAACTTTATACCAAAATGTAGCTCTTGATAAGATCTACAAAATGGTATAAAAATCAAACTAATTGACCAATTCGTATTCTCTCTGCGGACGTTGAAAGATCATGGTCGGATTTGGGATTTTGGCAAAATTTAGAAAAACTGGAAAACTTTTTGACATTTTTTATTTTTATACCATTTTATAGACCTCATCAAAATCTACATTTTGTTATAAATTTCGGGCATGGAATTCAATTTTAAAGCGAGAAATTACCTTATTTCTTCTTCCCCTTCTCTGCGCTGGAGTTGCTGAGCTCGAACTTTGCACATTTTTTTGAGCATTGCTTCTTCCCACTTTTGGCTTTTGATTTTGGGTTTGATTATCAGTTTTTTGACCTGAAAATGCTAGAAATGTTTATTAGTAAATGTCCATAGGCTTGGATTTTCGAAAACTCAAAAACGGAGCAAGTTACTGCTTTTTTCGTGCTTTTTCTATGCTAATTTTGGAACCGAAAATGTGTTGCTAGTAAAAATCTGTAAAAGTTTCGATTTGATCCAAAAAAAATGGGAGTTCAAAGTACGCCTTTTTATAATTTGCAGTATCAATATCAAATGTTCCTAAAACCTCACCATTTCCCTGTGAATTCTTTTGAGAATTGAATTGTTTTCTTCTTCTTATCCTTGGCATCTGAAATATTCAAAAAAATCTCAAAAATTTAAATTCTAATTCAAACAAAAATCAATAGGTTTAACCAGGACGCAACATTTCCTTTGAGAAGATAGGATAAACATTGGAGACGTAGAGATGCAGGCAAAAAGAAGAGAAGAAAACATTTTTGCAGTATCACAACATGCCCCAGTGCACTATTTTTAAAGGACTTTCAGACTCTCAAAGAATATTACTTCTTCAAAAACTAAAACATGTTCTTCAGCAGTGGCACTAAGAATTCGAGTGAGCAAAGATTACGGTAACTTTTTAGGAGAATTTCTTCAGATGACCCAATGGTCGATGAGGTTATTGTGAAGATTCTGAACATTGGCTCGACTGGAAGCTCATTCGACGCGTTGATTCCTGCGAAAACGTGCATGGCGTTGTTGGATAAGGCAAAGTGAGTTGGAGTCGCAGACAGCGAGAGACTCTAGTATGTCTGCGTCTCCTCTCGGCACAAAGTCTCTCGTCGCCACAGTAGATGGTGCGCTAACTTTGAAAGCTTATATCTCAAGAAATATAAGAGCTATCAAAAAGGTGTCAATTAGTAAAATGTGTAAAATTTAATGCTGAATATTTTTGTAGTTAATAATATTTTGATATCGCTAATGGTTCTTGAGATATGCGCGTTTAAAGTCATGAGTTGGAACCACCCGCAGGAATACGGCATTTAACTTTGATCGCTTATATCTCAAGAACTATAAAATATATTTAAAAATTGTTAACTAACAAAATGTGTAAAATTTTATGCTGAGTATTTTTACAGTTTACAATTTTTGTATATCTGTTACGGTTCTCGAGATATCAACGATCAAAGTTGGCTGCCTTCAAAAACTAGGACGCTGACGCATAGTAACCAACTTTGAAGGGCAATGTCTTGAAAACCATGCAAGTAGTCAAAAAGACACCAACATATAAAATGTGTAGAATTCTATGCTTATTATTTTGTAGGAAACAATTTTTTGATAGCTCTAACGGTTCCAACGATATTTAAGATCAAAGTTTGAACACTAAACAAGGCATATGACAGAGAGCTTTAAATGACTGTTGCTACCTTAAAAGCTATGGGGCTATCAAAACTTTGCATGACATTTTCTACTTTTAGACAACTTTCTGAATACGAACTACAGTAAGTTTCCCAAATTTCAGAGACGTCTTCATGTCACAAGGAGCAATGGTAGAAATCGAGGCGCCCGTGAAAATCTGCGGCGACGTGCACGGTCAATTCTCCGACGTCCTCCGTCTATTCGATCGCGGATGCTTCCCGCCACTGGTCAACTATCTCTTCCTAGGGGATTATGTGGATCGAGGACCCCAATCCCTGGAAGTGGTCACCTTATTTATCGCTTACAAAGTCAAATTTCCCGCCAACTTCTTCATGCTACGAGGGAATCACGAGTGCGGGAATATCAATCGAGTTTATGGGTTTTTGGATGAAGTTAGCCGAAAGTATGGGTCGAAAACTGGTATGACACTTTGGAACTCTTTCCAGGTGGGTGCTCCGAGAGGACTACAAAACCAATAACTTTCCAGAATTGTTTTGCCTGCATGCCATACACCTCTCTGGTCTCCGGACGGATCCTTTGTATGCATGGAGGGATCAGCAAAAAAATGACATCCCTCGAGCAACTTCGTCGCCTTCCACGGCCAGTTTTGGAGGTTCCTAATCCCTCACTGGAAACTGATATCCTCTGGTCGGATCCCGAGCAAAATATCAATGGATTCGTGAACAACACTCGTGGCGTTGGGCACGTCTTCGGCGAGAGCGCGCTTCTGGAGACGATGGATCGTTTGGGTGTGCAGTTGGTGGCGCGGGCACATCAGGTGGTTCAGGATGGTTATGAGTTCTTTTGTAATAAGAGATTGGTCACCATTTTCTCGGCACCCCATTATTGCGGGGAGTTTGATAACGCGGCGGCAATGATGAATGTGGATAAGAACTTGATTTGCTCGTTTACGGTAGGTCAAGTAGGAAAACGTTGCGATTTTACAGTTTTTTAGGATGAATATTTTAAAAATTGATATATTTTTAATATTTTATGATGAATAGCTTTAAAATTGACAAAATTTTGATAGCTCACTTGGCGTTTTAACGCTTAAGGTAGAAGTTTCATCTGCAATGAGTTGGGAGCCAACTTTGATCTTGAATATCTTCAGAACCATTAGAGCTATCAAAAAATTGTTTCCTACAAAATGATTAGCTTAAAATTATACACATTTCATATGTTAGAATCTTTTTAATTGCTTTCACGTATGTATTCGTTTATTTTGAATTTGAAAGGAGGCAAGAGATGAATATAAATGATACAGATAGGATTAAAACGAAATTAAGTAGGATAAACCCGACAGAGTTCAACAATTGCTTGCATGGCTTTCAATATGCAACCCTTCAAAGTTGGATCCTATGTGCCAGCGGTCTAGTTTTTGAGGTCCGTCAAATTTGACCGCTGATAAAGTTGAAGGTCGTAACCCTGTTGTCGTTCTAAACTGTAACTTTAAACGCGTATATCTCAAGAACCATTAGCGACGTAATAAAATTGTTTAAACCAAAATTTATAGGATCAGATTCTACACATTTTATTAGTTAACAACTTTTTGATAACTTTTATACTTTCTGAGATATAAGCGATCAAAGTTTCTACATTTTCACTGTGACTGTTATAGTAAGCTATGACTTTGAACGCGTATATCTCAAGAACCATTAACTTTATTCAAAAACTGTTTCCATAAATCTGTAGAGAATTAAATTTCACACATTTTACTAGTTAACAACTTTTTGATAGCTTTTATACTTCCTGAGATATAAGCCTTCAAAGTTAGCGCACACTCTATGGTGGGAGACTAGAGACTGCGCGGGGAGGAGAGACGCAGACATGCTAGAGTTTCTAACTGTCTGCGTCTCTCTTACCTCTTCATAATTTTTTTTTCAATTTTCAGGTCCTTCGTCCAGTTCGTGATTGAAATCGATTTTCGGTACTCGTTATTCTTTTTTTTTTATATAAAAATCTGTCTTTATTCAAAAAAAAATCATTGGCTCGAGAAAAAAATTTGGAACAAGCAAAAAAGTTTGAGGTATTTTCAAAAGTATAGAGAATCTGGAAACGAGGAATCGAGTGGAAGAGGTAAATGGGTGGCCTAGGAAAAAGTTAGGCCACCTTTTAAAAAACAAAAAAAAACGAAAGAGAAAAAAGATAATAAGAAGAGACTAGGGGTGTACTAGAAATCACTAAAAGTCACATATTTTCGACCGGGGTACTGTAGAGGATTACTGTAGCTTGGGTTACTGTCGGAAGTGATGCTGAGCCTGTGCAAACTGAGCCATCATTTGGAATTGAGGATTTGGAGTAGGTGGCGATCGATGATCCCCAGTGGATTTTTTCAGTTTGGCACGTTTGTTCTGGAAAAAAAATTTTCAAGTGTTCAGATTTGATTTCAAAATTTGCGACCACCTGCCAGATACCTCACTTTTTTATGTCTCTTCTCATTTCGCCCATTAAAAAAGAGCGTTTCTGATGGTTATCTAAGCCCCTAAGTCGCGTGCCGACGACTCGAAGAAACAAAAACTCATTGACAGGAGGCGACGAAAAAAACGTGTTTTTGAAGACTAATTACCCGGGGAAAGACACAAAAAAGACCTCCTAGATTGGGAAATGGAGATTTTTGAAAAAAAAATTTCAAAAAAAATTGTTTTTTTGGAAAATACTAATTGTAAAGTTGGAGAGACGGTATGGGGTATAATGACCAAAAAATGAAAGAAAGAGACTCAAAATTTTCAAAAATGGATTACTGTAACGTTTTTGCAACTATGACTCCAGAAGTTGCGAAATGTCGTAGTTGCGAAACGGCATTGTTGCGAAATGTCCTAGTTGCGAAATGTCACAGTTGCGAAACGTCACAGTTAGAATCGGAAACTTCTCTACTTTATCTAAAGTATTTTTTCTTGAGCTTAAAACTGTAATTGATTTTTTTCTGTATCTCAAAAACTAAGAAAGTTACAGTATTCAAAAAAAGAAGAAAGATACAGTTTTCCTCTATCACTAGCACAAGCGGCCAAATTGTTCCAACTGACTGTCAAACGTAGTTTTTTTTTCAAGAACTAAACTAAACAACGTTCTCTTAAGACCCACAACTACCGTACCCTCATAAAAAACGCGTCAACGCCACCCTAGTTCTGCCAAGACAATGATTCCCATAGTTGCACTTGCGAACTGTCACAGTTCGGGCCAAAAAAATGCTGCACTTTTTCTAACGTATTTTTTCCAGGCTCACCAAAACTGTAATCAATTTCTCTGTATCTCAAGAACCAAGAAAGTTAAAGTTTTATGAATCCTACCGTACCCCTCTTTATCTTACCCCTTGACGGACCATGTTAGTATTACCTAACCTCCTTGTTCTGTTCTCTTTATCAGATAACTGTCACCTCTATTCCCAATTACCCAACCTAATAACAGTGAAGACTCCTAACATCATAAGAGACTAATTCGATACGACACTATCTCCTCTTCAGAATCTTAAAGTTTTCAACCTCAAGGTTAGAGAAACCGTTTTGAATTCTTCTACCCCTGAATAGGGGTTCCAGTTTTGAACCATTCCCTCAGCGAAATCAGAGGTACTGTAGACATACCTAGACAAAATAATCAATCAAAGTGTCACTTTTCCCTTCGTGTCGGAAGACACAAAAAAGACAAACATTTAGATAGTGTTTGATGAGACGGACATGGGTTCCAGTGTTCTAAGAAAATTCAAATTTTTCGCGCTTTGTAAAGAGTCATCAATCTTAGATTGGAGAAGGTTTGAGTAGGTTCTTGAACCGGTACGGAGAAAACTGGAGGTGACTTTGGCGCGTTTTTGAGGACGCTTGTGGTCTTGAATAGTTAGAATGGAAGCTTGGCCTTTTGCAACTACCGTAATCTGTCTTGGCACAACTGGGGTGAGGCTGGAGTGCTTTTTCTGACTGTACGGTAGTTGTGGGCCTAAAAAGAACATTAGGGGCTGGGTCGAATATCAAACGTTTGATAGTCAGTTTGAACGATTTGACTACTTACACATTTAGAAACTACGACGGTTCGCAACTATGGTTTGGCTTGGGCCAGTTGGCGCGTTTTTCCCAAAGAATTTCGAAAATTTCCACACATTCGTCAAAATTTCAGGATTTGAAAAAAGGAAATCGGAAAATCTCGGTATTTTAAAAGTTCAGAAATCCTTCAGAATTCTTCAAAATCAATAAGAACACTCATGAAGTCTTTTGGATATTTTCGAATCCTTCAGAATCTCACAAAATCCTTTTGGATGCTTCTGGAGCCTTTTGGAACCTTTAGAATCATTCAGAATCCTCCAGAATCCTTCAGAATCCTCCAGAATTTTCCAGAATCTTCCCAAAGCCTCTCGAATTCTCTGGAACGCTTCTAAAATCTTTTGAAGCCTAGAAAATTATACAGAATCTTTCAGAATCTCCCAGGATTCCTCAGAATCTTACTGAATTTATAGAGACTTTTCTAGACCCTTTCAAAATCTACCAGGCTCCTACAGAATCCTGCTGAATCCTTCTGGATCCTTTAGAGATTTTCTGAATCCTGTAGACTCATCCAGAATCGTCTAGAATCCTTTTGGATCCTACTGTGCTTCTGGACCATTCCGGAGACTTTTGGAGCCTTCAGTATCCTTCCAAATCCCTCAGAACCTAGCAGAATTTTTTCGAATCTTTCGGAAGCTTTCAGAATCATCCAGATTATTCCACAGAATTTTTTGAGATGCATTAGGCCCCCCCCCCCCCCACAATCTTTTTGTCAAAATTTTCGACCCTTCATATACATATCCCTCTTCTTATCCCCTCTAATCTTTACAACTCCTTCTCTTCTCTCTACTCCTGTCCTATATCAGGTATGTAATCTAACACTAATCGCTCATTACCCTACCCCCTTTCTAACACCCCACAATTACATGCCCTTCTCGTTTTTGCCCTTTGTCGGGAACACATATCCTTATCTTTCTCTCCCTATATTCACCTTCTCACTCATTATTATTTGTTCACACACAAACACCGACTTTCTGGGAACCTTTAAAGGAACACACACACATACCTGGAACCAGATCTTGATTTGCGATTCGTTGAGGCCTAGCTCGTGAGCGAGCTCTTGACGCCGCTTTTCGGTGAGGTATCTGGAAATTGGAGAGACTACAGTAACCCTAACATTTTCAGTTTTGATTTTTAGGAGTCCGAGTCCTAAATTATATGGAAACATTTTTTGAAAATTCGTGATTATGACTTTAAAAGTTAACATTTCAAACAGTAATAACTTTGTTCAAATTTAAACAATAATAATGATTTTCATACCAAAATATAGATAATCAACGCGCTAACAATTTCTGAATTTTTTTACAAAATTTCCTTTTTTCATAACTTCGTTCAAACCTTTAAAAAATTGATCATTTTGAAATCAAAATATAGCTAATAAAATCATTAATAATTGCTATAAGCAGATTTTCAAATTTTCTTTTTATGGAAAAAATAATTCTTAAAAATTGACAAACTATTATCTAGTATCTAAACACCCGAAGTTTTACATTATTAGAAACAGTTATCACCATATTCAATTCAGATTATGGAAAAGTGCACCCTAGTGCGAACATCAATTTCTATGTACAGTAACACATATTGTTTGTAAACAAAGAGTAATTAGTGAAAATCGATTCATGGTGACTTAGAACTGCAAAAACTGGATACAAATTTATAAAAAAAGAAGGTTACTGTACCCAAAAAGTTAAAAAATTGTGTCTAAACTTTAAAGACTTGTAACTTGGCTCATAGAGCTCTGAGCAGTACAAAAATTATACCTTTAGAATTAAATTAATTTGGGCTTTCAAATGATATTAAACTTAATATAGAAATTTTAAGTTTAAGATAGCTAAAATAAGCATTTTCAGTGGAGTAAAAAAAATTTTTTTAACATTGAGCGTAAGCTTTGAAGACATGTAACTCGGCTTACAGATTTCTGAGCATTACAAATACTATACCATTAGAATTACCATAATCTGAACTGTAAAATTATATACAAATTAGCTTACCTGTTATCTCTAAACTCCTGCTTCAACCTATCCAACTGTTCCGAAGTGAATGCTGTCCTCGGTCGCTTCTCCTCCTCTGAACTTCCACTGCTACCCGTCGACTCTCGCTTCCGCGGCTTACGGTGGCGGGGGCCTAAAACTAGAAATTTTAGATAGTCTGATGATAGTTTCACAAAAATTGAAGAATTTGGTAAATTTTGAGTAGATTTAGAGGACTTTAAGTTTTTTGGAGGTCAAAAAGTTGGGCCTCAACTTTGAAGGCATGTAACTAGGCTCAGGGAGCTCTGAAAAATATAAAAATTATGCCGTTAAAATTGCCGTAATCTAGGCTTTGAAATTATATAAAATACGATATGAAAATGTTAGGCTTGAAAAAGATGAAATAAGAATTTTGAGCGGATTAAAAAAATTAGAAAAAATGTTGCGCCTAAACTTTGAAGGTGTGCATTTTGGCTCAAGAAGTTTTGAGCCGTATGATAATTATACTTTTAAAATGAGCGTAACTTGGGCTTCAATGTAATATACAAATTATTCAAAAACTTCTTGTTTGAAATGGATAAGCTAATCATTTTTAGTAGATTTAGAAATGTTTTGAAAAATAATGTTCTTAAACTTTGAAAGACTATAACTTGGCTTAGGAAGCTTTGAGCTATACAAAAATTATACCATTAGAATCAACGTAAAATAAGCTTTAAAATAATATAACATAATATATTCAAAATATTGTGCTCGAGCAAGATAAAGTAACCATTTTGAGCAGAGTTTTAAAAATTTGAAAAAAAAGATGTGCCTAAACTTCGAAAGAATATAACTTGGCTCAGAAAGATCTGAGCACTACAAAAATTATACTGTTGTAATTAGCGTAATCTAGGCTTGAATATAATACAAGTTTCAATAAGAAATTTTGCTAACCAACCTGCCGATGGTCGATCCGAGTACCTCGTGCAGAAAACCCACGCTGGGAACATGTTGGATACCACATTTTGGTTGGAATTCGGAGACGCAAATGTTGGAGAAATACTTGAAGGACTTGTAGCTGGAGTGGAAATTGGAGAGCATGAGGGAAAGGTTGGAGCAAGGATTTGATCGATTCCAAATTTCAGAATCATTTTTAGGGGGATCTGAAACGCTCTTCTTTGAGGTTTAAAATCATAAAAGTATAGAGGGTTACGGTAGTTACAACAAGTAAATGATACAACACAAAATCTGCTCATTAACCGGAACGAAAAGTTACTGAACGGGCGGCATGGCCGTCCGTCCTATAGGCCGCGAATAGGCTCCGCCCACTTTTTCCTCCCGCCCTTCACACCTAATTACGGAGAGTGACAAGGAGGAGGAGGGTCGGGGAAATTAGAAATTGCATATCCATGTCAAAAGTATTGTTAGTGATGGATAGGCTAAATGTTATGCAAGAAATTAAAAAGTTATGTAATAGGAGATTTGGGGTGGGGATAAGATACTTTGTTGTATCAATTTTACATGTGTACGCAGCGAAATTTTTTTTTGAAAATTTCAAACTGGAATAACTTTGTTCAAAGTTGGCCAATAATAATGGTGCTGGTACCAAAATATAGCTAATGAAAGCGTTAAAAATTGCTAGAGAGCAGAATTTCAAAAAAAAAAATTTTTTTTTCAAAATTTTTTATGCATTTTTTTTCAAACTGAAATAACTTTCCTCAAACTCAAGCAATAATAGTGTTTTTGATACCAAAGTATGGGTAATAAAAAAGTTAAAAATTTTTATAGAGCAAATTTTCAAAAAACAGCAAAAAAATTTCAAAAAAATAGCGAAATTTTTTTCAAACAGTAATAACTTTGTTGAAACCTAACCAATAATAACGATATTGGTACCAAAATGTACCTAACAAAAGCATTAACAGTTCTACAAAACAAATTTTCGAACTCCTCTTTTCAAGAAAAAATAATGCTCAAAAACTATTTTTCCGTACCGAAAATTTTTTGGGCTTCAAAATTTGAATTTTCAAACGAATATAACTTTGTTCAAACTCTACCAATAATGATGATCTTGGTACCAAAATATACATAATAAAAGCATTAACAATTACTATAGAGCAGATTTTGAAATTCCCTTTCCAAGGAAAAAATAATGCTCAAAAATTAACCCATCACTGTTGCGAACAAGACCTATCTTTCTCAAGTCTAAAAGAGCCCAAGTTCCCCCTCTTTTCGGCACAAGATCCCATCACTAATTGAGCGTGTCATCTTGACAAGAAGAGGGACACCGCGGGCCTACTTTGAAATTAAAATTGAGAGAGCATCTCTTACTGCTTCCTTGATGAGTTGATCGGTGTCCCCCTACTCTCTTTTAGGAACCCATCACTTACTATGGGATACTTTCTTCTAGCAAAGGTCCAAAAACTTCAAAAATAATTGAAAATGATCCAAAAGCATAAAAGCAGGGCCTAAAACCGCAAAACCAAGCCATACAAAAAAGCAAAAAACAATTCGCAGTCAGCAGGATTCGAACCTACGCGGGCAGAGCCCAATTGATTTCGAGTCAATCTCCTTAACCACTCGGACATGACTGCACGAGGGACGACGGCCGGCGAGGGCGTATAGGAATGAGGGGGAAGCGCACACCTGGGAGGGAGTCGAGGAAGGAGGGAGGGGAGAGGTGATATAGGAATTTTGGATTTTTGACAAGTGCGCTCTAGTGATAATTTTGGGTAAAATAGTGTTAGACTGTCTAAAACTGCCTAGGAAAGACATTTTAAGCTAGAAGAGGGTTATTAACCTAGTTTTTTATTTGTTATTTGTTGGAGGATTACTGTAGCAAAGTAAAAAACAAAAAAAAGACAAAGTTACCTAACCCGTACCTCCAATCAACCGAAAACGCGGTAAAAACAAAGCGAAATTGAAATTGAGAGGAGGGAAAACGAAGAGAGATTGTCATCTGAAATTGGCCATTTCAACACTTCTACAGAAATAGTACAGTATTCCAAGAGACGCAGACACTTGTAGGAGCCCCCGCGCGGGGCGAGATAAGGATCTGTAACTAAGTGTCTCTCATTTTTCTCTTATATTTTCCCTTTGAAGAAGAAGAAGAAGTCACTTCTTCTATTTCCACCCTTAATTAGTTTTGATAGAGGAGGCAAAGGGGGTGTCATACACAAATTGGCGCATCTTTTGAATTAATCGCCGAAGAAGAAAGAGGTACAGTAGCCGAAAGTTTGTTAATCATGTGACATTTTATTGGTTACTATTGAGAAGTTTTTTGAAGAAAAAAAATTCGGAAAAGGTGGTCTCAAAAATACAGTAATCCAATGGTCAATATCTTGGCTTCAAATCGCTTTCAAAATGTCTAATTTGTTTGTGTTAGACTTAAAATTAGATGCTAACAATGCCCGATAATTTTAGACAAAACAACAATTTGAGAAAAAAAAAAAATTTTTTTTTGAGCCAAAAATCTTGAATTTTTTCTGAAAATTTTGAGTCTAATTTTTTTCTGAAATCGCAAAAATTGACTCTGCGACGTTTCGAAATTATGACATTTCGCAAGTTCCACGTTTCGGAAGTGTGACGTTTCGAAAGTGTGACGTTTCGCAAGGATATTTGAGCAAACGGTTCAGAAGTGTTACGTTGTACTTTTTTACTCTTGAAGTGTCGCACTTTCGAAACGTTAAACTTGCGAAACGTCGCACTTTCGAAACGTCACGCTTTCGGAATGTCGCACCTTCGAAACGTCGCACTTTCGAAACACCGCACTGAAAAGTTGCTAATACAGTAATCTCAAAATCTTCAAATACAGTAATCTCGAAATTTTGAAATACAGTAATCTTGAATTCTACAAATACAGTAATCTAAAACTCTTCAGGCTCGGCAACATTTCGGAAGCAGACATTGTAACTTGCGAAACGGCGCACTTTCGTAACGTCGCAAATACAGAAATCCCGAAATCTTCAAATACAGTAATCTCAAATTCTTCAAATACAGTAACCTCAAAATTTTCAAATACAGTAATCTCGAAATTTTAAATACAGTAATCTCGAAATTTTCAAATACAGTAATCTCGAAATCTATCTGCTTGACAACATTTCGAAAGCAGACATTTTCACTTGCGAAACGTCGCACTTTCAAAACGTCGCTTTTTTCATATCTACCGTACCCCTTCCCGCTATCGCCACGACCCCAAAATCACACATTTCTGATAACCGGGGTCCTAAATCTTCACTTTTTTCGCGCATCATCCTATCCGGGTCTAATCAGCTGTAAAATGTGTCTATGAAATGCACATAAACCAGTCAATGTTATGGTAATAAATAAGAAAAAGGGGGAGGGGGTCATGACACGGAAAAGATTACGCAACGGGGTGAGAGGCATCGGAGACACGTAACCGTTATTCATCATTCATTTTGTAGAAAGAGGGCAGATGATGATGATGATGATGATGAGGATGACAAGATATTGTAAGGCAGATACAGTGCGGTCAATATCTATAGGACCCCCCTATATCTGGGGTGTAGAGACCGAACGAGAAAAGATATCAAAAAACTGTGAGCGCCAATCGATTCAGGATGTAAAATAACCCCTACTCGGGTGTCGCCGGCAACTTTAGGTCGGAGGTTGGTCGGCTTTAGCACGCTGCTTGGTCGGATTCCGGACAAGACCGCTACTAAAGTCGACCAAGCTCCGACAAACATCCGACTAACTTCCGACCCTTTCAGCGGCCGGCCAGGTTGCTTGCGCACTTTCGGTTTTTTCATTGAAACAAAACAAAAAAAAACATGTTTTTTAAATAATATTTTATTATCCTAACTAACTATAAGTACAATTAAACAAGGAAAATATTTTTGAAAATACATGGTGAATTTATCTCAATTATTGTAGTTGTCCTGTTGTGCTTGATCCCGAGGCCAAAATCCTCCAATTGATTTTTGAACGAGCCTCGGAACTTTCGGATATTTCCTGAAATATTCCATGATTATTACCGATATACATAGTTTAAGCAATCTCACCTTATAATGAGTCCAATTGGAAAAATCCTTTTCTGTTTTCGAAGTGTGCATCTGTGGAAAATCTGAAAACATAATCTGAATTCATGGAAATTAAATTGAATTAATACCTTATCCATTTCGGGACCTTTTGATTGAGATGGCATCGACCGAAAGAGTTTTGGTACCTGTAAATTGTTTTAACACATAAATTGAAGACTCAATACTATAAAAGGCGATGAAAAATAAAATAAAGTATTTCGAAAAAAGAAAAGAAGCACGCGTCGCTTGACACGCATCGCGCTTAAACGCCGAGCAAGATCCGACCAAGATCTGACTAACATCCGACCAGAAGCTGACCAGCTAAAAATTGCCTCAAAGTTTTAAACTTCCGACCAACTTCCGACCAAAAGCCGACCAAAGTGTGTGCTGACAGCTTGAAAGTGGTCAACTTCTGACCTAAAGCCGACTAACTTCCGACCTAAAGCCGAACCCCCCTCAACTTCCGACCAAAAGTTGCAAGTTTTCAACCGAGTAGGGACCAATTTTCATTCATTTGCCATTTTCCATGACCACGTACTAACGAAAAGGTACATCTGCAAGCGGTCAATATCTATAGGACCCCCCTGCCGTTTCAGAAAAACTGGCCATATTTTTCATTGGGTTTTTATCCTGAAATGTAAAGCTTGAAAATTCATGACAATTGATACTGGTTTCCAAACCAAAACCGAAGAATTTTGCAGTTTTAGAAGGGTCAAAGCATTTTCAGCACATTTTTCGGATTTTGCTTGTTCTGTCGCAAAATGTTCTGAAATTACTCGTTGGGTTCTGGTAAAATCTGATAGATGAGTGTATACGACGTGTTTCTCAACATATTTCAAGCGTTTTAAGCTCAGTTGAACTTTATTTGAATCTTTTTCACCCGTTTACAACTTCTCCACACATCCCACCCAAGTGAGTTCGTCGCCTTTGATGAAGTTCTAAAACCAGGTAGACCATTCTTATTCCAAAATTATGTCTTGAATCTGATGTCTGAATCTTTCCGAATCTAATGATACCTCGTTTTCAATATCTAGGCACTTTAGAGACTTTTGGATACTACCCAAACCATGGGAATAGCAAGACTGAAGCCTCGTTTATAAAATTGTCTGACAAGTTTCCAAATCAGGATATTTTGAGTTCAAACATTCTATTTCTTCTGTCTTTAATCTACCATTATGCATATCTTTGCGTTTTGGGTATTCTCTAACGGTATTTTCTTCATAAACGGCCTTCAAGTATCTGAATGGATATCCAGCACAGAGCGCTCAAAGTAGAGTAAAAAAATGGCCAAAATTATGGTTTCCAAAAGACTAGATATTGAAAACGAGGTATCATTAGATTCGGAAAGATTCAGACATCAGATTCAAGACATAATTTTGGAATAAGAATGGTCTACCTGGTTTTAGAACTTCATCAAAGGCGACGAACTCACTTGGGTGGGATGTGTGGAGAAGTTGTAAACGGGTGAAAAAGATTCAAATAAAGTTCAACTGAGCTTAAAACTTCAACAGTTCAACTGAGCTTAAAGATTCAAATAAAGTTCAACTGAGCTTAGAACAAGCAAAATCCGAAAAATGTGCTGAAAATGCTTTGACCCTTCTAAAACTGCAAAATTCTTCGGTTTTGGTTTGGAAACCAGTATCAATCGTCATGAATTTTCAAGCTTTACATTTCAGGATAAAAACCCAATGAAAAATATGGCCAGTTTTTCTGAAACGGCAGGGGGGTCCTATAGATATTGACCGCTTGCAGATGTACCTTTTCGTTAGTACGTGGTCATGGAAAATGGCAAATGAATGAAAATTGGTCCCTAGGGGTTATTTTACATCCTGAATCGATTGGCGCTCACAGTTTTTTGATATCTTTTCTCGTTCGGTCTCTACACCCCAGATATAGGGGGGTCCTATAGATATTGACCGCACTGTATGAGGGGCACACCGAGGATAGGCATAAGGGGGCCCGCATCGGGATAACAAGGGTACGGGGGCCTTAGCCTAGGACCCTAGGGTAAAAAACTTGGAGGTTATATAGGTCTAAGCTATTTCAATAATTGGTGAGGAAGATCGTTCTTTGATTTTTTGGCGCTAGATGACGCATGTTGTGCCTCAGGCCATCGGCGGAAGTTTTACACCTGAGCCGGACTGTTTTTCGACCGTAACTTGGGCTGTGGTCGACCATATGGTCTGAAATGGGTTTAGAATATTTATTTTCGTCGAGCTCTTTTGAATGATATCCAAAACACTCGAAAAAATCAACTTGCATTTTTGGGCCCCCGCCTGAGCCTAACTATTTTTCGACCGTAACTGGATCCCTGGTCGACCATATGGTCTGAAATTGATCTGAAACGTTTAGCCTCGTTGAGCTCCTTCGAATGATATACAAAACACCCAGAAAAAGTCAGGTTGCATTTTTGAGCCTCGTCCTGGGCCAGACCATTTTTCGACCTAACTTGGGCTGTGGTCGACCATATGGTCTGAAATCGGTCTACATTTTTCAGCCGCGTTGAGCTCTATCGAATGATATAGGTAACTTCTACTTTGCGGTTTGTGCCTCGGCCCACTTCCACCTGGGCCTGACCGTTTTTCGACCGTAACTTGGGCTCTGGTCGACCATATGGTCTGAAATTGGTTTAGAATTATTGGCCTCGTTGAGCTCTTTTCATTGATATAGAAAACTCCCAGTAAAAGTCAACCAGTATTTTTGGGCCCCGCCTGAGCCGGACAGTTTTTTGGCCATAAGTTCACTTGTGACCGACCTTATGATTGGGAATTAATTTAAAATTTTTGACCGCGTTGAGCTCTATCGATTGATATAGGTAACTTAAAATTTCCAGTTTGAGCCTCCGCCTGGGCCTGACCATTTTCGACCGTAACTTTGTTTGTGATCGACCATACGGTCTGAAATTAATTTAAAATTTCTGACCGCGTTTAACTCTATCGAATGGTATATGTAACTTCAATTTTCCCGTCTGAGCCTCCCCCTGAGCCTGACCATTTTTCGACCGTAACTTTGTTTGTGATCGACCATACGGTCTGAAATTGGTCTAAAATTGTTTGCCTAATTGATCTCTTTTGAATGATATAGGTAACTTCTATTTCGCCTATTGAGCCTCGGTCCCACTTCCACTTGGGCCTGACCATTTTTCGGCCGTAACTTTGTCTGTGGTCCACCGTATTATCTGGAAATAGTCTAGAATGTTTCGTTTTGATGAGCTCTTTCGAATGGTATAGGTAACTTCCAAAGTTTTTTTCTTAATTGTATTTTCTCACTTTTTTGCTTACTGTATCAACAAGCATTATAATCCAATCCGGATGTCTTCCACGTACAGTAACCCCGGTGTCATTTCCGGATTGACACCATTCGCATGCTCTCGATATGACAAACATTGCGCGAGACCAAATATGTACGTTTTTAAATCTCATCAATCATACGGATCGTTTCTTCTTACTTATTAAAGGGGTACATAAGTATTTTAAGTTCAAAATTTTTCAAACAGTAAAAACTTTGTTCAGACTCTACCAATTATGGTGATTTTGGTACCAAAATATAGCTAATAAAACCGTTAATAATTGCTAGGAAGCAAATTTTTAAAATTAATTTTTCAAGAAAAAATAAAGCTCGAAAATAATTTTTTCAGTACTCAACATGTTTTTGGCTTCAAAATTCAAAATTTCAAAATGTAATAACTTTGTTCAGACTCTACGAATAATGGTGATTTTGGTACCAATATATAGGTAATGAACGCGTTAATAATTGCTAGTTAGCAAATTTTCAAATTTCACTTTTCAAGAAAAAGTAAAGCTCAAAAATAATTTTTTCAATACTGAACATGTTTTTGACTTCAAAGTTTGAAATTTCAAATTGTAATAACTTTGTTCAAAATTTACCAATTGCGGTGATTTTGGTACCAAAATGTAGCTAATAGAAGCGTTAAAAATAATTACAAAGCAGATAATGAAAAAAAACTCCACATTTTTTTCAAAATTAAAAAAAAATTCTAACAGTAATAACTTTTTTTACGGAGCAAATTTTTGAATTTCCCTGTTTTCAAGAAGGAATAACTTTGTTCAAACTTGACCAATTATGATCATCTTTGTATCAAATTGTACCTAATAAAAGCGTTAAAAACTCTACAAAACATATTTTTCAATTTCACTTTTCAAGGAAAAATAATGCTCAATAAGTTGACACTCTCTTATCTATCACGGAACTATTCTGTACCCTTCAACTTTAGATTCATACGGTGGGCCTCTTTTTGAAGATATTTATCTCTATTTCATCTTATTTTTCGATTCCCTTCCCTAATGAGACAAATCTTCTCACACGTCTACCGCTTCTAGGTATTTTAATTGTGTCAAATGGACGGGCGGGCAAAAAGAGATTGAATTGGTTGATATTGAGAAGGGTGTCCAATTTGCCGCAACACAATTAATTAAAAATGGGCGGTACGTTGAGAGAGAATTGGATAGATACGTATTTTCAACACAATTTCGAGATTTGCAAAAGATAAGTGTTTGTAGAGATGGGGAAGGAAAAAAGGATGGGAAATTGAGGGGTGAATTGAGGGGAACTGGAATTGGGGATTACGGTAGTTTGGGATTACGGTAGAATGGGATTACGGCATTTTAAGATTACGGCACTTCAGGATTACGGTAGTATCGGATTACGGTAGTTTAAAATTGCGGTAGTTTGGGATTACCGTAGTATAGGATTACGGTAGTTTGGGATTCCGGCAGATTACTGTAGATTACGGTAGTTGAGAATTATATTAGTTAAGGATTACGGTAGTATTTTATTTCGGTAGTTTAGGATTACGGTAGTTTAAAATTGCGGTAGTTTGGGATTACCGTAGTATAGGATTACGGTAGTTTGGGATTCCGGCAGATTACTGTAGATTACGGTAGTTGAGAATTATATTAGTTAAGGATTACGGTAGTATTTTATTTCGGTAGTTTAGGATTACGGTAGTTTAAAATTGCGGTAGTTTGGGATAACGATATGTTAGAATTACGGTAGCTTGGGATTTCGTTAGATTACTGTAGATTATGGTTGTTAAGAATTACAGTAGTTAAGGATTACTGTAGTATTTGATTTCGGTAGTTTAGGATGACGGCAATTTGGGAATACGGTATTTTGGGATTACGGTAGTAGTGAATAACCGTAGTATGGGATTATGGTAGTTTGAGATTACGGTAATTTAAAATTGCGGTAGTTTGGAATGACGGTAGTAGGGCATATCGGTAGTTTGGTATTACTGTGGTATGGGATTACGGTACTTCAGTATTACGGTAGTAAGAGAACGGTAATTTGGAATTACGGTAGTTTTAATTTGCGGTAATTTGGGATTACGGTAGTATCGGATTACGGTAATTTAAAATTGCGGTAGTTTGGGAATACGGTAGTATGAAACAACGGTAGTTTGGGATTACGGTAGTTTGGGAGTACGGTGTTTTGGGATTACGGTAGTATTGAATAACGGTAGTATGGGATTATGGTAGTTTGGAATTACGGTAGTTTAAAATTTGCTGTAGTTTGGGATTCGGGTAGGTTACTGTAGATTACGGTAATTTGGAATTACGGTAGTTCGAGTTGAAATTTTGTCAGAACACATAAATGGGACTTAACTACACATTTCCATACATTTTTCGCAAAAAAAATTTATGCATTATTTTTCAAATTATTGGTTTCAGTCCAATCGATTCCCTGTATCTGCTATATGTACTTCGTTCTAACTTTTTGATCCGCTTCAATTTTGAACGTCTTGTATTCTTTCGTAATGTACAAGTCCTCTCCCTTTATCGTGAATAATAAATCGATTATAATTTGAAACACTTTTCTGTTTTTTAGGCGCCTAATATCTCTGCGCCTCTCTATCCCTCATATTCTAATGTTTACATTTTAAGGTCAACCTGCGTCTCTTCTATTCATATACTCTCTCTTTTTCCCTGTTCTTGTGGAAGAACACCTCGACTCATGACTCATTTGTCTTCGTCTGGCAACCTTGTGAATGGTAGCCTAAAATATTGTTTATTGATTTTCTATAATTTATATTCTTCCTGGATTCGAAAAATGGTTGAGGTTAGTTTTTAAAGTTTTAGCCAAAAAAAACTTGTACTGAAATTTCAAAAAATCCAAGGACTCCTTTACTGCTTTGATTCAGAACTTTTGGAGCAGTTGTAAATCGATTTTTGTGCAAAAATATTGTTGTTTTCGTAAATAATTGAATTGTGACGATCATTGGAGAAAATAAACTAATTGAGTCAAAAAACATAGTAAAATTGTATATAATTTTAAAGGTCTCATCAAGAGCTACATAAATTTCAATCCAGAAAATGTTCCTGAGAGGCCTTGTGGAGCAGGTTTGAAGAAGAAAGTTTAGTAGAGGTGACATTGTATGATTTCAGGCTTTCCAATTGGTGAGAATCGATACAGCCCCCCACCAGCCCGCAAATGGCGCAACTCGAGGCAGATCTCCAAGAGCGCCACGATGCATTCCTTGGGGAAATCGCTAGACTGGTCGATGGAAACGTCATGTATGGGCCACCGAACGCGCCTCCAATCGTATGTTGAATATTTCCCTCCCGACATTTTTTCCCTTCCGACTTCCGTCGGAAATCCTTGTTCAAAAGATGAGAAAATTTCGGAATTCAACGCTATTTTTTGGATTTTCGGGTGTATTTTAGCAAAATTTTCCAAAAAATCGACATATTGTGTCGAAATTGAGAATTTTTATTTTGACCCGATGTTCCTACTTTCGACTTCCGACTTCCGGGCTTTTTATCCCTTCCGAATTCCGTCTTAAAAAATTTTGTTCCGACTTCCGACTTCCGAGTTTCGAAATTTCACTTCCTTACAACTCTAGTACAGATGCGGTTACAGTACCGTATCCGAATCCTAACCGGCTCTATGCCCTATGCCATATGACGTATACAGTCCAAGAGATCAGGCTAAAACAATTCCTCATCTGTCCAGGACAGAAGTCTCGCACTCCGAGACTCGTAATCTCTCTCTCTCTCTTTCGTCTTCCAATAAGTTATTCTTTCAGAAGCCGACAGAATGTAATTGAATTGGTCAAAACTGCAGCAGGAGCATTCATCAGGAACCAAAGAGGCAAAGCATTACGAGGAGCTCAAGAACCAACTTATGGCTGTGGATAAGTATCTCTTTTATTTGTCACCCTTTCTCTCTCCCACAATATCTCTTCTTCCAATATCTTCGATTATGATTTCTCCTCCACATTCCATTATGATGCCCCGCCCCATTCCACTATAAAAGCCCCCAGTGTGAAGCCTCTTGGCTCGATCCCTTAAGGGCCCACATGGTTCTTATTATGATATTGAAATTTCGGCCATGTCTTTGAATTTCAATAAATTGTCAATGTTGTTATCAATCTGTGCTCAGTGTTGTCGTATTATGGGGCTTCTTCCTGAGATTCTTGATTGCTTTTCTACCAATTTTCATGACAGTATATATTCACAGGGGCGTAACATTAGTAGATTCACAATCTTCGAATTCAAATTATCAATTTTACTTCTTCTTCCAAAACGAGTCAATCGTCGCCACCTTCTTCTTCGACGTCTTCTGATTCCTCTCCTGAATTTTTCGCTTCTTCGGCTTCTTCTCCACACCAACACAAATCAGATCCTCGTTGGCGCCCATTCTCAGAATACACTCGTCGACGTGGCGATTCAGAATCTCCAGAAGACCGCCCGTCTCGACGTCTTCATTGCAGATGGGGCATCGGCGGGTGTCCATCATTATGGCGTCTTCTGAATCCGTCTTCTGCAGCTTCTTGTCGTTCCAGAAATCGGTGATCTGAAAATTTTTGGGATTACTGTACCTTGAAAACTACTTGGAGTCCAATTGCCGTAAATCTTGGTGTTTGCGTACTTCCCAAGGTACCGTAACCCTCGGAAACTCAAAATTGAGCTAGAGGCTCCATTCTTTTTGCATCTAGACCTAAATTTCATGAGGAACTCAAAAAATGAAAGTGAAAATGATTTTTGCGTACTTTAAAAGGTACAGTAACCGCCGAAATTAAGAATACGGGCCCCCAAGCTATAAGAAATCTTTGTTTCCCAGATTTTTCATGTTCAGAATCGAACTCCCCGCTCTCAAATTAGTCTCTTCTGAAATTTTCAGCCCGATATCTCAAAGTGTCGTAAAATCTGGTGTTTGCGTACTTTCCAAGGTACAGTAATCCTTGGAAACTCAAAATTGAGCTAGACACCCCATTCTTTTTGCTTCTAGACTAAAATTTCACGAGGAAACCAAAAATGGCATCCGTAACTTGTGAAAATGTACAGTAACCCTCTAAAAACTCAACTTTTGAGACTTTGGCGCCCTCAAACTTTAAGAAACTTTTGTTTCTCAGATATTTTATGTTCAGAATCGAAATCCCCGCTTTCAAATTAGTCTACCCTCAAGTTTTCAGCCCGATATCTCAAAGTGTCGTAAAATCGAGTGCTTGCGTACTTCCCAAAGTACCGTAACTCTTGGAAATTCAAAATTGAGCTAGAGACTCCATTCTTTTTGCATTTAGGCCCAAATTTTACGAGAAATTTGAAAATTTACCGTCTTACACTTCTTCTCCTCCTCGAACACCAACTGCGACAGTCTGACTCCCAACAGCCGAATCTCTTTGCCTCTTTCTCTCTCCAACAACTCCAACGACCACTTCTGAATCTCCTCCAACGACGTGACGACTTCTGAAGGCGTCAGGGACCTCGTCAGCACATCGAAGGACGATAGTTTCAACTTCAAAGTGATCGTTTTGCCTCCAACGACTCCAGCCTTCCTCAAATCCTCTTCCAACATCACACAGAGCTCCGCGAGCACTTCCTCTTTGAGTTTTTGAAAATCCGCGGTTGGTGAGAATGTGCGCTCCACTGAGATGGACTTTCGCCGGGGGTCAGAGTTGGATGGGCGGCCGGGAAGGCCCAGGGATGTTCGGAGAAAGGATTCTTGAGCCGTTGGAGAGAAGCAGAGCGGGAAGAGCGGCGATTTGAGGAGCATGTCGCCTACGGTACGGATTTCCATGGATTGGAGATGCGCTTCGGAGACACGACCGATTCCGCCGACCTGGAAAAAATTGGGGTTTTGAAGGATTCAGAAGGATTCAGGTGGATTCTGGATCCTTTAGAATTCTTCAGAATCCATTTTTTTGTCGATTTTTGAACAAAAATGGTCGAAAAATGACTAAAATACATCAAAGTTTGTCTTTGAAATTTTTGAGTTTCGACCATTTTTGACCAAATTTGGGCAGTTTTGGCCAGTTCAATGTCATTTTTAGTCATTTTTGGCAAACGTGGTCAAAAAATGGCCTAAAACGACTAAAAATCGTTGAAAAATGACTACAAATGCTCAAAACCTGCTTTTGAAATTTTTGAGTTTCGACCATTTTTGACCAAATTTGGACCGTTTTGACCGGTTCAACGGTATTTTTAGCTATTTTTTAGCTGTTTTTGGACCATTTTGAGCCAAAAAACCACCGAAAATAACGTTGAACCGGCGAAAACGGTCCAAATTTGGTCAAAAATGGTCGAAAATCGCAATTTTCAAAAACAAGCTTTGATAGTTTTAGGTATTTTTTTAAGAACCAAAAATTGACTGAAAACAACACTGAACCGGTCAAAACGGTCCAAACTTGGTCGGAAACTGTCGAAAATCAAAATTTTCAAAATTCAGTTTTGATCAATTTTAGTCATTTTGACCAAATTTGGACCGTTTTGGCTGGTTCAACGGCATTTTCTGACTATTTTTCAGCTATTTTTTGACCATTTTAAGCCAAAAAAACCACCGAAAACGGTCCAAATTTGGGCGAAAATGGTCGAAACTCAAAATTTTCAAACCCAAGTTTTGATCAATTTTAGTCATTTTTCGACCAATTTTAGCCGTGTTTCGGCCATGTTTGTGCAAAAATCGATTGAAAATAGGATTCAGA
The DNA here is from genome assembly GCA_963966625.1 of Caenorhabditis zanzibari. Classification (NCBI taxonomy): domain Eukaryota; kingdom Metazoa; phylum Nematoda; class Chromadorea; order Rhabditida; family Rhabditidae; genus Caenorhabditis; species Caenorhabditis zanzibari. Next base: position 15,595,133 of record OZ016470.1, read on the forward strand.
ACGCTCCAGAATGATCCAGACGGATTTTGAGAGCTCCAGAAACCTCAAGAGCACAAAAATGCTCACTTTTCGAATCGGCAAATGCCTCAAAAACTCCATAATCGTCTCCCTCTCATTCTCCAACACAAATTGTCCATTGGGCTTATTAAAATCCGAACAAATCTTGGCCAACATAAAATTCGCGGCGATTCCCGCGGAGCAAGTGAGCCCCGTGAGTTGCTCCACACGAAAACGAATCTCTCGGACGACTTCTTCTCGGCCGATTCCGAATTCCACGTCATCGTAGTAGGTGATTCGGGTCTTGGAGCATTTGGGACAGATGGATTCTTCGGAATCGAGGATTTCGGAGGATTCTGGAGGATTCTGAAGGCGTGGAAGCCAGCAGGGACACTCGCCACCGTAGCGGTGGCGTTTGAAGGATCCTGGAATCAGGGAATTTTGGATTTTTTGGGGATTTTTAGTTTGAAAATAGCTTATTTTCGATCGATTTCTGAGCAAAAATAGTCAAAAAACGGCTAAAAATGGTAGAAAAATGACTAGAATGGATCAAAACTTGTTTTTGAAATTTTTGAGTTTCGACCTTTTTTGACCAAATTTGGGCCATTGTGACCAATTCTAGGTTATTTTCAATCAATTTTTGATAAAGAATAGTCGAAAAGGGACTAATATGGTCAACCAAAAGCTAATAATGGTCGAAAAATGTCTAAAATTGATCAAAACTTGTTTTTGAACTCTCTCATTGTGGATGTGCCTCAAAGTAGCGCTTAGCGCGGGCGAGAGAGTGTACCCCGTCTTTTCCCGACGAGTCGGCCCTCGAGTCTAGAGTTGGTCACTAGGCTGGGCAAGACGGGCTAAAGCGTCCACAAAGGCCGTACACCTTGAACGAGAGCAGCGTCCAATGCTTCTTTTTCAGGTGGCCCCCGCGCGGGGTCTTCGGCCGCCGTCCCACTCCCTTCTGGGAACTCCCTCCAAGGCCTCGTAAGCCTAGGAGGGAGGGGACAAAAATACCAACCCACGAAAAAATCAATCACAAATATAAATAAAGGACCGGATCAATCCACCGGACCAAAGCCCGGACCAGGTACCGATACCCCCCTGGGAAGGGCTCCGGTGCAGCAGAAGGGGGTATCAAACCCATTCGGAACGATGCCATACACCAAGCAAAAACCACACACCAAACCCACCTCCAACCCTAAACAGCCAAAGCTGAAGAGAAGGGATCTCTTCCGGATTGGTACGTGGAACTGTCGTAGTGTCTCGAGTGAGGCGAAGCTTCACCCAGCGGTCCAGTACTGCAGAGAATCTGGATGCCACATCGTGGCGATTCAAGAATCCCTCCACCCACAGTCTCGACAGTCCGTAGATGGCTCCGACTACGAGCTCCTCTTCAACCCACGAGTATCATCAAAGGATAGGGGTCTCGCGTTCTTCATAGTGAAATCAAAAGAGCTTCTCGTCGATTCCGTCGAATGGCCGCGTCCAGGGATCGGAATCTTAAAATTCCAATATCAAAAGACGCCCCATGTCCTCTTGAATATCTATGCTCCCGTAGTCAAGAAAAATTCGGAAGTTGACGCGTTACGATTCTTCAGATATCTCGAATCCGTGCTCATAGAGCTTCGAAAAGTTTCCAAAGGAAAAGTCGTTCTTTGTGGTGACTTCAATGCGGCTGCGAACCAATGTCACAACAATGAACTTGCTCCGTATATCCACAAACACATTCTTGGAAACGGCAATGACCACGGAGACCTCCTGTACAATTTCCTCGCCGCCAACAAGCTCCACCTTCTAAACTCCAGATTCCCTAAAAAGACGTCAAAGAAATGGACTCATCACGGCCCTAAAGGGAAATCGGAAATCGATTTCTTTATAGCCTACCACACCAACACTATCTCTGACATCGCAACGTTTTCTTCGCCCCTGAACCTAAGCGACCACCGCATGGTCCGGGCGTACTGGAAACCAGAGGCTTCCAAGCCCATCAACCACAAATTCAATGGCTTGAGTCCCATGAGAAATGATAAGAGGAATTGGGAATCATTCGAGAACGACATCCATGGGATCGAATCGCTCGGGAGTGTGAAGGACTACGAGGAGCTATCAAAAACGCTCGTCGAGTGCTCTACAAGGCTCCCCAAAGCTCCCAAAAAACCCTTGTACTGTTCCGACACCCAGCAACTTCTCCGGGAGAGAAGAGCGGAGCTCGAATCGGCAAGCCCAGACGCTACCAAGCTGAAGGACCTCTCCAAGAGAGCCAGAATTGCCATAAAAAACGAAAAATCAGCCAAGCTTCTTCTCTTACTAGATACCTGCAAAAAGAAAAAGTCCATGAAACCACTCCAGAGAAAATTGAAGAAAGAAGTTCCCCTGCAAGTTCTAGAAAGGATGGATGGTTCCTTGACGGGCAACAGGTCTGAAATTGTCGAACTTGTCAAGAAGCACTATCTCGAGACTTTCTCGATCCCCAACGCTAGGCAAAGCCAAAACGCTCCCAGGGACTACTTTTTACAAGCTCCCATCCTCCGCGATGAAGTCAGAGCGGCGATCAAGAATCTAAAGCCAAACACGGCTCCGGGCGCGGATAAAGTAGATGCTTATATGATAAAGAAAGGTGGAGAACCAGTGGTGGAGTGCTTCACAAATTTGTTTAATGATGCCCTCAAGAGCATGTCCACGCCGGATTACTGGAAGAAGTCATTAGTGAAGTTGCTCCCGAAAAAGCCAAACCCGATACGTATGAAAGACTATCGCCCGATATCTCTTCTTTCTCTCCCCTCAAAACTCATGACGAGTGTACTGACAAAGAGACTCTCAAGAACTCAAGAAGATTTCCTCGACGAAAGTCAATGCGGCTTCAGAAGGGGAAGAGGATGCGTAGAGCACATTCAAACAGTCGCACAAGTCATCGAGAAGGGCAACGAATTCAATATTCCTTGGATTTTGATATTCGTAGACTTTTCGGCTGCCTTCGACAAAGTCACCCATTCCGGTGTACTGAAGAGTCTACAGGAAGCGGGCGCCGACGACTATCTAGTCGACTTCTTCTCGGTCACTATGGCAAGCGGTACAGCCCTTATTCCAATCCATGGCCGCTCTATCAAGATCCCGCTGCACCGAGGCGTCCGCCAAGGTGACTCCGCTTCTCCATCTCTCTTCGCAATGTCGCTCCAGTCAGCTCTCAACAGAGCCGATGAAGAGTATGAAGGTGAAGGGCTTTCGATAGACGGAGCAAACCTCCGCCGACTGGAATTCGCCGATGATGTCGTACTACTCGCCTCCGATGAGATCGAAATAAAGGAAAGACTAAAACTGTTGAAGAAATATGGAAAGGACATAGGGCTCACCATAAATGCTTCAAAAACTGTCCTGCTCTCCAACATTCCGACGCTGCTTTCCATCGATATAGATGGGGACAAAATCCTAAAATCCTCTGGCTGCCGTTACCTAGGACGTTGGATAGAAAGCTCAGGCAACCTCGACAACGAAATCTCCAGAAGAATCCAGGCAGGCTGGGCAGCTTTTCATTCCCTAAAACCCCTAGTCAGATCCTTGGACCAGAGGGAAAAGAAGTACATGTTCCACCAGAATATCCTCCCTGCCCTATTGTATGCCGCCGAAACATGGAACACCTCTGCCCCTACCATAAATCGGCTCCAATCGGCTGCCAACGCGATCGCCAACTCCTGCGAAATCTCCAATTGGCTCCCCGACATCCAACATATACTCCTCGCCAAGAAGTGCAGATGGGCTGGACACATCGCAAGAGCCAGTTCTCTCAGATGGTCAAAAATCGTCACAGAATGGCAACCGAGGAACGGCAAGAGGAATTGTGGTCGTCCGAAGAAACGATGGAGTGATGACATCAAAGACGCCCTAAGAGAATACAAAGACGCCCAGTCGAGACGCAATGGCATTGTCGAAGGAAGGAAAAGGCTGGGAATCCTATTACCGAAGTCCACCTGGTCTACCGAAGCCAGGAAGGACCGATCCTTGTGGTCTGATTTTGTCCGCAGCTGCTCCAGCTTGAAACCCACGGACATCTAAGTATCTAAGTAAGTTATTTTCGATCGATTTCTGAGCAAAAATAGTCAAAAAACGGCTAAAAATGGTAGAAAAATGACTAGAATGGATCAAAACTTGTTTTTGAAATTTTTGAGTTTCGACCTTTTTTGACCAAATTTGGGCCATTGTGACCAATTCTAGGTTATTTTCAATCAATTTTTGATAAAGAATAGTCGAAAAGGGACTAATATGGTCAACCAAAAGCTAATAATGGTCGAAAAATGTCTAAAATTGATCAAAACTTGTTTTTGAAAATTTAGATTTTCGACCATTTTTGACAAAAATTGGACCGTTTTGGCCGGTTCAATGTCATTTCAAGTCGATTTTTTATTTGAAATGGTCGAAAAATGGCCTGAAAATGATTAAAAAATGATAAAAAAACGGCTGAAAATGGTCGAAAAATGACTTTTGAACATTTCAATTTTTAGAATCATTTTCGACCAAAATTGGACCGCTTCGGCGGGTTTAAAAGTGTTTTTCGGTTGTTTTTTGGCCAAAAATGGTCGAAAAATGGGCAGAAATGATCGAAGAAAACTAAAAATGGTCGAAAAATGACTAAAAATGATCAAAACTTGATTTTGAGCATTTTGAGTTTCGACCATTTTTGACCATTTTCGACCAAATTTCGACCGTTTTGGCCGGTTTTTGGTCTAAAATAGTCGAAAAATCACGATTTTCATCTCATTTCCAACAAAAAATCACTTTTCTCGGTCCTTTCTCGCACATAATCCGTCAAATCTATATACGCTTCGTCCAGTGACATCATCCCAACGTCTCCATCGTATTCCATGAAAATTTCCGAAAATTGACGGCTCACTTTTGTGTATTTCGGATAGTTTCCGGGGACTAGAGTCAAATTTGGACACAATTTTTTCGAAATGAATCCGGGCATTCCGGCGCGAACGCCGAATCGGCGAGCCAGGTAGTTGGAGGTGCTCTGAAAGAAAAAAAAGATTTTAGAGTGATTTTTTGGCGGGAAATTTGAATTTTAGGGGTTCTGGACCTCATTTTCTTGGTCTAAAACATAAAAATTATCTAAAAATTCCATTTTCCTACCAGCATCGCCGCGGATCCCACTGCCATCGGAATCATCCGCAATTTCGGATCGTCTCTCATTTCGACGGCGGCAAAATAGGCATCCATATCTATACAGACACAATCGCGAGTCAAATCCCTCTGAGATTCCAGTTTGGCTTCGAGATTTTTCATCTGAAAAAAAAATTTTGAAAAATTAAAAAAAAAAATTTTTGAAAAGTTTTTTAAAAATTTTGAGGCAAAATTTCTTGACTTTTTTCACTTTTAGGGGGGTTTGTATACGATTTTTTCAATTTTTTAGGTCTAGATTCACTAAATACATTGGGTTTTTGCCATATTTCCATTTTTACACCTCAAAATAAGATTTTCTCCATTTTTTTCTGATTTTTCAAATTTCCACCCACATTTCCACTATTCTAGAGCCTTTACCAGATGCTCGGCACCTTGTCGTTCTTCCCTGGTTGCTGAATTCAACCGATTTTGAATTTCCAACACTTTTTCCTCGATTCTCGACTGTTGTTTCTTGGAAAACGAAGAATACGAAGCGGATGTGTTTTCCTCGATGACGTTTGTGATTTTTTCTTTATCCAAACCACTCATTCCAGCTTTATTGTCGTTAAAAGTCAGCATTTTCTGGAAAAATTAGCTCTAAATAGACTTTAAAACTTCGAAAATCGCACCAAAATTCAACAACAATGCTCCGCAATCCCGCCAAGTTGTGCACTCCGACGTGATGGTGTTTGCGGACCGAGAAGAAAAAATTATTTTTTCAGTGGATTTCTTTGGTTTTTCTCGATTTTCTTAGTTTTCAAGCAATTTTTTTGAAATTTTTTGTATTTTTCTGAATTCAGGGTACTCGAAATGTTTGTTTTAAACCGCACAGCCGGCATTATTCATCGATCCGTGCCTCTACTGGCCCCGACAACCTCGGCAGCAAAAAATGGTAAATTTTATAGTTTTCAACACTTTTTCCTAAACTTGTTTTTGTTTATTACGTACATCTTGTTTCAGCACAACTCCATACATCAAATTCACTATCAAAAGAGGATTATTACAAGACGTTGGGCGTCGACAAGAAAGCTGATGCAAAATCCATTAAGAAGGCTTATTTTCAAGTAAAATTGACTTTAAAATGTGGTTTTTATTCTAAAAAGAAGTGTTTCAGCTCGCCAAAAAATACCATCCCGACGTGAACAAGACGAAAGAGGCGCAGACGAAATTTCAAGAGATTTCAGAGGCCTATGAGGTGAAAAATTGAATTTTCCCTTTAAAATTAGTCTTTTCAATTTTCAGGTGCTATCAGATGATACAAAACGTCAAGAATACGATGCATATGGTAGTGGCGGTGGTCCGGCGGGCGCTGGAAGAGGCGGAGGCGCTGGTGGAGGATTCCATTATCATGGAAATGTCGATGTTAATGAGATCTTCAGGAGGGCGTTTGGTGGAGGTGCAGGGGGTGGAATGGTGAGTTTTGGAGGTTTTAAAGTGGAAAAATCGTGATTTTCGGGTCTAGAAACCCTTGGAATACTCCAAAATTGGAAAATTTATATTTGGAAAGTTCCAAGACTAAAATCACACGAAAAAATTGATTTTCCCCTCTAAAAACCCCTAAAATCCCATATTCCAGGGCGGTTTCAACTTCGACAACTTTGCACAAAGCGCTTTCGGACACTCCGCGGCTCAAGAAATGGTAATGGATATTTCATTCGAAGAAGCGGTGCGTGGAGCCACAAAAAACGTCTTCGTCAACGTTGTCGAGGACTGTCTGAAGTGTCACGGAACTCAAGTTGAGCCCGGATTCAAGAAGACGTCGTGTCCCTATTGTAATGGTACGGGAGCCGTCTCGCAACGTCTTCAGGGCGGATTCTTCTATCAGACGACGTGTAATCGATGCAGAGGTAGTGGACATTATAATAAGGTAAGGAAGATGGAAAAAATGATGAAAAATTAGCTAGACATCGAAAAAATCTTTACTCTAAATTTACTAAAAAAGGCTCCAAAACGGCTTAAAATCCCAAAAAATTGTCTAAATTGGCTAAAAATGCTTCAAAATCTTCCAAAAATGACTCAAATAGTTTAAAAACCGTCAGAAATTGAAAAATGTGCAACGTAATCAAAAATGCTCCAAAAGGTGCTCAAGACGCTTCAAAATCCCTTAAATATTGTCTAAATTGGCTCACAATGCCCCAAAATTTGTCCAAAATTGTCTAAAATGGCTCTAAATCAGAGATGAGCGGAAGAGCATTTTTGAAATGGCGGAAGGCGGAAGGCGGAAGGCGGAAGAGGGAAAATTTTGGCGGAAGGCGGAAGGCGGAAGGCGGAATTTCAAAAATTTTGGCGGAAGGCGGAAGGCGGAAGGCGGAATAGAAAAAATGGGCGGAAGACGGAAAGTGGAAGGCGGAAGGCGGAATTTCGCCTACTTTTACTCGGAGTTTCCTGCATAAAAGAGACGTTTTTGCTGCTGTTTCGCTTAATTTCAGGGTTTCAAGCATGAAATAACCGAAAAATCACTGTTTTTAGCAAGTTTGAAAAAAAATTTGAAATTCCGCCTTCCGCCTAATTTTTCCGATTTTTGGCGGAAGGCGGAAGGCGGAAGGCGGAAGTGAGAAAATTTTGGCGGAAGGCGGAAGGCGGAAGGCGGAAGAGGAAAAATGGGCGGAAGGCGGAAGGCGGAAGGCGGAAGGCGGAATTCCGCTCATCTCTGCTCTAAATGCTCTAAAATCAGTCAAAAAATGTCGAAAATGGCTTAAAATACTTTAAAATCTCTCAGAAACTGTCCAAAATCTCTCACAACGCTTCAAAATCCGTCAGAAATTGTCCAAAATGGCTCTAAATGTTCCGAAGGGGATCTTGATGATTTTGAAGTATTCTGAAGGACTTTGAAGGATTCCGGAGCATTCCGGAGCTTAAAACTCACTAAAAGTGCTCTAAAACGGCTCAAAATGCTGCGAAATTCCTCTGAAATTGTCCTAAATCCCTCAAAAATCGTCCAAAATTGCTCAAACTGCCCCAAAATCAGTCGGAATTTGCCTAAAATAGCTCAAAATGGTTCGAAAGGATTCTGGACGATTCTGAAGTATTTTGAAGGACTTCGAAGAATTATAGAGCATGTTGGAGCTCGAAATCCACCAAAAATGTTCCAAAACGACTCAAAATTCATCAAAATCTCTCAAAAATTGTCCGTAATCGTTCAAAATGCCCCCAAAATTCGTCAGAAATTGTCCAAAATAGCTCAAGAAACTTCAAAATCCCTAAAAACTACCTAAAATAGCTCAAAATGATCCGAAAGGATTCTGGACGATTCTGAAGCATTCTGAAGGACTTTGAAGGTTTCTGGAGCATTCTGGAGCTTAAAACTCACTAAAATGCTCCACAGTTGCTCAAAATGGCCGAAAATTGTTTAAGAGACGGTGTCCCAGAAACCCAAAATCGGGATGGCAAACATCCCCCAAACTTATCCGATTGGGTTGATTTTTGGTATGGTGGGTACTTGGGGCGATTTAAATAAAATACATATTTTGAAATTAGGCTCCGCCCCTTTTCAGACAAAATCAGTACATGAGAAGGGTCGAAAAAAAAATTTCTCAGTTTTGAAGATAGACTCAAAATTCTTTCAGAAATATATTTCTGACATGTTTTCAATAATTTCTTCTGTTGATCACTAAGTTTCAAATCAATCGCATCCATAAGAAAAATTAGGATTTTTGAAAAATTTTGACATGTTTTTCAAAAAGCATCATTTTTCACCAAATTGAAGTATGGCGGGCCGGCGAGTTACTATCAAAATTATGATTCCCAGCTATCGGTTTACTATAATAAACTCTGAAATCCTTCGTAACTCGGTGCCTACTATGTTATTTTGGCCCAGAAATGAAATTGATCAGGAAAATCATAAACTTTGACGACCCGAAAATTGCCATTTTCCAATGAAAATCAATTCAGAATCAACATATTTGATTGTTTGAAATATGATTGCATAGTTTCCAACAACTTTTACTTCGAAAAAATTCGATTCTGAAGATTTGAAAATTTTAAAAATTTTGCTCAAAAAATTTCGTACATTTTTTTCATTTTTTCTACTTTTTCAAAAAAATTTACTATAGCGGGCCAACGAGGTATTATTGAAAATAGAAAGAACTAGTTCTCTTTCATAATAATAGTTCTTGAAATCTCATAAAACTCGGTAACTCATATAACTTTTTGACCGTTTTATCCCTCTGACCCTTCGAAATCAACGTACCCCCCCTCCATGGTGAAATCGGACGAAAAATTTTATAGTCATCAAAATTGATAATTTTCTGTAGGATCATTTTAAATGATTTTTTGCGTTATTTCCCAAAGTTTCGAACGATTCTGAATAGTCAGTAGCTTTCAGTCTCAATTTGAAAATGGTGAAAACTAGCTCAATGTGATTGACATTCCAAGTAACCTAGCTCAGTCAACTGGTGTTCAAAGTGCTTGAAACTTTGGGAAATAACGCAAAAAATCATTTAAAATGATCCTACAGAAAATTATCAATTTTGATGACTATAAAATTTTTCGTCCGATTTCACCATGGAGGGGGGGTACGTTGATTTCGAAGGGTCAGAGGGATAAAACGGTCAAAAAGTTATATGAGTTACCGAGTTTTATGAGATTTTAAGAACTATTATTATGAAAGAGAACTAGTTCTTTCTATTTTCAATAATACCTCGTTGGCCCGCTATAGTAAATTTTTTTGAAAAAGTAGAAAAAATGAAAAAAATGTACGAAATTTTTTGAGCAAAATTTTCAAAATTTTCAAATCTTCAGAATCGAATTTTTTCGAAGTAAAAGTTGTTGGAAACTATGCAATCATATTTCAAACAATCAAATATGTTGATTCTGAATTGATTTTCATTGAAAAATGGCAATTTTCGGGTCGTCAAAGTTTATGATTTTCCTGATCAATTTCATTTCTGGGCCAAAATAACATAGTAGGCACCGAGTTACGAAGGATTTCAGAGTTTATTATAGTAAACCGATAGCTGGGAATCATAATTTTGATAGTAACTCGCCGGCCCGCCATACTTCAAGTTGGTGAAAAATGATGCTTTTTGAAAAACATGTCAAAATTTTTCAAAAATCCTAATTTTTCTTAGGGATGCGATTGATTTGAAACTTAGTGATCAACAGAAGAAATTATTGAAAACATGTCAGAAATATATTTCTGAAAGAATTTTGAGTCTATCTTCAAAACTGAGAAATTTTTTTTTCGACCCTTCTCATGTACTGATTTTGTCTGAAAAGGGGCGGAGCCTAATTTCAAAATATGTATTTTATTTAAATCGCCCCAAGTACCCACCATACCAAAAATCAACCCAATCGGATAAGTTTGGGGGATGTTTGCCATGGCCCTGTAGGCCTAAAATCGACTTTATGGGACATTGCCTCTTAAATTGGCAGAAAATGCCTCGAACTCCCTTAAAAATTGTTTAAATTGGCTCAAAATGCTCCTTGAAGAATTCTGAACTCCTCCAAAACATCAAATTCTTCCAGAATCCCTGCCAAGAATGCGAAGGCGAAGGCCAAACCGTGCAACGTCGTCAAGTCTCATTCAACGTTCCCGCCGGCACCAACAACGGCGACAGTCTCAAATTCCAAGTCGGCAAAAATCAGGTCTTCGTTCGTTTCAACGTCGCGTCGTCGTTGAGATTCAGACGGGAGAAGGACGATATTCATTGTGATGTGGAGATCTCGCTGGCTCAGGCGGTGCTCGGAGGTACTGTAAAAGTGCCGGGAATCAACGGAGACACCTACGTGCATATTCCAGCTGGAACGGGTAGTCATACGAAGATGAGGTGGGAAAAATGAGCCTGGGAAGATTCAGAAGGCTTCTGGAGACTTCTGGAGGGTTTAGAAGGCTTTGAGAATCCAGAAGAATTGTGAAGGTTTCTGAAGCATCCAGGAGCATCTAGCCAACTTCCGAAGGTTTCAGAAAGCTCCAGAAGAATTCTGAAGGTTTCTGAAGCATCCAGGTGGCTCCAGGAGCATCTAGACAGCTCCAGAAGGCTCCAGAAGCAATTTTAAACGATTTTTTTCCAGATTGACAGGAAAAGGAGTGAAACGACTGCACTCAATAGGCCACGGCGATCAATATATGCACATTAAAGTGACGGTTCCGAAATATTTGACCGCTGAGCAGAAGGCGATAATGTTGGCGTGGGCGGCGACGGAAAAGTTGAAGGATGGAACGATTAAGGGATTGGAGAAGGTTGTGAAAGAGGAGACGACGGAGAAGGGAGGAGAGGAGAAGAGGGAGAAAAAGACGACGACGAAGAAAAGTGAGGGTTTTTGAATGAAAATACCGAAAAAAACAGAAAAAATGAGCCGAAAATCAGAAATTTTGACGAAAAATGAGTCAAGAAGGTTTCTGGAGGGCTCTGGAGGTTTCGAAAGGATTCTGGATGTTTCTGAGGACGTCAGGAGCTTCTAGACGGCTCTAGAATAATCTAGAAGGATCTAGAATGATTCTGAACGATTCTGCAGTATTCTGAAGTATTCTGACGGATTCTAACGGATTCTGAAACCTCCAGAAGTCTTCAGAATCCTTTAGAAGCTTTAAGAATCCTTCAGAAGCATTCAGACTAGTTCTAAATCCTCCACAGAGCGGCTGAAGGATTATGAGTCCCTTGAAACGGAGAAAAAAGGAGCCGAAAATCTGAACGTTGACAGAAATTAGGCTAGAAAGGATTCTGGAGGATTCTGAAGGATTCTGAAGACACCGAAAGCGTCTAGACAGCTCCAGAAAAATCCAGAAAGATTCTGAACGATTCTGAAGGATTTTGGAGACTTCTGTACCATACAGACGAATTCTGAAGGATTTTGACGGATTCTGAAAATTCAGAATCTTCCAAAAGTTCTCAGACTCCTTCAGAAGCTTTCAGAATCCTTCCAAGCCTTCAAAAGCCTTCGAATTCCTCTAGAATCCTCCAGAATCCCTCAGAAGCATTCAGAAGAGTTCTGAATCATCCCTACAGCTTCTGAAAGATTCTGAAGGCTTCTAAAAGATTCTAAGTCCCTTGAAACGGAGAAAAAGGAGCCGAAAATCTGAAAGTTGACAGAAATTAGGCTAGAAAGGATTCTGGTGGATTCTGAAGGATTCTGAAGACTCCGGAAGCCTCTAGACGGCTCCAGAAAAATCCAGAAATCATCAGAACGATTCTAAAGGATTTTGGAGACTTCTGAACGATGCAGAAAACATCTGAAGGATTTTGACGGATTCTGAAATCTCCAGAATCTTCCAGAAGTCTTCAGAATCCTCCAGAATCCTCTAGACTCCTCCAGAATCCCTCAGAAGCATTCAGAAGAGTTCTGAATCCTCGCCAGAGCTTCTGAAGGATTCTGCATGCTTTTGGAAGATTCTGGATTCCAAAAACCACCTGAAATTATTATAAAAAATCCAATTTTTCTCCCAAAACCTTCTATTCTTTGCTATCCTTCTGATGCATCTAAATATCCCATTTTTCGATTAAAACATCTCGAAATTTCCCAATTTTTTTGTAGGTGCATCAGAAGAAGAGCCGGTGGCCGAGAAGGCGGAGACTATTGACGAAAATCAGGAGAACGAGGGCTTTCTCGGCAAAATTAAGCGGAAAATTTTCGGGTAATTTTGGGGGAGTCTGGGCTCATTTTTGGCTCAAAAATCTCTATTTTTAGCTCAAAAATGAATTTTTAGCCTCAATTTTTTCCAGATAAAAAATGAGAAATTTTGGACTTTCGGGGAATTTTTGGGCTCAAAAAAGGCTTGCAAAAGCTGTATTTTTGTCTGAAAATTTCAATTTTACCCGTAATTTTTTCAGATAAATCCGAAGAGCCACCAGTCGAAAAAGAAGAGCCAAAGAGTGAGGAAACGAGTGAAAGTCCAGAGAAAAAAGCCGCAGAATCTTAATTTTTAACTTTCCCCCATTTTTTCCCCAATTTTTTTGCTCATTTTTAGTCAAAAATTCATCAATTCCGGTCCCCCCACTATTCTTGTTTTAATTTTTTGTTCCCAGTAGTTCTAGGATTTTAGCGATTTTTTCTTTGTTATCTATTACTATTTTCTCTGTTTTTTTTTTGCTTATTATGATTTTATTGAAATTCTACTTTTTTGAGAACCAAAAAATATATACATGCAATTTTAGATCCTCGAATTCTAAAAATCTAAAAAAACGAATTTTTTTAAAAAACTGAATTTCTGAATTTTTTCAGAATCTTAGAATCTCAAAATTTCAGATTTTCGGAAACTTCATAAGTTTTAGAAACTTAAAAAAGGAGAATTCAAGAATCCAGAATTCTCCCAATCTGAAAATTCTAGAACTCAAAAATCTGAAAATTCAGCTATCGGAGAATCGAAGTAGAATCAAAAACTAATTTTTTGCTGAAAAATTAAATTTTTGAACCTCAATTTTTTCCAGATGGGACATTTTGGGCTCAAAAAAATTCAAAAAATTGGAAAAAAATATTTGAAATTTTTTGAGTGTCTCTGAATTGTACTTTAACTAAAAAAGGATCAGTTTGAGAAATTTAAATTCAACAGTCTCAGTTCTGAAAATTCCCTGAAAATCTGAAACTGAAATCTACTGTAGATTGGCAAATATTCAAAAAATCCAAAAAAAAAAGCTTCCAAATTATAATATTTTTATTACTCATCAAAAAAAAATTTCCGATCGTAGAATGCCGTGATGTAAGGTATCGGTGAGAGCCGCCAATGTTCCGATGAATATTCGCGGTTGGTAGTGTGCGCGAGGACGATGCTGTTTATGGGCATCGCGTGACGGTATTGGCGTCAAAGATTCGCGGGCCAAGTTTCTGCGGATCTTGAGGTGATGGACGGCTGCTCGGACGAGGGAGTTGGTGTCTGGCCGATGATAACCTTCGTCTGCAGTCATCACGGCGTCTCGCATGATTTCCACGGAGAGAGGAGGCACGTCGAGCACTGTCTGGAGTTGTGGGTCGAGGATGGCGCGGTTCTCGGTAGTGACGAGACGGATGGCAGGGACCCTTTCGTTGATCTTGAGAATGGATTGAGTGAGGGCTGCGACGGCCGCGTTCGATTGGGCCGTTAGAATGAAGACATCGTCTTTCCAGTGCTGGGCTGCGGCCTGGCTGGCGCCCGCCACCATCGTTGTCTTTCCGACTCCAGGGCCGCGGATAGCCACGACGATCTTTCCTCTCGAATGCGAAACGGTGTTGGCGTAGGTGACCTGGCTCTCGGTCAGAGTCACTCCTGCCATGTCCACCTCGACCAATGGGATATCGTGGAGACCTCCGTTGACGACTTCAACCAAGCGTTTGATCGGGCAGTCTTGATGTAGTTCTCTGGTTGCCTAGACGTGAAGATCTAGAAAAAGAAGCACAAACTTTCACATTTTTGATCATTTTTCAATTTTGGGAGATGGTTTCCAATTAGTCGAAAAAATTGACAGTTAGATTTTTTGTTGTTGTAGAGTTCAATTTTGAATTTTCAAAGAGTTTTAATCTCATAAGGGTAGAAATTTGAAAATCGAAAAGTTATACAAGAATCCTTGGATTTTTCGAAGTTCACTACACTTTTTTTTAGAAAATTCTCTAAAATTTTGAAAACTTCGAATTTCGGAGAGTCTTGAAAGATTTCTCCTAAAAGTCTTCGGAAATTTTAAAGTTCTGAAAATCGAAAAGTTATACAGGAATCCTTGGATTTTTTCGAAATTTCAGTACATTTTTTAAATTTCTGGATTCTCAAATTCACGGTTTTGATAGAAAGTCGATGAAATAATTATGCTCAAAAAAACGTTTGCTCAATTTTTGAGTGCTCCCAAAATTCTATAGTTTTTTTTAACTTTAAAAACTAACCCCAACCATTTTTCGAATCCAGGAAAATCTAAATTATAGAAAATCAATAAACAATATTTTAGGCTACCATTCACAAGGTTGCCAGACGAAGACGAATGAGTCATGAGTCGAGGTGTTCTTCCATAAGAACAGGGAAAACGAGAGAGTATGTGAAAGAGAAGAGACGCAGGTTGACCTTAAAATGTAAACATTTGGGTATGAGGGATAGAGAGACTCAGAGACATTACCTCTAACTTTGTTGTATCAACTATTTGAATTTAAAGGACACTAAAAAATTTCAAATGGCAATTTGAGGTTTTCTCGAAAAAGCAATGTTTCCACTACTCGAATCCACTTTAAAATAGTTGTACCAGTCTTAAAAAGAAAAGCAAAAAATAATAAGCCTTGGTTGGAATCGAACCCTTGACTCGATTTTCTTAACCGTTACTGTTATCCACTAGGCCATTGACACCTTGGTTAGCAGCGACGACTTGGCGCTCACCGGTCGGCGCCCACTCCCTTCCTCCCTCGCCTTTATATACGCACTCTCCGTCTCTGGCCAGTGTGCCTTGATAGCTCAGTTGGGAGAGCGTTAGACTGAAGATCTAAAGGTCACCAGTTCGATCCTGGTTCAGGGCAATCTCTTTTTGCTTTTTTTGTTTCGATGTTTTGTGGCTTGAAAACGCATCTGCGCTCTATTAAACAAAATATGCTGCATTTTATTATCAAAAATCTAAAGATAATCGATACAAAAAATATATTATAAAAAATGTGTTTTTCGGGAATGTCAGATGGAATTGAAAAGATATGAAATCATTGTGAGCTGCTCTGCTTGAATTTTTCGAAAAAATGAAAGGTTTCCAAATTCAAAAGAGCAGCTCACCTGGAGCACGGGATGACATTATTGAAAGTTGGGAGAAAAAATATTTAAAGGGTTTCGATAATAGGGAAATTACAATTGCCCGTTTTATAGAAATTTGGAAAGTTGAGTTTCGGGGGAAAAATGGGCGGGGTTTAAAAATTTTAAGATTAAGTGGCCAGGTCTACCAAATAGTCAGTACTATTTGAATGCTCGATTAAGTGAATATCTCGAATGACAGAATCGACAACTTTGCATATCCATCGCACTAGAAGACGTCGAAATCGTGGCAGCGTCGGCAGTCTGATCGATATACCGTATACATCGAATATCGGTTGGAATGAAGGGAATAATATGTTTGGAGACGTAGAGATTCTCGACGATGAAGGCTTCTCGAGACATGTTACGAGCACGTTTTTGCATGAGATTCGCGTAGAGTTCGGAGACAAGGACCACCTGGAAATTTAGGAGTTTTTTTGACTGAGTATCAAACGAAAGCAGCGAAATTGAAAATTTTTAAGTTTAGTCGTGTTTAGGCTCATTTTGAAGCTCTTGAGCTGTTGGTTCTAAATGAAAATGGATGTATCGAGTTTAGATGAAAACTATGCGAGATACAAGACTGACCATCAAACGCACGCAGCCAAATTCGAATCTTGACTGACTATCAAACGTACGCAGGGAAATTGAAAATTTTCAAATTTAGGCGAGTTTGGGCTCATTTTGAATCTCTTTTAACGACGATTCTAGGAGTACAACTTTCTTAAAAAACAGTGAAGAACTGGCTGAGATACTGACTATCGAACGTACGTTGCCAAATTCGAATTTTGACTGAGTATCGAATGTAAGCAGCGAAATTAAAAATTTTGAAATTTCGCCGTGTTTGGGCTTATTTTGAAGCTCTTGAGCTGTTGGTTCTAAATGAAAATGGATGTATCGAATTTAGATGAAAACTAAGCGAGATACAAGACTGAGTATCTAACGTATGCAGCGAAATTAAAACTTTCGAAATTTGGTCATGTTTGGGCTCATTTTAAAGCTCTTGGGCTGCTGATTCTCATTAGAGAAGAGTTAATTGGATTTAAATAAAAAATAGCAAGATATAAGACTGAGTATCAAACGTACGCAGCAAAGTTAAAAATTTTCAAATTTGGTCATGTTTGGGCTCATTTTGAAGCTCTTGCGCTGCTCATTCTAATTGAGTAAAGTTTTATCTAATTTAGTCAAAAAATAAGCGAGATATGAGACTGAGTATCTAACGTATGCAGCCAAATTAGAATACTTCTTTCATTCTTTCATCAGATGTACGCAGCCATTTTTGAGATTTTCGAATTTCGAAAATTGAGATTCCAAATCTTCGAAATTTCAAAAATCCGAAAGAAAAATTTTGAATGTTTGCTTTCTTTTCTCTGATTTCGGAAATTTTCAAGTTCTATTTTTTGAAAATTTCGAAAAAAAATTGATGGCTTTATGAGCCAATGTACATTCAAAATTTCAAAGTTCAAAAAAAAATTTTTTTTTTCAAAATTGTAATTTGTAGTTTGTAGTTTGTAGTTTGTAGTTTGTAGTTTGTAGTTTGTAGTTTGTAGTTTGTAGTTTGTAGTTTGTAGTTTGTAGTTTGTAGTTTGTAGTTTGTAGTCTCCTACCTTTCCTCCAACCACTGCCAACGCTGACCGCGCATCCTGAATCTTCCTTCCGAAATAGTGAATTTTTCGAATATACTGTACACCGACCAAATCGATACACATTGTAGTAATTGCCAATCCTAAATACAGTAATTTTGAAAATTTCAAAAAAAAATTTTATTGAAAATTTTTTGTGTTTTACCTAGAATGATATAGAGCAATATGATATACATGTAGCCATCTCTTCGCGGCATCAAATCGCCGAACCCGACCTGGAATAAAACATTTTTGTAGTTTGTAGTTTGTAGTTTGTAGTCTGGCCACCTACCGTAGTCATTGTGATGAAGGACCAGTAGAAGGAGGTGAAAAATGACCAGGGCTCCAGTTTTGACATTAGAACACCACCGAAAGCAGTGTAGACAATGAGAATAGCCAAAACTAGGAAGGCTGGGATTCTGCAATAATTTTAGGCTGAGTATCAAATGTAAGAAGCGAAATTGGGAATTTTGTCGATTCCAAATTCGAAAAAATTTATAAACTGAGATGCTGACTACCCAATGTATGCAGCCAAATTAAATTTTTGACTGAGTATCAAACGTACGCAGCGAAATTGAAATTTTGTAAATTTGGTCGTGATTGGGCTCATTTTGAAGCTCTTGAGTTGCTGATTCTGATTGAAAGAGACTTCATCGAGTTTGCTTGAAAAATAAGCGAGATATAAAGCTGAGTAACAAACGTAAGCAGCAAAATCGAAATTTTGAAGTTCAGCCGTGTTTGGGCTCATTTTGAAGCTCTTGAGCTGCTGATTCTAATGAAAAAGGTTTCAGATAGATGGAAAACTGAGTATCAAACGTACACAGCCAAATTAAAAATCATACCTCTTCTCCTCAATATTCATATCGTGTCCCATTCCATGACTATGACAGTGCTCGCAAACGTGCTCCCGACGTTCTTTTCGATGTCGTGAAAGAATAAGATACTTCAGTTTCAGATAGTTACCGTATAGCCAAACGAGATGTTCCGATAGGAATTTACCTGAAAATTTTCGAAAAAAAAATTTTGCAAAAAAAATTTTTTTGAAAAAATTTTTGTAACTTGTTTTGTAGTTTGTAGTCTTTATAGTCTTTGTAGTTTATAGTCACTTACCCAAGTCCGCGATGGTGACCAGCGTGAGAGGTATGCCCAGCAATGAAAACAAAATGCACCAAATCCTTCCAATATTTGTCACGGGGACCGGATTACCGTATCCGATGGTAGTGACTACGGTAACCGCGAAGAATATGGACGATGAGAATGTCCATGTTTCTGTTGCGGCGTTCTTTTTTACCTGGAAATTGTGGGAAAGTTGAATTTTTTTTTTTGAAAATTTTCGAACGTTTGAAACTTGAAAAAGATCGATTTTGGATTTTTTTTTGAGAATCCCAGGGTTTCAAAAATATCAAAAACTCCGTTTAAAGTAGTTTTAAAGATGATGTTAAAACTTAAAAATATTAATTTTTTGAATTTCTGAAATTAAAAAAATTTCGAAAAAAATTTTTTTTTTTGAAATTTTCCAATTTTAAAAGGTTCGATTTTGGATTTTTTTTGAGAATCCCAGGGTTTCAAAAATATCAAAAACTACGTTCGAAGTAGTTTTAAAGATGATGTTAAAACTTAAACATACTAATTTTACGAATTTCTGAAATTAAAAAAATTTCGAAAAAAAAATTGTTTTTGAAAATTTTCGAATTTTTGATAAAAGTTAGATTTTGGATTTTTCGAGAATAATATAACTGCAAAACTTCGAAAATTTAATAATTGGGGGACAGTAGAATTCTAAAAGCTTTAGAGTTAGTAAAAAATTATACAAAATTCTTTTTTGAAAATCTGAAAATTTTTGGATTTCGGATTTGTTGAGAATCTGGGAATTTCGAGGTTCCCAGAGCTTCCTTTTTTCAAATTCCAGTAATTTCATAATTTTAAAGCTTTAGAATTCGTGGAAATCTTAAAATTCCAAAGAAAAATTTCCAAAAAAATTTTTTTGAAATTATTTTTCCCGAAAATTTTGGATTTTGCGATTTCGGATTTTTAGAATCCCAGGTTTACAGTTACCAGATCTTTCTTATTTATAAAATGAAGATTTGAAAACCTGAAAATCTCAAAGAAATCCAAAAAAAACCAAAACTAAAACCTTGTGATCTTCTTCTGCTCCAACTAACCAACAAGTTTTTCATCCTCCCAAAAAAATCTTCCCTTATCTTTTTTCTCTATTTCTCTCACTATTTCTCAATCTATCATTCAACTTTAGGGTCCCGCGGGAACAGCTGATTTATCTTCTTTCCCCTATTTTTTAAGCTGAGCAATCCTGATATTTTCAAGTCACAAGGGACCTCTGGTGTTTTTCACATGAAAATATGGATGGAAGATGAATCGGTAAGAAAAATAGAGAATCGGAAATCAAGGGGATTCTGAATCCAGAAAAATGATTACCTCATTACTTGTCAAAAAATATTTCTCAAATGCGACGAACAGCTGATCGGACATGTTGTGCATGTGACGTTCGGCTAGCGTCTCCCATTCGAATCTTTCTGGAAAACCGATAGTTTTTGGTGACTCAGTTAGAAACCCAAAAACTCACTTGTCTCATTGCCAGCCGCCAGGCGAATCAAATCGTCGACGAACTCATTTTGTCGAGTGTAGATCAATTTAAGCTGGAAAAAATACTAGAAATTGTAGTAAAACAGCTTTCTAAGATGTGGGAATGCTCTACTAAAGAAGCAAAAAGAATTTTGACATGTCGGGGTTCGAACCCGCGATCTCATTGGTGGCGGGCAAAAGCGTTAACCATTGCGCCATGGCGCTCACTGGAAGTGAGGAAGGGGAGGGCGTATAAGAAGGTGCGCGCGGGGAGAAAATTTCAGAGAGGAGGGGGCGGGGTTTGAAAAAATTAGAAATTTTGTGAGCCGAAAATTGTTTTTCAATTTTTTAAGGAAAAGTTCTAGAATAGTGTCTAGGGGGTTTTAGAATATTTTCTAGGCTAAAAAACATCGAAAGGAGCACCTGCCCTTCACCATTTATTCCATCAAAAGGTACGGGGAAGAACGGAAGGCGTTCTTCGGAAGAACAACGGGA
The DNA here is from genome assembly GCA_963966625.1 of Caenorhabditis zanzibari. Taxonomy (NCBI): domain Eukaryota; kingdom Metazoa; phylum Nematoda; class Chromadorea; order Rhabditida; family Rhabditidae; genus Caenorhabditis; species Caenorhabditis zanzibari. The sequence goes on from OZ016470.1 coordinate 15,615,635, forward strand.
AATGTGAAGACGAAGAAGATGGAAAAATAATGGGGAAGAAAATCGAAAGTCGTTGAGCCGCCCATTTTCGGAGCCCTAGAGCCATCTGCCACGTCAAATAATGGAGGAGAGGGGTTTGACTACTGAAGAAAAGGGGTTGGAAATTGAAAATCGGAAAATTGGCAGATGGCCTTTGAGGGAATAATGGGAAACTGGGATGGAAGGAAGATTGAAGACGTGTGACGACTAGATGGATAGGTTTTTAGAGCGAAATTGAGAGCTCAAAATCCCTCCTTTCTTTGGGGTTTTCAGTGTCAATTTACCCATTTTCTCGTCGCTTCTTCCATTTCTAGGTGTATTTTAAAGTTTTCCCCGTGAAAAATAACCCTACAACCCAAATTTCCCCTATCTATCTTCTTTCCTCCCCAACTGCTCTCTCCCACACGTTTCTCTCGCACCCTCCACCTCTCCCTCTCACTCTCGCCGCCGGCCACCTTCATATACGCCTTGCCTCCCCTCCCTCTCTCGTAGCACGGATGGCCGAGTGGTCTAAGGCGCCAGACTCAAGCGGCGACGCTTGCCTCGTGACAGAGGTTCAATTCCACCTGGGTGTTCTGGTACTCGTATGGGTGCGTGGGTTCGAATCCCACTTCGTGCAGATATTTTTTGCGTTTTTTGCAAATATTTTTGAGTGGAGTAGTGTTTTGTGATTGCTTTTCGGGGAACAAGAACCAAAGATCGTATTCATCCAAGGAGAATGCTACTACTACTGGTTCCTATTAGTCAAATACTGACCTTATTTTTTGATTTTTCGATACCTTCCTCATAACACAAACTACAGTTTTATGTACCTAGCAAAAAATGGAAGCAAAGATCCCAAAAGTTGGTAACTGGGGCTTTGATCGCCAAATTTGAGAATGGGCTAAATAATAAAAAAATCGAGTATAAATAAGGACCCCTAGGGGTGCTAGAAAGTATCAAATTTCATACATTCTTGATATTTGAGGCACTCTTCTATTTAAAAAAAAATGGCTCAACTCTTCCAAATCCTCGTCATCTTTGCCGCTCTTGCGGCTCTTCAGGTTCAGGGGTCAGTTACAGTAATCTAAAAATATTTTTTCAAAAGTACAGTAACCCTAAAAATTTCAGATTCTTGTTCCCGACCTACTCATCCGGCTACAACGGCTACTATGACTGCTTTGACGATAGTGGATATGGTTATGGTAACGGCTATGGATACGGTAATGGAGGATACGGCTATTATGGAAAATAATTTGGATTACTGTACTTTTTTGTGAAAATGAATTTTATCAGCAGAATTTTTTCTGATTACTCATCCTAATTTGACCAACTTTCTTTCAAAACAAAAAATGTTTACACTTTCAACATCTTTTCGTCAGAATCCGGTCTGGAAGGCCTAGGACACTTTTAATATGGAAAAAAAATTACAAACCTGTTGCTCTTTCATCATTTGCTCATGCGGCTGTTCGACACTGTAGAAAATGAGTGCCCCGATTACCGTATACGTACAAGTGAGAAGTACCAACGCCACATGGGGAAGGACAAGTTTGGCGAACTGAAAAAAAGAAAAAAATCTGAAAAAGTATACTCCCAAGCCTTCTTGAGCTTTTAGGACGATCAAAAACCATTCAAAACCCTATAAAAAACCTTAGGGGCCCAAAAAAGAATCGAACTTTGGTCTACAGATTCATAGTCAAGACTACAACCCACTAGGCCATGCGAGCGCGAGCCTCCCTGCGCCTCCCCGCGCCTCCCAAACGTGGGCGCGCGCTGTGCACATGTGGCTCAGTGGGTTAGCGATCTGTCTACCAAACCACCGACCAAAGTTCGATTCTTTCTCATGCCCAATGTATTTTTTATAGTTTTTGAATAATTTTCCATTTAGTTTGAGCCCCCGGGGACCTCTAGAAGACCATTTACCTTCCGAATTCCAGTCTCCTCTTCTTCTTCATCCTCATCTTTTGTCTCCTCGTCACTCTCGTCGTCGATATCTTCATGGCCGCTCTAAAATCAAAAATGTTTAAAATTTAGGGTCAAAAAAGCTCTAGAATCAGAATTCTGAAATGTTAACTGTTTTGGGAGAGTAAGATCACACAGAAAAGGGGAAAAACTAGATATAAAAATTCGTGCAGCTGTCAATTCAAAACTTACAACCATCAACTCAATTTCAACTTCCTCATTTCCCACAAAAATTTTCGCCTTTTTTCTTTTCCCATGAAGGTGTGCATAGGGGCACGGTGGGTCCGGCGAATCTTCCTAATAATGATGCAAACTCGCTCCACTGCACACTTTTAAAGAATAAAAAGAGAATACAAACCTTCTCACAACTATGTATTATATGACTATCCTCATAGTACTCGGCTCGTCCTAAACCGGCTCTCGTCACTTCTTCGCCGAATAGAGCTTCCTGAAAATGAAGGGGAAAAAGAAAAAAACATGCAAAAAAGTTGATTCATGCAATTGTTAGGTGTAAGTGCGCTCTATGGACAAACTTTTGATAATTTTGAAATTTTTTGAAAAAAATTTCAAAAAAAAAATTTTTTCAAAAACATTTTCTCTCGTTTTTTTGAATCTTCATAGCTATGTTTTGGGTATTTTGTACTCCTCGTGGACAACTTAAAATTCAAAAGTTGTCCACGAGGAGTACAAAACTTCAAAAAAAAAAATTCTTATGGAGCGTATTTTCCGCATCGACTAATTTTTAGAAATTTTTTTGGGTTTTCTGTAGTTTGTAGTCTTTGCAGTTTGGAAACGCGTTTTTTTGAGTTCTTGTGTACTCCTCGTGGACAACTCGACTCAACACTCAAGTTGTTCACGAGAACTACACGAAGTCCAAAAAATTTTCACTAATTTTCTGCAAGAAACTTTCGACCTTTTGTAGTTTTTAGTTTGTAGTTTGTAGTTTGTAGTTTGTAGTTTGTAGTTTGTAGTTTGTAGTTTGTAGTTTGTAGTCCTTGTAGTTTGTAGTCTCTCCCTACCCGTCTCAAAAACTTTGACTTCTCGCCTCCAAAAATCCGAATCTCCTCCTCTTCGGCAATAGGATTCCCGAAAATCAAATCCTCATATTGCTCATCAGTATTATAATGGCTCACGGAGCCATTATTATTATGATAACTGGCCTTGTCCAGTGACCCCCTTGACGAGACTTTTTCATTGATAAAAAATTTGGCGATGCCGAAAAATTCCATTGGCTAAAAAATTGAATTGAAAAATTTGGAACGGTAATAAGTGATGGCCTAGGTTTGGTTTTCTAGGCCACCGAAAAAAAGTAATAATAAAAAGTAATAGTAGGCGAGAACTCTTAAAAGTGAAAACTGAGAATACTCGAAGAAAAATGTTTTCTGCGAAAATGCACTCGAGCTCTGCTTTTTTTGTCTTGTTTAGTCCTTATTCGTCAAAAAAAAAGTTTTAGCACGAAAAAAAATTTTCGAGTTGTCTCAAGCGAAATTTTTGATGGACAGCCTATCAGCGAGCGGTTTTGTTCACCAGACAGATGAATATACTGAATTTTCCAATTTTTCTGTCTGGTTTTTGTGACATTTATAGGAAAAACAGAGAACATATGGAAGTGGGAGAGTTGGAGAAAATGTGGTAACTCTGCCAGTTCTGGTCCAAAGTAACTGATTTTAATTGCAAAATGTTAGTCTTGTCAAGAGCTTTAAAATGGGCCTAAACACGGCTAGTTTTGGCCAACTTTCAATTTTTAGGAAATTTACCAATAGAGCGCACTTACCACCTTTAGTCATTTTTGGTGGGTTTTACATCTTTTTCTATACACTTTTTATTCGGAAAAAACCTCATGCAATCAAAAAAAGTGAAAGACACTCCAAAAAAATAATGACAAACCATGCAAAAATTTCAAAAATTTCAAAATTTTCGAAATATTCAAAAAATTCAAAAATTTTTGACCTACCCTCCTCTTTCGTCTATGGAAACCTTCTGGAATCTCTGCCACCCTATCATCCAATTCTTGCCGTTCCATCTCCTCATAGCTATCGTACTCGACACCTACATGGTGGTATGTGGAGGCTGAAAGTGCGCTCCATTGGACTTTGGTTGGAAATTAAGGTTGCGGTAGGGCGCGTTTGAAGCAATCGCGCCCTATTGGACAATTTGAAATTTTTTAAAAAGTACCGTAATCATCGTTGTTGCGATGAAGCAGCGCTTCGTGTGGATTGTCACCGTCCTCCTCCATAACCAAACTGCCGACATCACTCGAGTCAACTCGTTGATATCCTCGAGATGTTGACGTCATCGCTGATGACGTGGCATCTGAAAATTTGATTTAAAAAAAAATTTCAGAAAAACTTTTTTTGAAGAATATCAAAACTTCTGAATTCTGACTTTTGCAAATTTCTATGATTCCCCAAAAAAGAAAAAAGGTAACCCAATAGGGTCCCCCAGACAAATGAGTGCTCTCCCAAGGTACCAAAAAAGCGAAATTCAAAACCTTCTCCCCCGAAAAATTTTGCACAGACTTCAGAAAGTCATAAGGAAACAAAAGTGTGCAAAAAATTTAGAGGACCCCAGATAGTAGTAGAGGAAGAGCAAAAAAAAAAAACAAAAATGAGAAGTTTTTTGGCAGCATGGAGTCGCGACGCGCTAAATTGATTAGCCAGGGGGCCCCCTGGCTGGACATCGGCAATTTTGATGATTGACTTTCGACACCCCTTTTTTTGGTGTCTATGTATCTTTTGTTTAGAATATCTCCCTTTTTTGAGCCCATGGGCTCATACGGAGCATGTGATTTGATAAATGAACAAGTTTTCACCACTTGGAGAAATGTTGAGATTCCCCAAGGGATACAATGCAAAAGTTTCTGTACGTTTGACTATGAGAATGATAAATTACCTGTGAATTTTAAGATTCTAACATAGAAGAATGATCTTGGACTTTTAAAAATTTGCTTAATTTTGATTCAACAAGCCTCAAAAGACATAACCTAAGCGTCTGTAGCTCCAAAACCTTGAAAAAAATAGTTGAAAATGCTTCCAAAACCCCCAAAAGCCCGATACCAAGCCAAACAAAGCACAAAAAAGAAATCCGCAGTCAGCAGGATTCGAACCTACGCGGGCAGAGCCCAATTGATTTCTAGTCAATCTCCTTAACCACTCGGACATGACTGCACGAGGGAGGGTGGTCGGCGAGGGCGTATAGGAAGGAGGGGGGAGTCGCACACCTGGGAGTCGAGGGAGGAGGGAGGGGAGAGGTGATATAGATATTTTGGATTTTTGACAAGTGCGCTCTATTGATAATTTTGCAGGAAAGTTGGTTCAAACTGTGTAAAACCGCTTAGGAAACTGCAAAAACTTTTTATCGTAGAATTTTAAGCTAGTAAAGCGTTTTCAATCAAGTTTTTTTTTTGAAAATTCCAATAAATTGTAAATTTTAATGTACGCTCTATCGATAAAATGAAATAAATGAAGTTAGAAAGCAAGTGGGGAACCAACAACCCAAAGAAAAGAGGTCATAAATTTCAAAGAAAAAATCAGATAAAAATTTGAAACATTGCACTAAATCAGTAGAGCCACCAAAAGTATAGAAAAATCGAAGATAGGGGAAAAAAGTGGAGCAAAAAGTGAAGAAGAACTAGGCAAGATTAATGAGCCGCCTTTCTTCTGAAGACTGCGAAAAAGCCCCGAAGAAGGAAAGTGAGCCATGTTTCCCTTGTGAGCATCATAGGAGGAGGCTCACACTAGGGAACTTTTTTGGGAATTTTTTTTGTTCTTGGGGAAGGAGTTGATAATCAAGGGATCCTGAATATAAGGAAAAAAATTTTAAAAAATTTTTTTGGATTTTTTTTTTGAAATTTCGAAAATTCTAAATTTAGTACTATAGACTCCCAGGGACCCCATAAAAAACCCAACATTTTCCCGCCAAAAATCTGATAAAAAAGGTCAAAAAGAGGGACCCTTTTTCTCGAAAAAAAGAGCCATTTGGTTTGAAAAATGACCATGGCCTTTAGGCTTTTGACGAGCCCCCTTTTTTGTTTAGACGAAACTTCCTACTTCTAGAAATCCAGATGTTAGAGTTTACAATAGCAGCATAAACCACGAAAAAAATTGGGATGATTTTGCAAGAAATCGGACTCGAGGAGCCTAGGAGTACAAATAATAATCAGACAGTACTAGAAAAAGAAGCAAAAAAAAATTGACCTTAAAAAAGGCAGAAAAGAATCGAACCCTGGTATTGAAATTGCTAGTCAATGCTACTATCCACTAGGCCATCTGGGCGCGGCGCGCCAACCATCCTCGCGCACTGCGCCTGCGTGGCGTAGTGGGTAGTAGCGACGGCTACAAATTTCAATACCAGGGTTCGATTTTTTTCGACCGTTTTTTTGTGGTCAATTTTTTTTTGCAACTTTTTCCATTAGTTTCTTCTTATTTTCGAACATTTTTGGCCCGTGGAAACCCCATTTTTCAGTATACCAAACCCAAAACCGAAGGTAAAAGAATAAGAGAAGCTAATATTTTTTTGATATCCCTGCTGTTGTGAACGTCACTGGGTTAATAAAATGAAATATGAAAAAAAGTAGTCGAGGAGAGGGATGGAAGGAATAGAGCGGGGTACCTTGAGTTTTATGGAATATGGAAATGGGTTGGATATTGGAAGAGCGGGAGGAAAAATAGAGATAATTCTTGAGCGCATTTTTAAAAATTTTCTAGAAAAAATCATGGCCAAAACTCGTTTTTACAATACAAAATCTTTGATAAAGTGTTTTTTCCAATCTCCCAAGCAGTTTTATACAGTTTAACCTAACTTTTCCGCCAAATTATCAATAGAGCGCACTTGTCAAAAATCCAATTTCTCCATACCTCTCCCCTCCTTCCTCCCTCGACTCCCTCCCAGGTGTGCTCTTCCCCCCTCATTCCTATACGCCCTCGCCAACCGCGTTCCCTCGTGCAGTCATGTCCGAGTGGTTAAGGAGATTGACTAGAAATCAATTGGGCTCTGCCCGCGTAGGTTCGAATCCTGCTGACTTTTAAAAAAATTTTTAAAAATTTTTTTTCGGAGTTTTTAGACCTTTGCTAGACTGAAAAAAGAAAGTATATCATAGTAAGTGAAAAAAGTGGTTAGGCTCGAAAAGTGTGCGACCTCCTGGTTCCAGAAGAGAAAGAGGAGCAGTCAACTCAATTGTTTTCCACTTTTTTCTTCTACTTTTTTTCGTCTCATTTTCATCTTTCTCTTCACCCCTCGTTCCTTTCGTCTACCCTTCTAATTTCGGTCACTCATTTTCTAGGAGAATGGAGTAATCCTTTAGAGAAGGAAAAGTTGAGTAGGTGGGAAGAAAAAAAAAAGGAAAAAATAGGAAGAAAAAAGTGATGGAACGATCTGGATTAGTTTTGGAGAAGAGGAGATAGAAGGATTACGGTATTTCAGGAAGAAGGAAGCTCCTTCGAAGAAATTGGTTTGAAAAGACAAGATATGCGGAAAATAACATTCCAAAAACTTCAAAAAATGGTTATATGTGATGAAATAACCCCAAAAACACCAAAACCAAGCCAAACAAAACCCAAAAAAGAAATCCGCAGTCAGCAGGATTCGAACCTACGCGGGCAGAGCCCAATTGATTTCTAGTCAATCTCCTTAACCACTCGGACATGACTGCACGAGGGAGGGCGGTCGGCGAGGGCGTATAGGAATGAGGGGGAAGCGCACACCTGGGAGGGAGTCGAGGGAGGAGGGAGGGGAGAGGTGATAAAGAAAATTTGGATTTTCGACAAGTGCGCTCTATTGATGATTTTGCAGGAAAGTTTGGTTTAACTGTATAAAACTGCGTAGGAAGTTGGAAAAACACTTTGTCATAGAGTTTGTATGCTCAAAAAAAGTTTTAAACCAAGTTTTCCGGAAAATCCAAAAAGAAAGACATTCCTGATTTGTTTAGGCCCAAAAACATAGTATAAGTATCAAAATATCTGTCTCTCTGTCGGAACAAGAGTTGAGGGGGGTCCCCCCATCACCAAAAGTGAGAAGCGCCCTCTTTTTCGTGCTCCCTATTCTTTCCTCTCCTCGCTTCCCCAGGGACAGTTTTGCGATTTGACATAAAAATCTAAAAAGGAGCCGAGAGAGTGTTGAGAATCAAGAGACGCAGTGGATTTCCACAAAGAAGGGTATACGATGTATGCGTTGGTTTGTAACTGAAGAGCAACTGACAAAAATGTGCAAAATGTCTACTTGGAGATATGGGTTTTGGTTATGTTTTCCCATGACTTGAAATAAAACATAGGATTTTATTATTCAAGGGATCTAAACTTGGTTCTCGGTGGTCCGCCCTATTGAAAATTGTATCAAAATGCTTGAAAAAGTGTGAAAAAAAATTTGAACCAAAAAAAGTATCGAACTTTGGTCTTGAGATTCCCAGTCGTCCTTCTTAACCACTACGCCACATGTGCAGCGCGCGCGCTCAGGCTAGGCGCGGTGCGGAACGCCGGCTCCCGCGGCACCTGTGGCCTAGTGGATAAGAGGGACGACTGGAAATCTCAAGACCAAAGTTCGATTCTTTTTTAGTCCCAAAATTATTTGCACATTTTGTCGAACATTTTGGTACAATTTTCGGCTGTATTAAGGCTTTGAAAGGCGCAGGGGTAAAATAAATTTTGTAAAAAATTGATTTACCTGTAGTTGACTCATCAATAGCTGGGATTTCAGACTCCAATAATGGATCAAAAGGCTTTGACGGGCGATGTGCTGAAGTTTTTGAAAAAAAAAAACGTTCCAGACAAATTATAACTTACTTTTTCTGAACAATGGGAACAGCTTCCTTGGCATTTTATTTTTTCGGAATTTCAAAATTCTAGGAAAAATGAGTATTTCAGTATAGAAAACCGCCCAATTTTAATTTGAATAGTAGTCTCCTGAGCACCCCTCTCTCCGAGTTTTATGGTCAAGATTAGAGAACAAGAGAAAAAGAGAAGCAGAAAAAAAATTAGATGAAAATGAATTTTATGCGGTTAATTTGGACCCCATCTTTGCCATTTTCGTAACAATTTTCGAAAACGGATCCGGAAGTGTTAATTCTTGTAGTTTGTGGTGTGATGATTGATCATTTGAGGTCTAAAAGTTGTAACTAAACATTTTTAGAACTCAAAACATCGAAACAAAAAGAGCAAAAAGAGATTGCCCTGAACCAGGATCGAACTGGTGACCTTTAGATCTTCAGTCTAACGCTCTCCCAACTGAGCTATCAAGGCACACCGGCCAGGGATAGGGAGGGCGTATATGAAAGAGGGGGAGGAGGGGAGTGAGCGCCGACCGGTAGGCGCCGGTTTATTGGTGTGCGTGCCTCTTCACCTGTGGCGTAGTGGCTAACAGGAATGACTACGAAAATGCAGTCCAGGGTTCGATTCCAACCAAGACTTAATGTTTTTTGCTTTTCTTTTTAGCACTGGTACAACTACTTTCAACTGATTTAAATTACGGGAAACGATTTTTATTCGATTTTCGTGCTAAAAATTGAAAATTGCAATAAAAATACCATGGGAAATCATACTAATCGAATTATCACCTCCACATAAAAGCGAACAGTTTGAATCTGAAAACTACGAAAAATGCGTCTCCTCATTCTTCTCCTATCCCTCCCGGTTCTCCTGACCGCTTTGAGTGCGGTAAGTTTTGGTCTACCTACCTACAGTATACAGTAACCTTCAGATCAATATCCTCAAATTTCCAAAGCGAAAGTTCGCCGACGATGCTCTCCAAATGCTCACGGCTACAGATGCTCCAGATTTGACTCAAGATTTGACAACTTTCAAAGAGTTCATCCCATTCTACAAGAACCTTATCCTGGATGCCATTAATAAGAAGACCCGTGAAACTTATTTGGCTCATATGCAATATGTCGACTTGGAAATGTTGTTCCATGAGTGTAACGCTCTGCAGTACGAGAACTACGGTAGGTTTTAAAATGAAAATTTTTATTTAAAAAAAGTTCCAGCCGCCTTCGGAAACTGGTTCCAACAATACGTCGCCTATCACTCGGACCCCAAGATCGAAGTCGAGTCGTCACGTCAAACTGGAAACGATCAAGGAGAGATGATTCTCTTGATTGACGCTCAAGCTCAATACAAATTCCGTCAGACGTTCCGAATGAAAGTCGCCGCGTTGAATGATAAGAATCTCGGCTGGAAGGTTCTTATTGTTGATAACACTGTTGATTGCAAATAAGGCAATAAATCTTTAATTTTGAGTTTTTTTTTCCAAAAAAAGATGCCACTACTTGAAATGTGTTCAGAATAGGTGGACCAGTCTTAAAAAGAAAAGCAAAAAATATTGAGCCCTGGTGGGAATCGAACCCTGGACTTCATTTTGATAGTCATTCATGTTAGCCACTAGACTATTCGCGCACCGGTCGGCGCCCTCTCCCCTCCTCCTCCGCATTCATATACGCCCTCCCTATCAGTGGCCGCTGTGTGCCTTGATAGCTCAGTTGGGAGAGCGTTAGACTGAAGATCTAAAGGTCACCAGTTCGATCCTGGTTCAGGGCAATGTCTTTTTTCTTTCTTTGCTGCTATGTTTTGAGTGCTGAAAATGCATCTGCGCTTTGTTAATGTTGTCTTTGAGGGGTTTTCAAACAGTTTGAAATAAAAACGTATTCATTCGTTAAGGGATACACTCATTTACTTCCGTATGAACTGGTCTCGACGAACATCTCAAATCTTCTTTTCCTCCTCCTCAAACTTGGCTTTCCGGCATCCACCATCGCCAACTTTCGAGTTGTTCTTCTTCAATTTGATACGCCCATCTTGCTTATAGTCAATGACACACGTATGATCATGGGGACGACGATGGCGGTCACAGAAGATACGGTCACACTTGCAACGCATCGTTTGTTGAGCGGCACTCAACTTTTTGAAGCAAGTCTGAAAAATTATTTGAAAGTTTGAGACTTCCAAGAGTTACTCACATTACACTTGGTTTTTCGTTCCTCGTCAAATCTCTTGACATAATCCAAGAGCTCGGCTTCGGTGCTCGGCGGAAGGTACATTGAGCGACGTGATCGTTTGTACTCTTCGATGGTTTCCGGAGGGTCGAAGAATAGCTGGAAAATTGGAGGAAAAAAAATTTTTTTGAAATTTTAAAACAATTTTTTGAGCACGAAAATGGGAAGCTAGAATAACGTTGTAATTGACAAAAATGCTTAAAAATGTGTTAGCTACGATATGAAAGTTAGCTGGAGCCTCTAGCTCAATTTTTTATTTTTCCAAAAATTTTCAAAAAAAATTTTTTTTTGAAAATTTTTTTTCATAAATTTTTTCAAAACTGTACTATTCATTGATTGAAAACTTACTTTTAGCTCCTTCTCAGTGACATTATTCTCCTCTCCACTCTCTGAAACAGAGCTAACACTGGAAATGCTCGAGCCGGATGGTGAGGTGCATGTGAGCTCCGATGGTGGTGTGGCCACTGGGGACAATCTGAAAAAAAAGTTTTTGTGTTTAGACTCATTTGAAAGCTGAAAATGTGAGGATTCTGAATGTATAACTTGTCTTACGATTGGAGCTCTGTGAGCCGAGATATAAGGGTTTGAAGTTTTTAGAAAAGTCGAAATTTTCAAAACGTGATATCTCAACTTACAGTAGTCGGATCAAGGAAAAAGTTATATTTTTAGAAACCTCATGTTTCGGACTTTCAGACAAACTTACGATTGCACAGAGCCCGCCTCCGAATCCGCGGGGGTCCCCGACAAGATCGGCGCGTGCTTCTTACGACGCAACAACGTCTTCATTCGATTCCGAATCAACTCATTCTCCATTTGCTTTTCCGGCGTCCAAATGTTCGCCGTCGCATCTGCACCGCTCAACTTTTTCGGCTTACGATGCACCGTATTCATGCCTTTGATCTGCTTGCGAAGCTGGTCCTGGTTGCTCGGAAAAATGGGCGGCATGAGGAGGATCATGTCGGTTGCGGTGGGATTGCTGAAACAAAATAGGTTTAATGGAGCGCAGATGCATTATTAGGTGTCTAGAGATAGTAACGAAAAAAGAAAAAAGAGATTGCCCTGAACCAGGATCGAACTGGTGACCTTTAGATCTTCAGTCTAACGCTCTCCCAACTGAGCTATCAAGGCACATCGAACTGCAAGAGGGGGAGGGCGTATATGAAAGCAGGGGAGGAGGGGAGTGCGTGCCGACCTGTGGGCGCGAAGTCAGCGCTGCTGCAATGAGAGGTGTCCACGGTCTAGTGGGTAACATGAATGGCTATGAAAATGGGGTCCAGGGTTCGATTCCGACCAAGGCTCAATATTTTTTGCTTTCTTTTTTATGACCATTGGTGCTAAAGACAGTGGGGGAAACCACTTTTAAGGAGATTTTGAGCTGAAAAATAGGAAACTCACGCAAACACCCCGGTGCTCATCTTCACGTTCATCGTAATCGTGGCATCGCTTGTAATACCGTAGTCCGCCAGCGTCTTACTCGGATCCTTGAGCTCTTTTCCTTTGTAGAGCAAGATTTGACGTTGGCCGCTCACATCGGTCTCGTTTTCGATATGGTTTTTGACATCTTGAATTGTTTCCTTGTCTCCGACTTCGATGATGGTCTGGAATTTCAGAATTCTGGAAAACTAGGCGACTAACTTTGAAGTTTTATAACTTTGCTCAAAATTAACCGATTTGGATCGAAATTTTCTTGGAAATTTTCAGATTTTCCAGTACAAAAACTTGACCAGTTTCCACTAACCTGCTTGACTCCCTGCATAACACTGCTCACTGTAATCTTCATCCGCTTGGCGCCCCAATCAACACCATTCGGAGTTCGCAGCTCGGGAGGCTCTTTGTTCGGCGAAGAACCCATCTCTCTACTCAAAAATTATTGGGAACTAAACATTTTCCAAGTTGGAACTCTTCGAAAAAATGTTCCACGCGTCAAGAAACCCCTCGACAAAAAAGCAAAAAAAGTTTGGGCCGAACCGGGAATCGAACCCGGGACCTCTCGCACCCGAAGCGAGAATCATACCTCTAGACCATCCGGCCACTGGTTACTGGCGCGACCACAAGGCGTATACGTGTGTGCGTGTGTGTGCAAAGGGGAGGGGGAGGGGGAAGGGGTGAGAGGTCGCGGAGAGAGAAAAGGAAGAGTAAAGGAGGAGAAAAAGGAAAAAATATAGCGTCAGAATATAGGTCAAGAGGAAGAAACTAAAAGGAAATTAAGAAAAAACGATAGATTTATAGGTTTAATAGGAAGTTTCACATAAAATAGTAGAATTTTTAGTGGAAAATTTGCTATAAAAGGGCCCCCTAAAACCTCTGAAAAACCACTAAACATCCACCTTCTGAGAAATGAAGGTCCTCCTCGCCCTCGTCCTTCTTCTCGCCGTCGTTCTTCGGGAGGCTCAAGCCGTTCGCGGCGCTCTCTTCCGTTCCGGACGTGCTGTTCCGTTTGAGCGGGTGCCTGGGCAACAGGTGAGTATAGGGAACGGTCCCCCGTGAAAAAATATTGGCGAAATTTGACCCAAAAACCGAAAAATCATTTGAAAAATCCAAGAAACTAGGCTTCTATGACTCTTTGGGCCTTTTGGACTATAAAAAACCCTTCCAAACCCAATAAAAAACCCCGGGGTCTAAAAATCCGCCATGAGGAATCGAACTTTGGTCTTGAGAACCATAGTCATCCCTACTACTCACTAGGCCATGCAGCCAGGGAGCGCCGGCGTGCCCACCGCGCGCCAGGGCCGCGCTCGCAAGGCCTAGTGGGTTAGAGGCCTGACTACGAATCTCAAGACCAAAGTTCGATTCCTTCTGGGGCCACTAGGTTTTTAATATGGTTTGGAATGGTTTTTGACATGTTTAAAAGCCCGGGAAGCCTTGGAAACCTAGTTTTTCAATTTTCGTCCCAAGAAATCTCTTAAAAGTTATTTTTTTCTGGTTTTTCTTGATGACACATGTAGGAAATCCCTTTTTGATCAATTTCCGACCGATTATTCATCGTTGTCCCTTTTGAAAAATGATAAATCAGTCGGAAGTTGATTATACAGGCAAAGAGGGTGTAATCTAGATCTAGAAAGCCAAAAATAGATTTCGCAATCATCATATCTATGTAGATTCATAATAGCGAAATAAAGCAGAACATTTAAGACTAAACGAAAAAAAGCCCAATTTTCGCCCCTAAAATTGAAGTTTTTCCTTCCCAAACCATTGTACTAGACTTCAAAAAAATATTCCTCAAAAAATGGACCCCGAAAGAATCGAACTTTCGTCTTGAGATTCGTAGTCAGATCTCTAACCCACTGGGCCACAGCAGCAGTGCGCGCCGGCGCGCCTACCGTTCGCTAAGCGCGGCAGTGGCGCCGCACACGCATGGCCTAGTGGGCTAGAGCGTTGCCTACGAATCTCAAGACCAAAGTTCGATAACTCAAGTTGGTTTTTTTCGACCCTGGGGTTTTTATAAGGTTTTAAACTATTTTTCATGGCCCCAAAGCCTCTAGAACCTTCCTAAACCCAATTTTCGCCTAGAAAACCGCGCCAATTTGTCGGGAAGTGGAGCTCTTCGTGCCCTGCCTTTTCACCATCAATCGTAACTGTGTCATCGACAAAATCTGTGTGCACGAAGCGCCGCTACCCCGAAAAACGACGCCAATGACCGTCCCAGTCACGACGCCAAATTCGAAACGCGAAGAGAGCTTGCAAAATTTGATGGGCCCGCCTAGGAGAAATGTGAGGGATTTTGAGCCTTCGGATTATTGATTTTTTGACAGTTTTCAGGACTTCTTGCGCTTCGGAAGGGCCGTCCTGGCTTCTGGAGTCGGTGGTGGATTGGACGGAGGCCCGGTGGTCCCTGATGAGAAGTATGGCGAGCCGGAAATAATCTATCAGTGATTTTTGCATTATGGACCACCCTGTTAACTCAAATTGACTCTTTTTCTGCGCTCATGTTTTTTTTTTTTTTATTTCCAAAAAAACTTTCCAATTGTGTGTGAATCTTTAAATCCTCTTCTTTCTGTCGCTTTATTGATACATGTTTTCAAAGAATCCATTCTGGGACCTCACGAACACTTAAATGAATCTGTTGAATGTTAAGAAAATTTTTTGATTTTTGAAAAAAAATTTTCAGAAAATTTTTTTTCAGATTTTCAGAATTTGAGAATTTCCTGATTTCAGATTATCAGGGTTTCCATCTTTTTACATGACTGAGTATCTAACGTACGCAGCGAAGTTTAAATTTTGACTGAGTATCAAACGTACGCAGCGAAATTTAACTGACAATCAAACGTAGGCAGGATTCTTGGATCTTTGGATTTTCAGATTGTCTTATTTTTGAAGTGTATACCGTTCAGGTTTTTAGCTGAGTATTAAACGTACGCAGCCAAAATTCAGCTTTGACTGAGTATCAAACGTACGAAACAAAATGGTTTTTAGACTGAGTATCAAACGTGCACAACCAAATTTGAGTCTTTTCGAAGTATTAAACGTACAGAGCCGAGTTTTAGTCTTGGCAAACTACCAAACGTACGCAGCCAAATGTGAGTCTTGGCTGAGTATCAAACGTACGCAGAAATTTAGCAAAAAAATTTTGAAATTTAGCAGTTTTTGGGCGCATTTTGAAGCTCTTGAACTGCTGATTTTTCTGGTCTAATTTTTATTGAATTCAGTTGAAAATTAAGAGAGATGTAAGGCTGAATATCAAACGTACGCAACCAAATTTTAGTTTGACTGAGTATCAAACTTACGCAGCGAAATTGAAAATTTTTAATTTTAAAATTTTTGAAATTTAGCAGTTTTTGTGCTCGTTTTGAAGCTCTTGATCTTCCGATTTGAATGGTCTTATTTTAATTGAATTTTGTTGAAAATTAAGAGAGATTTAAGACTGAGTATCAAACGTACGTAGCCAAATTAGACTTTTTGCAGATCCATCATACTTCTTGAATTATCGTCCCCCTAAAGTCCTCTATATCTATTTCGATCCCAAAAACCAGTAATCCCCTAAAATAAACTCAATAACAAAATCCCCCAAGTGCTCATTGAGCCCCCGAAAAAATCCCTCAAACAATTTTTTTTCTCTTTTCTTTTCCCATCCCTTTTTTCCATCACAAACACATTACCAGAGTGACTTTCAAAGACCAAAAGCATTCTTTCTATTTTTCTCTGCGTCTCCGAGAATGTTCCCGAAGAAATTTTTGCAGTATCAACTGGTGGTAAACAAGTCTTCTATCTCTCATTTTTCCATACTATTTTTTCGTCTCTTTTGAAGATTGCTGATCATCAAAAGTCGGTTTCGGTGTCGTTTCTTCCTTTTGTTATTCATATGGAATTCGTATGGAGACCGCCCATGAAAACGGGAAATTGATTTGTGTTGTATCACCAAAAAAGAAGAAGAAAGAAGAAAATGTACTCTATTTTTAGACCGCATGACTTTTGAAAGTGTTGACACGGACACCGGGGCACTGTTCCGGGTCAGAAATCGGAAAAATAAGGGGTACTGTAGGTCCCATGGCATTATTGATACACCATGAAAAAAGTGCAGCTGTTGTTTCTGCAAACACCATTTTTTTTGCAGTTGTTGATCTTTTGGTTGCAAAAGAAAAACTTGAAGGTCACATGGGGTTTTTTGAAGGAGAATGTTGGTTTTTGGGTCCCCGGACGTTTTAGAACCGGGTGTTTTGCAACTGGTACATTTCGCAACCAAAAGAAGGGGTATTTTCCAGACTTTGCCACGTAATTCAGTCAGTTGTTGAAATTAGATCACCAAAAATTGCACCCTGGTTTAATTTTAGATGCTGAACACGATCCTTGTGTTAGATTTATCAAAAAATGATAGTTGTAAAATGTCACGGTTGCGAAATGTCGCATTTGCGAAAAAACCGTTTTTTCCGGTTTTTGAGCAACTGGGGTGTCTTTGACGCGACTTTTTTGCAATGCCGATTTTTGGAAAGATTTGATTGTGCTTCGATTAGTTTTGACAGTTTTTTTTGAGACACTGGCGCATTTTTGGTGCGTTTTTAATGGGTTACTGTAGAAATTATAATTTTTTTTCAATAAAAACTTGAACGTAATTTTGCTACAGTAGTTCTAATTCAAAATTTTTCAGATTTTCAAAGAGAATCTAATATTCTAATGACTTTCCATTTCCCCAAATTTGTAAAAATTTTTTCGTCTCCATCCAATTTCTGTTACAATCTGATACCATGTTCAAATGACCAATACGAACACCCCATATCAACCTTATCATATTATCTTCTTGTCCAACTGTTCACTTTTTTTCGTAGTTTAGTCATACTTGGGTGCATTCGAACGTCATCTGATAATAGGTGCACCCATATCGAACACAGTTAGATCAGTATCAGGTCACAGTATCAGAAATGGCGCAATACGGGTTTGAATAGTATGTTCCTTACAATTAGGTGCATTCAAAGTGACCAATGTTCTAGGTCTAGGTACGGTAGTCGTGGCCAAACTCAAAGCGAAAATACATATGCGCCTTCAACCTTTCAAGACATGTAGATACGGTAGCCGGATCCAACATACGAAAAAATGTGTGCCGTTGAAGGTTAACATGTAGGTAGGCACTGTACACTTTGAACTAGCCGACCATTCAGCTACGGTATTCGTGCCGAGACCCTACCTTGAAGACATATTGCGCTTTTGTACTTCCCAGTACGGTAGCCGTTGCAAGACCAAATTTTCATCTGCGCCTTTAAACTTCGCGAACAACAGTAACTCATGAGCTTTTAAACTGTCCGCGTTTTTAGGTACGGTAGTCTTTTCAAATCTAACCTACAAGACAATATGCGCCTTTAAAGTTTTGAAAAGTTTGGATACGGTAGCCCAACCTGCGAGACAAGACGTGGAGACATACAGGGCACGGTAGTCATTCTTATGCGCCTTTAAACTTCCCGAATATCCAGGTACAGTAGTCCTTCTGACCCCCGTTTTCAATTAAAAATACCCTCACTCATTGTTTCTCACCTTTTTTGAGTTGATCAAGAACCAACAACCTATGCAAACAATGTATTTTTTCTTATCGTAATATGTATGCCTATAAAGTAATAACAAATACATACATCATTTTAATTTTTGGTCCTCACTATTTTTGGGAAAGGATAATAGGCCTTAGAATCTTACGAAGTTGTTTCACCGAAGAAAAGAAAATTATTTCTGGAAAAAAATATGAAATTTCAAATGCACAAGGGTAGGAAACCCGCTCCATTGAGAATCTTTGAATTATTTTTTTGAAGTTTTGTACTCCTCGTGGACAAGTGGGGTGATAGTTCTCTGACTTTTTGGTGATTGATCTTGATGGACGGGTTTGGAAATTTTCAAGGCTGTTTTTTGCAAAATGTTTTTTTCTACCCCAAAATTTTGAAACTCAAAGATTACTGTAGTTCTACTTCTATCGAAACAGAGACAATGGAAAGTAATAAGAATGAAGTGAACTGGTTCCAAGGAAAGTGAAAACATGGATAAAAAGACACACAGAGAGACACAAATTTTTCGATTTGTTATCTGGACAGTGATATCATTTGCATGCTAAGATGTTCGACGAATAGTACTATTTTTGGTACTGTAAGTGCTTATTACAGTACTATTTTTTAAAGACTATATTTCCATTTCTAGGTGATATTTTGAGCTAAAATTTTGTCAGAATACCTGATTTTGT
This sequence comes from Caenorhabditis zanzibari, assembly GCA_963966625.1. Classification (NCBI taxonomy): domain Eukaryota; kingdom Metazoa; phylum Nematoda; class Chromadorea; order Rhabditida; family Rhabditidae; genus Caenorhabditis; species Caenorhabditis zanzibari. The sequence goes on from OZ016470.1 coordinate 15,634,225, forward strand.
TTATTCTATATGATGGAATTATAAAATATAATTTTTAAAAAAATTAAAAAAAAATTTTTTTCGAATTTTTTTTGCTACCGTTCCTTCGGTTTTTGAGCTACAGGACCATCGAACATGTTTACCTTCTCTGATCCATTCCAATTGTTACCATAGACCAGAGAAGTAAATATCACTTGACCTAGACTCTAAGGAATCTGAACCTGAAAACCATCGATACATTTGGACTTCACGTGAACAAGTTTCAGTTTGCCCCACTGACGAGTGAGTGTATTTTTGGTTAGTCATGTCTATAATTGATACTACACGTGTTTGGCAGACGTTTGCCGGTCGATGATCACACGTGAAGAGTACGCTTGAAATTTTGTCAAAACTTGAAATAGAGTAGGGGGTTTTCGATGGTCCACTGTTCCCTTGAAATTCAAATTTTTAAGTCAAATTATATACCAAAATGTAGAGCTTAATAAGACCTACAAAATGGTGTAAAATTCCATACGCTAGCACATTTAGATTTTCTGTTATAACTTGTCAAACATTGGGTAGTATTGATCCTTGCACTATTTGGACTCATTTTTCAATAGTCCTCGGCAAAAAAATTGAGAGGTGACTTATTATTGATTTTTACACCATTTTGTAGATCGTAAAAAGAGCTACATTTTGATATAAATATTCACATTAAAATTTAATTTTTAAATAGAAAAAAAGTGAGTGCGAAAAAAAATTTTAGAAAAAAAAATTTGTTTGAGAAACATTTTTTTTGCTCTTTCGTGAAAGCCTGTAACTTTGCTCAAAGTTTAGAAAAAATTTAGATTTTTACATCATTTTGTAGATCTTATTAAGAGCTACATTTTAATATAAATATCCATATAAAAATTCGATTTTTGAATAAAGAAAAAGTTTTCAGAAAAACATTTTCAAGAAAAAATTTTTTCCGAGAAAAATATTTTTGCTTTTTTTGTCAGAGCTTGTAACTTTGCTCAATCTTTAGCGAAAACTTTTAATTATAGCTTATTTTGTAGGAAATCTAATGCTAATAATTTCAGTAATTGGCTGTTTTTTGATAGCTTGTGTATTTCTTGAGAAATAGCGTTGAAAGTGACGCAGATAGTAAAAACTTTCGCAGTCTGGAAGGCCCAACTTTGAAGCGCTATATATCAAGAATTATGCTAGCTATCAAAAAACAGTCAAAAGGAATATTGCTCAGCATAAAATTTTACATAATTCTTAATTTTTAAAATATTTATATCTATTTTGGTTTTCGAGATACAGCGCTTCAAAGAAGGGGACGCCTTCACAGACTTAGATACAGTATCCGCATTTTTCGGCGATCTTTTGATCTCTGAAATTGAGCTCAAAGGCCAAAAGTAAGGCTCATCAATCTTCAGCACCAATCTTTCAAGCTCAAATCGTACTACTTTGTGTTTACCCAACACAACCAGTACAATTACTATTCTTTATCGCTCTCTATCCCCTCTTTGACATCAATTTCATCATCCTCCCCCGTCTTCCATCCCATCCATCTCCAAGGCCCGAGGACGTCACTGATCTCAGGTCCCGAAAATGCGAAAAACGATCAGCTGTTCTTTTTTTACCCCTTTCTTCTTCTTCTAGTTCGCTGACCGATGCCTCAAAAATCTTAGAAGAAGAAAATAGAAAAAGATAGAAAAACAAAAATTTTTCCTCTCTCTGCTCTTATTCTTTGAAGATCATGATATGCCTTCTTTCTTGATCTTTTTTTGATCACATCACTTTCGTCTTCGTCTCTTCTATTCATTTCCGCCGGGGGCAAATCTAGCGAAGGGAAGACGAAAGTGGGCGGAGCTTAGATGGAGGGGACTATTAAAGGGACTTGTTCTTCTAGCTGTTTCGTCAGTTTTGGGTCTCTTGAGCCGGGGGCCTGAAACGCCTTGGGGCTCTTGGGGGCTCTCCTGTCGGCCCAATTGGCCAAAAAATTTTTTTCGGAAATCTTTTTTTTTTTGAAATCTATGTGCCTTTAACCTTTTTTATGACTTTTATGTAGCTTCAAGCCATTTTCTGTGCGCTATGTCCCTTTAAACCTCCCAATTCCTAGCTAGCGTACCGCAGGCACGGTTCTCAAATAGGGCGATTTTTCAAGACATATTTCACTACTTGAAATTAAAATTATTATAATGAAATTTATACCAAAATGTCGAGCTTTAAAAGAGCTACAAAGTAGTATAAAAATCATTATTATAGCTCGATTCCATCCTTTGCTATGCCCCTTCAAATATTGTGTAGTATTGACCCCTGCGCTCTTTGGATCCAATTTTCCATGGTCCTCTGCAAAAAATTGAGAAGTGACCTACTATTGATTTTTATACCATATTGTAGATCTTATTTAGATCTACATTTTGGTATAAATATCGACCCAAAAATTCGTATTTTCAACAGAGAAAAAGCCGAGGCCAACTTCAGAAAAAAAATTATTTCGGGACAATTTTTTCCTAAATTATTTTCTCCTAATTTTTTTCTCCCCCAGGGTACCATTGCTCGTTCTCTGATCCCTATGGGTACATACACTTCTTTTCGTGTTTACGATTTCTCTCTTCTCCCTCGTGACCCCCTCTAAGCCCCGCCCACTTTTGCGGGAATCTTTAAAAGTGTCACACCAACACTTTCTGTGTGCTTTTGCTCTTCTCGTTCTAGTTTTTGAACTGTCTTATGTGATACGTCACTAGATCAAGAAATGGACTGTTTTTGCCTTACTGCCTGTCCACCCCCACTATCTTATCTTCTATTCTCTTCTCGTTTTTTATTCTCTTGTTTACTATCTACGCTTGGCCGTTAACTATGTTTAAGACACTAGTTGAAATTTCAAAATTTCAGTTTTCCCGCTGTCAAAATGGTCCTCGTTATCCCAACCATCCCATCCGTTGCTCCAGTCAACTGCGAGTTGAGTTTGGACTCAGGAAGATGTATTAAGTATGTCGCCACCAGGGATTCCAACCCAAAAACTCATGTCGCTGAAGAGCTTCACTATATATTGCGAAAAAATAGTCATCAAGGTGAGTAAAAACATTAAAAAAAAGAAAGCAAAAAGAGATTGCCCCAAACCAGGATCGAACTGGTGACCTTTAGATCTTCAGTCTAACGCTCTCCCAACTGAGCTATTGAGGCACACCGGCAACTGATGGGGAGGGCGTATATGAAAGAGGGGGAGGAGGGGAGTGAGCGCCGACAGGAGGCGCCGGGGGAGAAGGGAGAAGCTCACATGTGGTCTAGTGGGTTAGAGGGATGACTTTGAAAATAGAGACCCGGGTTCGATTCCGACCAAAGCTCAAATTTTTTGCTTTTCTTTTTTATGATGAGTGCTCAACTCAAAACCAAGTATAATAAGCTTTTACTAAAGTTTCGGTCATTTTTTGACCCAAACTTCTCATTTGTCCACTAATTTCCCTTGTTTCAGACCACCACGATGATTGGGAAGGTGTCAACACCATCTGCCACACCATCGACAACATTGTCAACGTTGAAATGGAGACCGACTTTTTCGATGGAAAATCAGTCCTAGAAATTGGATTTGTTACCGGTCTCCCATCAGTTTATGCATTTGAAAATGGAGCCGATGAAATCGCGATGCACACTATTGACAAGACGAGTATGGAATTGTACTGCAAGCCAACTTTGAAGAGAAACAATATTCCAAAGAACAAAACCAAGCTCACATGTGGATCCATGGAAGAGTTGAGAAACTTTTTGGGCGGAAAGAAGTACGATATCATTCTTGCACCGGATCTTTTGAATCGTCAGGAGGCCGAGTTTGAAGCTGTTCATGAGATTTTGCATCAAGGATTGTCTTATGACGGAATTTGGTGAGTACCGTAAAAAAAACTGGGCGAAAATAGCTGTTTAGAGGACCGAAAAAAGATTTAACAAAGCGCATTTGCATTTTCAAGCCTCAAAACATGGCAACAAAAAATGCAAAAAGAGATTGCCCTGAACCAGGATCGAACTGGTGACCTTTAGATCTTCAGTCTAACGCTCTCCCAACTGAGCTATCAAGGCACATTGAAAACGGGAGGGGAGGGCGTATATGAAAGTGGTGGTCGGCGGTGTGCGCGAGGAGACGATTGGGGGAAGCGCGACGGAAACCTCACCGCGGAGTCTCTATGGCCTAGTAGGGAAGAGCGTTGACTACCAATCTCACATCAAAAGTTCGAACCCCATATACTCCAAATTATTTTTTCTTCCTTTTCAGCCTCTTCTCATGCCGTACACACTATCCAAACGTGGACGGATCGCTCAACGCCTTCCTCCAACTCGTCAAAAGACGTCGTGAATTCGAGCCAATCGAAAGATGGTCCTCGCCAAGAACCGATATCATTCAACAGAAGGTCTTCCAACTCACACGCTCATTGTTCTAGTCGACATCTGAAGCCGTTGACGTCTTCTGAATCTGTAAATTGTGACCCCTAACAGTGTACCCGATCGGTACGAAAAACTAATTCTCCATATTACGGTTATCTCATCTCAAGTTTTACCACACCTGAAATTCGTTTCTTTCAGTTTTTTGGAAGCTTTTTTGAATCGCATCATTTTTTGTGATGAATTTTTGAAATTTAATAAAAAAAATTTGATTTCAAATTTTTTTGTGAACATCCTGACAACTGATACTATTTTACAAACTTTTAAAACAAAATTTTAAAAAATTAAAAAAAAATGTTCGAAAAAAGTTTTAAAAAATTTTTTTTCGAAACAATTTTTTTTTCAACCGATCACTTTTTTTTGATCGTCCTTTTTGTTTTTCGATTTTTGAAAAAAAAAAAAAATTTTGTGGCACACCAATGTTCCCTGGCATACTGCCAGGTAAACAGAGAAAAAAGTTGTGGATCCCTTTTTTCTCTATTTTTCTGATGTTCGATTTTTGATGTGTTTGGGAAGGAAGTTTTCAAAAAACAGAACGGAAATGGGGACCGAATTGAAAAGTTGCGAAATGACCGGTTGCAAAACGTCTCTTTTTTGGACCGAATAAAAAAATGGTACAGTAATCCAAAAGGTTTGGCTTAGAGACATTTCGCAACTATGACGTTTGGCAACCGGACGTTTTGCAACTAGGACATTTCTCAACCGGACATTTCGCAACTATGCCGTTTCGCAACTACGACATTTCGCAGCCATATTTTTTACTATTGGGGACGTTTCGCAACCCGACATTTCACAACTACGGCGTTTCGCAAACACGACATTCCGCAACTACGGCATTTCGCAACCATGAATATTCGCAATTAGCACATTTCGCAACTAGGACGTTTGGCAACCGCGAAATCTCACAACCAGCAATTCCGCAACCGGACGTTTCGCAACCCGACATTTTACAACTACGAAATTTCGCAACTGGGACATTTCGCAACTATGAATGTTTGTAATTATGGTGTTTCGAAATAGGGACATTTCACAACTAGGACGTTTCGCAACTGGGATATTTGGTAACCCTGAAGTTTCGAAACTACGACATTTCGCAACATTTTTAGGTTTTTTTCTTCGAAGTTTTCTTCCAATGTTCCGAACAGTTTTCAAATCACAACTTTTATTTTCTTAAAATTTCAGCCTTCAATTTTTTTTCAAAAAACTATTCATCCAAAACAATCGGATCGAATTCATTGTTGTTCTCCTGGAAGCATTTTTGAATGCCGATTTGGATCCTTTTGGACGTCCTTGAAAGAGAAGATCTGAAAATTCGAAATTCATTGAGTTTCCCGCCAAAATTTCAAGCCAAATTCAAACTCACATCGTTTCCTTATCCATATGCTTCAGAATCTCAAAAAGAACATTCGGTGGTAGTAAGAGTATGGGGAACCCTTTTGGAGTTACTGGTACTTTTCTCGGATTACGGTATTTCAATGGAGGAGTTCTGACGGAGACTACTGTAGAGAGAGGTGCCTGAACATAGGCTTCCATCGATTCGATGGAGATGTCGTCGAAATTTTGTTGGGATGATACACAGGCGCCCTGGATAAGAGAAAAGATAGGTTTCTCATGAAGATTATTTTTCATTTTTGACCGCTTTCGACCGCGATGGTCAAAAAATGAGAGTAAGATTTCAAAATTCCGAAAAAAATTTTTTTTTTTTGGAATTTTGAAACCCAAGATTCAAATTGAAGTAACTCGGTTCAAACTAATTTAAATTTCAAGGTTAATATCTCAAAATGTAGGTATTAAAAGAAGTTACAAAATGCAAAAATTGCTTTTTAAAACAGGACCCCTAAATATTTATAAATTATGATGTTGTAAAGTTTCAGTGCAAATTTTGAAAATCGTTATAACTCTGTTTGCAAAGAGGGCTCGAAAACCATTTTTATACCAAAAGATAGCCTAGAAGATTCTAAACAAAAATTAGAGAACCTATTTTTGTTTTTTTTATCTTTTTCAAATTTTTAGGAAAAAATATGATTTTCATTGTATTTGGACTAGTGGAACTTGATATAAAAAATGTTCAAAATTTACGACAACAGTAGTTTTTCGAATTTTTTTGAAAAATTACTTCAAATAAAGTCAAAGTGTATTTAAATTTTAGAAATCATAGTGGAAATAACCAAAAATTGGTCCAAAACACCGAAATTTTGCTCAAAAATAAAAAAAACTGCAGGTAAAATGCGATTCCAGAACGCTTGTGTTTCAGAGCTCCAAAAAACGCTAAATTAGAAATTTCATTAAAATTCTAAATGTTAAAATAATAAATAGAAAATTTGCTTTTCAGTGGTAGTAAAATCATTCAAATCGGATCAAAGACAGTAAAGTTATAGCCTTTAAAAATTTTTCAACAAAATTTTTTTTTTGCAATTTTTTGAAAAAAAAAATTACCAAAAAATTTTGTTAAAATGAACATTTAAAAAACAATCCCAGGTTAATTCAACTCACCATTATTATTATTATCGATTATTGATTTTCAATTTTCTTTAGTAGGAATAGAGGATACTACAATAACTCTAATTGAGTGTTCTGTCTCTATTATGGTCCCAAATTTATCGATTGATTTTTTTGCACATACTGATCGTTGTTTTCCCACGCCTTCTGGGCCATCTGGACTAACAATAATCCTTTTATTAGTCATACATAGGGTCGTTGAGAATTTATGGATTCAAAAAAATACCGGTTTATTCAAAAAAATGATCGAATGCAAAAAATTGGAATTTCAAAAACTGTTAACCCTGAAAAACATATCTACAGTACACCAAAAAAAGTGACTAAACTTTCAAAACGATATAATTCCTATTCGGATTGTAGACAATTTTAAACGGTGCTATCCTTGAATTATCTTTTGAATTTGCCGCCAATATCCATAAATCACAAAGAGAAGTTCGACCAGAATTCTTCGGGTCCTCCTCATCCCACATTCCACGGTAGACACATTCGGGTCTGAAAATGTGCTCTATGGACAAAATTTCAAACGTTTTTGAAATGAATCGAATCTGCAAAACATTTGCTTTCAAATGGTATATTTTTCATCAATTTTAGTAAAATAGATAGTAAAATATAAGGTTTCAAAAATTTGCAAATTAAATTTTTTTTTTCAAAACGCTATAATTTCAGATCCACTGCTCCAATTTTGATGATTTTACTACCATTAGAAAGCAAATTGTTTGGTTATTACGTTAACATTTTGAATTTTTTGAAAATTATGAATTTAACGTTTTCTGGATCATTGAAAATCTGGTGATCTGGAAAAAAATTACAAAATTTTTTTTGCAAAACTTTCAAAACGCTATAGTTTCAGAACTAAAAATCCAATTAAAATGATTTTACTACCATTGAAAAGAAAATTTTTTGATTATTATGTTAACATTTGGAATTTAAAAAAAATCAAAATCGAACGTCTTTTGGAGCTCTGAAAACCTGGAGCTCTGAAAAAATACCGAAAAAAAAAATTTTGGTCAAAATTTTGAAAAGCTATAATTTTAGAGTCACTAATCCAATTCAAATCATTTTAATACCATTGGAAAGTAAATCATATGATATTTAATTTGTTACTTTGCATTTTCAAAAAAAGTTAAATTTAACGACTTCTGGAGCTCTGAAAGACAAGCGTACTGGAATCGCACTTTAACTAAGGTTTTTCTCTTTTTTGAGAAAAGTTTTCGATGTTTTGGAGCATTTTGCGGACATCTTTATTGCAGTTTTTGAAGTCTGAATATATTTTACACTATTTGAAGTAATTTTTCAAAAAATTTTCAAAAAAATTTTTTTCGAATTTTTCAAAACAATTTATTTCAGATTTTACTAATTCAAATTCAATGAAAATCATATATTTTTAAAGCAAATTTTACCTTCTCTCAGCATTCGAACAATTCATCAATTGGAAAATGAAATAATTGACACCCATTTTCTTCATCGTCTGGTGAACCTCGGCCACCGGCTTCTTACTGAACATTGAGTACACTTTCAGCGTCCGTTCCCTAAAAAATTTTGTAGTTTGTAGTCTTTGTAGTTTGTAGTCTCCTACCGTATTCCCACATGTTCATAATGCGGATGATTAATAATCGGTCGAAGCGTTGTCAACTTGACGTTCGCCATCACAGGCATCGTTCCAGCGAAGACGGCGTCTGAAAAAAAATTTGTTTCAAGTTTCAAATTTCGCGCCACTCACTTTGCTTAGTATTGCTCTGAATCCAATCGAAGAGCATTTCTTGGTCGGGATTACTGTATTCACCTTTGATGCTAAGTTGATGGCGTATGTTGGGGATGCCTGGAAGTTTGTAGTTTTTGTAGTTTGTAGTTTGTAGTCTTTGTAGTTTGTAGTCTTTGTAGTCTCCTCACCTCTAAAAGCCAACATCGCAATCAGCCCGACGAGCACCGATGCTCTAACCGATTTCGAAATCCAATCCCCGCCAAAAAGTTTCGGATTTGCCATCAGAGCTACAGTAATACAAAGATGAGGTGTCATGAAAAGTTTCAAACGCATAATAAGCACAGCCATGGTTGTGGAGAGCGCGAGTTGGACGAGATTGTAGACGATCTGGAAGTTTTTTGTAGTTTGTAGTTTGATAGAAATCGAAAATGAGAAAAGAGTTCTCTAAAGAATTTTCACAATGTGATTTTCTATCAGATACTGTTTAAAAATTTTTTGAAAGTTGAAGTCAAGAAAAGTTATTATCAAAATAAGGTGTTTGCGGCGTTGGCCGATTTAAGAGGCTCCGCCCATAGTTCAGGGCCCTAGAAAACCTTACAAAAACATTTTTTTTTAATTTAAAAATGATTCATAATCTGAAGAAAATTTCCTTTCAAATGGTATAATCTTCATTAATTTTGGTCAGCTAGATCAGGAAATATAGTGTTTCAAAAATTTGCAAAAAAATTTAAAAACTTTTTTCAAATTTTTTGATACGCTATAATTTCAGAGCCACTGATCCAATTCAAATGGTTTTACTACCATTGAAAAGAAAATTTGATTTTAATAATTTTCAGTTTTTGAATTTTCAAAAAATTGCAAAATTAACGTTTTCTGAAGTTTCAAAAATTTAAAAAAAAATTGCAAAAAAATAAATTTCTCAAAATTTTTGAAAACTTATAATTTCAGAGCCACTTATCCAATTTATATGATTTTACTACTATTGAAAAGGAAATTTGTTTATAATTAATTTAAAATTTTGGTTTTTTTGATAATTTAAAATTTAACGTCTTCTGGAGCTCTGGTAGAGTATTTTACCTACAATTTTTAAAAATTTTTTGAGCAAGTTTTCGATGTATTGGAACATTTTCAAATGTTTTCAGTATGGTTCTCAAATTCCAAATACAGTTTTACATAATTTGAAGACTTGAAAATAAATTACAAAAAAAATTCAAAAAATATTTTTTGGAGATTTTTGAAAATGTTAATTTTTCCACATTCTTTTGCACAATTTCAATTGGATAAGGCACCAAATAGTTTTAAAATCATTTCTAATTTATAGCTATAACCTCACCTCTCCATTCTCCCCCAACTCCTGTCCATCCTCCGTATTCCTCCACACCAAATTCGTCTGTTTCAAAAATTCCCAAGCAAATGCTCCAATTCCAAGTACTGCCAATGGGATGAGCAATGTGCTGCACAACTTTTCAACAGTAGCATACTGTATAAAATCGAATTCCGCAGAGCAAGTGTATAGGCGGGTGTGGAAGTTGGCGAAACTCGTGAATTTCGAGCGAAGAATGTCAAAGATGTGGGCCTGAAATTTTGGGGGTTGTAGTTTGTAGTTTGTAGTTTATAGTCTGATAGAAGTCGAAAAATAAAAAAGTGTTCCCTAACAAAGATTCAAAATTCAATATTTTATGAGATACTGCAAAAAATTTTTTCAAAGGTTGAATTTGAAAAAAGTTATCCTCAAAATAAGGGAAGGCTTAGAAAAAGTTTGATTTTTAAAAGTTTTTGCGATTTTTTTGTAGTTTTCGTAGTTTGTAGTTTGTAGTCTTTGTAGTTTGTAGTCTGTAGTCTCCCAGCTTCGGACCTTCCAATTATTTAAGGCCCCCTAACATCGTTCATTTTCGTCCGATTTTTGGGATTTTTGGACCAAAATTTTTCGAATTTTCAAGATTTTTAGATTGTAGTTTGTAGTCGTATAGAAGTCAAAAAATGAAAAAGAGTTGCCGGAGGCAAGTATTCTAACATACGTCGCCGTGACCCGAGGACTGCCACGTGGCGCCACGATGCCCCGCCATATATCGTCGCCCTTGTGATCGTGGAAGAATCAGTTTAGAGTTTTCTTATATTCTTGTCTCTATTCTCCCGGTTATTACTTTCGGTTTGTAATAAAACGGTTTAATTCGTTGGATTTGGTGTTCGTTTCGTGCTTCAAAGGACTCTATACCCAATACCACGGGCAACTAAAGTGTTCCCTAACTAAGTTTCAAAATGTAATGTTTTATCAGATACTGTAAAAAATTTTTTCGAAAATTGAGTTTGAAAATAGTTATTATCAAAATAAGAAAAGTATCCAAATTTTTCGTTTTTTCAGTTTGTTTTTGGGATTTTTTTTTGTAGTTTTTGTAGTTTTTAGTCTATGTAGTCTGTAGTTTGTAGTCTCCCAGCTTCGGACCTTCCAAATATTTAAGGCCCCCTAACATCGTTCATTTTCGTCCGATTTTTGGGATTTTTGGACCAAAATTTTTCAAATTTTCTAGATTTTTAGATTGTAGTTTGTAGTCTGATAGAAATCGAAAAATAAAAAAGTGCTCCCTAACAAAGATTCAAAATGTAATATTTTAGGAGATACTGCCAAAAATTTTTTCGAAAATTGAATTTGAAAATAGTTATTCTCAAAATAAGGGAAGGCTTACGAAAATTTCGATTTCTAATTTTTTGCGTTTTTTGTAGTTTTTGTAGTTTGTAGTTTGTAGTTTTTGTAGTTTGTAGTCTCCCAGCTTCGGACCTTCTAATTATTTAAGGCCTCTTAACATCGTTCATTTTCGTCCGATTTTTGGGATTTTTGGACCAAAATTTTTCGAATTTTCAAGATTTTCAGATTGTAGTTTGTAGGTAAAAATAAAAAAGTGTTCCCTAACTAAGTTTCAAAATGTAATGTTTTATCAGATACTGCAGATAAAGTTTTTGAAAATTGAATTTGAAAAAAGTTATTATCAAAATAAGAAAAGTATCCAAATTTTTCGTTTTTTCAGTTTGTTTTTGGGATTTTTTTGTAGTTTTTGTAGTTTGTAGTCTTTGTAGTTTGTAGTTTGTAGTTTGTAGTTTGTAGTTTGTAGTCACCTATTTTTGTGTTTTGCAATTTTTCATAGCCTCATAACATCGTTCATTTTCGTCGGTTTTCTATAATTTTTGGATCAAAAATTTTTGAATTTTCTAGATTTTTAGATTGTAGTTTGTAGTCTGATAGAAGTCGAAAAATAAAAAAGTGTTCCCTAACAAAGATTCAAAATTTAATGGTGTATCAGATACTGTAAAATTTTTTTTCGAAAATTGAGTTTGAAAAAAAGTTATTCTCAAAATCAGAAACTATCCAAATTTTTCTTTTTTTTCAGTTTTTTGGGTTTTTTCGTAGTTTTTGTAGTTTGTAGTCTTTGTAGTTTGTAGTTTTTGTAGTTTGTAGTTTTTGTAGTTTGTAGTCTCCCAGCTTCGGACCTTCCAATTATTTAAGGCCCCCTAACATCGTTCATTTTCGTCCGATATTTGGGATTTTTGGACCAAAATTTTTCGAATTTTTTGGATTTTTATATTGTTCGATTACTGTAGGGCAAGAAATAGCTATGGATCAAAAACTTACATCATCTTCAATCCCCAATCCCTTCGATAGCCCAATTTTCAATCCCAAAGTTATTACTGCAAAAATCACTCCCAAAATGAGCACATATCCAGGCCGGAATTTGATATTTTTCAAAATCGGGGAGATGTAGATTATTGTCTGAAATATGTAGTTGAAAAATTTTTTTCCACAAAAAAATTTCAAAAAAAACTCACTCCCAACGCCAAAATACTCGGAAAATACAACGCAGTGATCATCATCTCATTTCCGAAAAGCATCACAAAACTGATGGAAAATGAAATAAAATGAGAATGAATGATAGTTTTTGCAGTCTGAATTGGGATCAAATCCAGAGAAAAAGCGACGAAAATTGAGCAAATTTGAGTGAAAAATGCGAATTGTGTGAATTGCCAGAAGAGAAGAGCGGGGACGGCGGCAATGGTGAGAAGGGCCAGAAATGGGGTTCCGTATTTTTTGAATCTGAAAAAAAGATATTTCGCTGCGTACGTTTGATACTCAGCCAGGACTCGAATTTGGCTGTGTACGTTTAATCGTCAGTCTTACTGTTTTCCACTACCAAACCTGTGATCCAGCGTAAAACTATTAGATTTTGAAAATTGGCTGCGTATAATCAGCCGAGATTCCAATTATCAAGATTTAGCTGCGTACGTTTGATACTCAGTCGTTGCTCAAATTTCTCTGCGTACGTTTGGTCGTCAGTCTTACCGTTTTTTAATATAAAAGCTTTAAAACAATATTCTGATCCTGCATTTACTATTGGTCATGAATTTTGAAAATTTTGGCTGCGTACGCTTGATAATCAGTCGGAAATTCAAAAATCCAATTGTCGAAATTTAGCTTCATACGTTTGATACTCAAAACAATCGAAAATCGAAGACTACAGTAACCCTAAAATCGGAATCCAAAAAAACTATAACTTACGATTTTGAAATTTTTGAAACTCCGCACTTTAAAAATAGCAGATTCTCAAAAAATCTTCAGTTTCAAGAAAAAAAAAAGCAAAAATACAGTAACCCAAAAATCCTTCATATACAAATACAGTAACCTCATAACAACGGTAATCTCATAAGTCCAGTAGCCTCGCGACTACAGTAATATGATAACTACAGTAACCTCATGAATACAGTAACCCAAAATCCTTCATAAGCAAAATATCAGTGACCACATAACTACAGTAACCTCAAATTAAAGTAATCTCTTAACTACCGTAACCTCATAAGTACAGTAAAATCATAAATACAGTAACCCAAAAAATCGCTCAAAATAACAGTATTCTCATAACTACAGTAATCGGATAACTACAGTAACCTCATAACTACAGTAACTCCAAAAATACAGTAACCCCAAAAGAACAGTCCCCTCAGGACCACAGTAACCTCAAAACTACAGTATCCCCACAAGTACAGTATCCTCATAACTACAGTAACCCAAAATTTCTCATCCAACAATAACTCACTTAATAACAAAAGTCAAAACAGCAATGTGCGCCAAAATAAACGGGAAAGCAAAACTTTCCCGTAGTGGTGGGGTCCATTGTACCCGAGTGGCTTCTCCGTGATTGAAAGCAAAACATAGAACTGTTAGAAGTCCTCCGAATATTGAATCGCTGAAAGAAGATGACTTTTTTTGAAAATGTAATTTTTTATTCAAAATTTATTTTTTTGGGTTGAAATTTGTACCAAAATGTAGAGCTTAATAAGATCTACAAAATAGTATAAAATACAAAAATATTGCACAATTTTGTTTTTTTCTACAGTTAGTTTAAAACAACGTTGTGAAGTTTTGCTGAGCTCAATGTTCAAGCGACCTCAGAAGAAAAACTAGAAATGCAATATTATTGATTTATATACCATTTTAAAGGTCTTATTAAGATCTACATTTTGATATAACATTCATATTTAAAATCACAACTTTTGTTACAAAAAATTTCCCTCCAAAACTTTCAATTACCTCACCAACACTCCCAAATAAAACAGGGAGCTAGCGACTGTTCCAGCGACCACAAAAACTCCGGTAATATAAAAATAGTGTGGATTTCCGATTCCTTCACAACTTTCCACTGGTCGAAGGTCCCCTCGATTCACTTGCCAACAAGTCTCAACTTGCCAGTTTGCGGACTTTGCGAAGGCGCGAAATGGGCGGTACAGTAGGGCGAGGATGACCTGGTAAGTTGAATTTTTAAAAAATTTTTTGAATTCCCGCCAAGAATTTAGCGTCTGCTATATCATAAGTCAATAATACAGGCCAAAAAAAGCCAAAAGACAATTTTTCAATAAAAAATTTTCCAAAAAATTAAAATTTTTTTTTCAAATTTTCAAAAAATTTCAAATTCCCGCCAACTCACCTCTGGATACAAATTGAATCGATTCAACGTATTTATCTCATGACCGTGCTCCGTTACAGTATCCCTTGTGATCATTTGGACACCTTCAAGAAATGAGGGTGCAGTAATGATGGTCTTGTAGTAGGAGTAGTAGAGACCCTGAAAAAAATTCAAATTCAATTTCGCTGCCTACGTTTGATAGTCAGTCAACATTTAAGTTTATGGGCGCTAGGCTGAGTATCAAATGTAAGAAGGCAATTTTATTTTTAAAATTTTGACATTTTGACAATTTTTTGAAATTATTTTGAAATTTTGACATAAATTTTTCTCGAAATACACAGCATTCGAAATTTTGAGTTTCTGAACTTTTGAAAAATCGAATAAATAGTTGGCTTCTTACGTTTAATACTCAGTCAGGGAGTTTGAAAATTGGAAGTTCTGGCTGAGTATCAAACGTACGCAGCGAAATTTTCAAAATCTGTTCTCAACCGTATTTACAGAATCAGACCATGTATTGTGAGGTGTTTCAGTTGCACGTTTGATAAACAGCAAAATTTGACTGCGTACGTTTGATACTCAGTCGGGATTTTCGATTTTTGGATCCTTGACTGACTATCAAACGTAAGCAGGCAATTTTAGCGAAAAAAAGGAATTTTGACAAATTCGAGATTTCGAAAAGTCAAGATTCCCAAATCCGAAAAAAATAGTATAAAAAATTTTGCCTGCGTACGTTTGATTCTCAGTCAAGTCTTCAAGTTTCTAGGTTCCTGACTGAATATCAAACCTAAGCAGGCAATTTTATCTCAACTTTGAAATTTTCCGAAATTTAGAAATTCTGAAAGTCAGCCATTTTGAAAATTTGAAAATTCAAGTTTCCAGAAACTTGAATCTTCTGCTTACACTGAAGCACTGTATACTCCAAAAAAAAACTTGGCTGCATACGTTTGATACTCAGCCAAAAAAAGACTCACCATTTCTGTCCTATACGCCATCTCCCTCTCAAAATCGGCTAGATGTGAAAAATGTTTGTCATTTTCGAAAAGTGTGTAGACATGCTGATAGTTGATGTAGCCAACGAAGATCCCTGGAAATTTAAAACGTTTTGACTGAGTATCAAACGTACGCAGCGAAATTGGGGATTTTGGATTCTTAGATTCTTAGACTCTTAGATTCTTAGATTCTTAGACTCTTAGATTCTTCGATTTTTAGATTCTTAGATTCTTAGATTCTTAGATTCTTAGATTCTTAGATTCTTAGATTCTTAGATTCTTAGATTCTTAGATTCTTAGATTCTTAGATTCTTAGATTCTTAGATTCTTAGATTCTTAGACTCTTAGATTCTTAGATTCTTAGACTCTTAGATTCTTCGATTTTTAGATTCTTAGATTCTTAGATTCTTAGATTCTTAGATTCTTAGATTCTTAGATTCTTAGATTCTTAGATTCTTAGATTCTTAGACTCTTAGATTCTTAGATTCTTAGATTCTTAGATTCTTAGATTCTTAGATTCTTAGATTCTTAGATTCTTAGACTCTTAGATTCTTAGATTCTTAGACTCTTAGATTCTTCGATTTTTAGATTCTTAGATTCTTAGATTCTTAGATTCTTAGATTCTTAGATTCTTAGATTCTTCGATTTTTAGATTCTTAGATTCTTAGATTCTTAGATTCTTAGATTCTTAGATTCTTAGATTCTTAGATTCTTAGATTCTTAGATTCTTAGATTCTTAGATTCTTAGATTCTTAGATTCTTAGATTCTTAGATTCTTAGATTCTTAGATTCTTAGATTCTTAGATTCTTAGATTCTTAGATTCTTAGATTCTTAGATTCTTAGATTCTTAGATTCTTAGATTCTTAGATTCTTAGATTCTTAGATTCTTAGATTCTTAGATTCTTAGATTCTTAGATTCTTAGATTCTTAGATTCTTAGATTCTTAGATTCTTAGATTCTTAGATTCTTAGATTCTTAGATTCTTAGATTCTTAGATTCTTAGATTCTTAGATTCTTAGATTCTTAGATTCTTAGATTCTTAGATTCTTAGATTCTTAGATTCTTAGATTCTTAGATTCTTAGATTCTTAGATTCTTAGATTCTTAGATTCTTAGATTCGTAGATTCTTAGATTCGTAGATTCTTAGATTCTTAGATTCTTAGATTCTTAGATTCTTAGATTCTTAGATTCTTAGATTCTTAGATTCTTAGATTCTTAGATTCTTAGATTCTTAGATTCGTAGATTCTTAGATTCGTAGATTCGTAGATTCTTAGATTCTTAGATTCTTAGATTCTTAGATTCTTAGATTCTTAGATTCTTAGATTCGTAGATTCTTAGATTCTTAGATTCTTAGATTCTTAGATTCTTAGATTCTTAGATTCTTAGATTCTTAGATTCTTAGATTCTTAGATTCTTAGATTCTTAGATTCTTAGATTCTTAGATTCTTAGATTCTTAGATTCTTAGATTCTTAGATTCTTAGATTCTTAGATTCTTAGATTCTTAGATTCTTAGATTCTTAGATTCTTAGATTCTTAGATTCTTAGATTCTTAGATTCTTAGATTCTTAGATTCTTAGATTCTTAGATTCTTAGATTCTTAGATTCTTAGATTCTTAGATTCTTAGATTCTTAGATTCTTAGATTCGTAGATTCTTAGATTCTTAGATTCTTAGATTCTTAGATTCTTAGATTCTTAGATTCTTAGATTCTTAGATTCTTAGATTCTTAGATTCTTAGATTCTTAGATTCTTAGATTCTTAGATTCTTAGATTCTTAGATTCTTAGATTCTTAGATTCTTAGATTCTTAGATTCTTAGATTCTTAGATTCTTAGATTCTTAGATTCTTAGATTCTTAGATTCTTAGATTCTTAGATTCTTAGATTCTTAGATTCTTAGATTCTTAGATTCTTAGATTCTTAGATTCTTAGATTCTTAGATTCTTAGATTCTTAGATTCTTAGATTCTTAGATTCTTAGATTCTTAGATTCTTAGATTCTTAGATTCTTAGATTCTTCAGAATTCCATCTTTCTGTGTTTCGTTTTGTCCAGATTTTCCCCTTGTTCCCCTTCTCCCCTCAATTTCCAAAACACACATACACATCCAGTTTTCAATTGGGGTCCCCCCTCCCTCTCTGTAATTATCGACTTTGAGGACGAAATGTCAAAAACCGCCCGTGTCCCCGAGAAATAGTGTATGAATCTGTGAGGTTATTTCCATTACAAACCGTGTCGTCGTCGTCAGTGACGACGACTACAGGAAATTGTGTTGCATCTTCTTTTCTTTTTTGTTCCTTGTTCTTATTCGAGAACCTCAAGAATAATAAGAAAATTGAGGTAGGAGGTCAGGTAAGGAGGACAAGAGGATTGGTCTTGGGTACTAGATTTTTGGTTTTTTTTTTCTCATTTACTATTTGAAATTATTTGGAGTAGTATGATAGTACTGTAGATGACCTGATTTAAAATTGCTCATCTTTATACTGACAATTTTGCTTTTTTTGCATGGAATCCACTCTATTTTTGACAAAGAATCGATTGAGACCAGATTTACTAGCAAAAAAACTCCAAAAAGTGCTAATTTTGAACCCAAAATTTCAAGAAGTTGAGAATAGAACTACTGTAGCTGTCGCATTTTTAGCATTTTTTGTGAGCTTCTAATTTTTTCACTGTTTTTAAAAATGAAAATTTCATTCTTCTTTGATACTGTAACTTTCAAAAAACACACTATCCAAAAAACTGTTTGCATGATCATTCGATTTCAATTTTTTGAAAGTACGTTCAGGTTCAGTCCACAAAAAAGAAAAGATTAGTGAGTCAGTTTTTTGATCCCTTGATTCCTCCCACATTCAAAACCCAAACCTGTCTTTTACATTTTTTTTTTTGGCTGCAAAAACGACAAAAAGTATAATTTAAGGGTGGTTTTTTTTCTTTGAGCTCTGTAGACCTTTGAGAACCGAGAAAAGAACATATGACCGATTTTTAAAATTTTTGCTTGAAAAACGAGGTAATCGGGACTTAAGACTCTTTTAATATTGCTCAGCATAAAATTTCACACATTTTTGTAGTTTATAGTTTCTTGATAGCTCCTCCCCTTCTCGAGTTATGCGCTTTTGAAGTCGAGGGGGAAAGACAGCAGGGGGAAGTGAGAGACGCAGACGGCGAGAGTGCTCTTGCTGTCTGCGTCTCTTGCCAGCTTTGACGCGATGTATCTTGAGAACCCTTATAGCTATCGAAAAACTGAAAACTGCAAAAATGTGTAAAATTTTAAGAGCTACATTTTGGTAAAAATAAAATTTTGATAGCGTTAATGGGTCTTGAGATATAGCCCTCCGAAGCCGACCAAATCGAAAAACTGAAAATTTTCCTAGACATCTAAACAGACTGAACACTTTTATGTACGAAATCTATCATTTTTTTTATTTTCCTCCCCCATTATTTCCATAAATTTTTGAAAAACCATCATGATCAATTCAGAAAATGGAAGAGTTAGAGAAACTTCGGCCACGTGCGCCTTTAAATTCGCTAAGCGTCCAAAAACTATCCCTAAGACACCACTCCCAAAATAACCACCAATAGTAACTAAGCAAATATATCGTCTGCAAGTTTTCAAGTTTTCCAAAGCGTTCCAAGTTTTTTTGCTCTTTTTTGCTCATTTTTCTCTCTCGCTCTCCCTATGCTGTCAAATATGCTCACGGCTTGGAACTGGTTTTGGGAATGCTCACGGGGTGGGGGCTCAATTGGTGTTAGAGTGCAAAATGGAGCAAATTTTGAGATCAAAAATTTTTCAATTTTTTTTTTGAAAAATCATTTAGAATGTAGTTCAAAGTGTCCCCCAGACAGTGTTGAGCTCACTTGTTAAATTTTTTTAACCAGAAATGCAAAATAATAATCAAAAAATTTTTCAAAAAACAATTTTTTTCAAAATTTTGTTCTCTAATTCTTCTACCTCTTTCAAACTCTATTCCCCTTTATATAGACTTCTGATTTCCAAAATTTATTCTCTCTATTAATCAAAGTCCATATCACTTTCTTCCAAAAGCCATCACCTAGAAGTATAGAGACTACTAGAAATAGAGAGAGTGTTAGAGAAAAAAAGAAAAGGGAACAAGAAAAGATAATGACCGATAATAATGATGATGACGATTGGATCGGATATGTGTATTACGATGTGTGAGAATATAGGGAAGAAGATTTTGTACATACAAGCGTTCAGTATGTTTAGATGTCTAGGAAATTTTTCAGTTTTTTGATTTGGTTGACTTTGAAGGGCTGTATCTCAAGACCCATTGACGTTATCTGGATTTTGTTTTTTTCCAAAATGTAGCTCTTGAAATTTTACACATTTTTGTAGTTGAAAGTTTTTCGATAGCTATAAGGGTTCTCGTGATATAGCACGTCAAAGTTGGGGAGAGACGCAGACGGCGAGAGCACTCTCGTCGTCTGCGTCTCTCCCTTCCCTCTGCTGTCTTTCTCACTCAACTTCAAAAGCGCATAACTCAAGAAAGGACGGAGCTATCGAGAGGCTATAAACTACAAAAATGTGTGAAATTTTATGCAGAGCAATATTAGAAGAGTCTCAAGTCCCGATTTTTTATTTAATTTTTTTGCTCAAAATATTTTTTACAAAAAGTTCAAAAATCAGGCACATGTTCTTTCCTATGTTCTCAAAGGTCACTTTCCGCCGTTTTCCAGATGTTTTACTTCCGATTTTTCAATTATTTTTTGAGATTAGAGAGAGAGAGAGAGAGAGCATGTGAAATAGTCATGAGATTTTGTGGTATAAAAATGAGGGAAATTTTGCCTGCTTACGTTTGATACTCAGTCAGAGGGTCCAAAAGATTCAAAAAAGATTGAAGTTTTGGCTGAGTATAAAACGTACGCAGCGAAATTTGCAGACTCGTAAATTTTCGGGTTTTTTTTTGATTTCTGAATCCCGATAGAATTTTTGAGGTCTAAGATCCTTTTTCAGACTGAATATCAAACGTACGCAGCGAAATTCGGATTCTCAAATCTTAAAGTTCTAAAAATCATCTAATTGACCATCCTCCATATATCAAAATCCAAAATCCAGAATTCTAGTTTTCCCCAAAATCTCAAACATCGGCATAAATTTTTCCATTGTTTCTCATTCTTTTTTCTCTAATTCTCCATTTTTCTCTATTCACTCAAATGTCCGTTATATTCTCCTTGACAACAACATCTAGACACTTTTCTCTTTTTTTCCTCAATTTTATGTTGCATCAATTTTCCAAAAAAAAAATTCAAAAAATCGTTTAAAAAAAATTTTGAAAATTTTTTGTGAGCAAGTTTTTAAGCTCAAAATTAGGGGGCGCAGCCTAAAATGTTGTTTACAAATAGAAATTTTAACATTTTTTCTTTGTGATTTGTTTATAAAATTTTCCTTGTTATCTGTCCAAAAAAATTTCAAAAAAAAAATTTTCTCTAAAATTTTTAATTTTTTTCAGAATTTCTGAAAATCATGAAAACCCGAACCATCCTCATATTTTTGTTCCTTTTTATGATGAACTTGGGATCATCATCCCAAAGTGAAGAGGAAGATGAAATTAGTGGAGAAGAACCACCGGGAATTAAGGATGAGCAATCGAATGAAAATGATGAAGCGCTTGTGATTTTGGTGAGTTTTTGAATTTTTTGTTTTAAAACTTTTTGGCTGCGTACGTTTGATACTCAGCCAATTTTTCTAATTTTTGGGTACCTGATTGAGTATCAAACGTAAGCAGGCAATTTTATCTTGAAATCTACTTTTCTTTTTGCTGTACTTCGCAATGCCAATATTTTGGAATTTGAAACAAATAATTAAGAGTTGTAAATTTTTTGAAAAATACAAGAATTTTTATTTAGCTGCGTACGTTTGATACTCAGCCTAAACTTACAATTTTAGTATCCCAGACTAGAATTCAAGAATCCAAGCTCTGATAAATTTGAAATTCTAAAAAATCAAAAAATCCTAAGAAACTAGGAAAAAAATCCAAATTTCCAAAAAGTATTGGATTCTGCAGTCTTATATGCTTTGGAAATTCTAAATTCTGAATCCAATTGATTTGAAATCTCTGATTCTGATATATCAGAAGTTCTGAAGACTCAAATTTCCGAAAATTGTTAGAAAATCAAAAAAAATTCCAAAAAAAACTTTTCAAAAAATTTTTTTTTAAACTTTTTTAAAATCAAAATTTTTGATTTTGTGGATTCTTGGGGTATTCAATTCTTACATTATTCTATTATCAACACTTTTTTTCAAAATTCCCTCCGTTTTTTTCCAGGACGACAACTCCACTCTTCTCAACTCCAACCAAACCATCTACGATCAAGAAGAATCCGAAAAATCTCGTTTCAATCTCCTCGAAACCTATCTTCCTCTATTCATTTTTGTCCTGGATCTTCCCTCAAAAGATCGAGAAGTCTTAAAATCCTATATGAACGAAAAAACGTATGAAAAATTAAAATTCGTGATCGATGCGAAGGTGAAATTGAATCGAGGCGGGGAGGAGAGTGTACTCGGAAAAATCAATGAAACATTGGTTCAATCGATCAATAATTTGGAAAATTTTGATGAGATTACTGTAGATGTGGTGAATGGATATCATGTAAGTGGAAATTTTGAAAAAATTTTTTTTTTCAAAAATTTTTTTTTTGAAAGTTTTATTTGTTCTCAAAAAATATACTTTTAGGGCATAGATAGACTTATAAAGTATCTTTTTCACATAAGCTCCGCCCACAATTTCTCAATAGAGCACATTTTCAGAATGCCTCTGTCTACAATGCCATACGATCCGTATGGCTGAAACAGCTCCGCCCATTTTTACCGCTAATCGATCAATTAGCAATTCAACAGTATTTTGCACAGAGGTACGATTAGAATATTAAGAATTTTTGAAATTAAAAAATTTCTGAAAAAAAAATTTTTCGAAAAAATTTTTTTCAACATTTTTTTCAGAAAACTTTCCGAATCGGAAAAAATGTCAATTTGGGCTCGTATTTGGGAAAATTTGTCCGGTTGGATGTACGGAAAGAAAAAATTGGTCGAGTGTTACGCTATGGAACCAAAATGTGTTCGACATGCACTGGAATCTTTGAATTTCGAGCAGAGGATTGATTTGGATTTGGCTGCTTACGAGAATAAATTTGATAATGTTGATTGGATTATTAGGGAGAAGGTAAGGGTGCTCTATTGGACTGATTTGAGGAAAGTTGCGAAATGTCTTGGTTGCGAATGTGGACTTTTTCGAGCCTGCGGACTTTTTTGAGTCTGCGGAATTTTTGGGCCTGCGGACTTTTTTGAGCCTGCGGACTTTTTTGAGCCTGCGGACTTTTTTGAGCCTGCGGACTTTTTTGGGCCTGCGGACTTTTTGAGCCTTTTTTTGTTAAAAAGTTACAAAATGTCCCAGTTGCCAAACGTCCAGTGTCTTGCTTGCAAAATGGCTGGATTGCGAAACATCCTAGTTACAGAACGTCCCGGTTACAAAACGTCTCGGTTCCATAATTTCCTGGTTGCGAAACGTCCCGGTTACGAAAGGTCCCGGTTGCAAAACGTCCCGGTTCCAAAGTGTCCTAGTTATAAAGCGTTTCGGTTACAAAACGTCTCAGTTCCAAAACGTCCCGGTTACAAAACGTCCTTCAATTTCAGCTCGACGAAAATCGAAAAAGTGCCGAGCTGGACGATTGGCTTCATCGGAATCGTCCACCAAGAGCTCTACAAGCGATTCTGGACGAGCGAAGCGATATTGAAGAGGAGTGAGTTAGGCCACGCCCCCTTTTTCTTAGGCTCCGCCCACTTTAGAAATATTAGCAATGTTGAAGTGATACAGCAAACTTTTTTCTAGCAAATTGCTCATCTTTTTATTCAGAAGAAGCCACGCCTACTTTTTCGTGAAAGCGAGCTTGGTTATTACTACTGTAAGCTAAGCCACGCCCACTTTTCTTAGGCTCCGCCCACTTTATATAATATTCGCTGCGTAGCAAGGGAGATTGATACAGCAAGCTTTGTTTATTGAATTGCTCATTTTAATTTGGAAGGAAGCCCCGCCCACTTTTTCTTTTAAAGAATAGACGTGTCTGTTACTACTGTAGTTTAAGCTCCGCCCCTTTTTTGGATTAAAAAATAAGCCCCGCCCCTTTTTTTCAGAGCCCTCCAACGTCTACGTGATAATGGTGTGCTGAGCTCACTGAAACACTATTACAAGGCTGTAATCGAGTCGAGGACACATGAGGAGCAAGAGGTATTTAAATTTTTTGAAAAAAAAAATTTTGGCGCGAAATTTGAAAAATTAAAAACATATTTTGAAAAATTCAAATTTTTTTCAGGAAATCCGACACTTTTTCGAAATCATGAACGACACGTTTGCCCATTGCTTTGACCCACTTCGCGGACAGTATCATGATTTTTAGGCCACGCCCCTTTTTTCTCTAGGCTCCGCCCACTTTTTTTGAAATCTTGCCGGAAAACCAAACAAATCAGCATCCCCGTCATTTTGATACGTGTATTTTTTAGGCTACGCGACATTTCGCAAATGTGACATTTCGAAAATGTGACATTTCGAAAGTGTGACGTTTCGAAAGTGTGACAATTGCGAAACGCCACACTCCCGAAACGTCACACTTTCGAAATGTAGCGGAGCCGTATTTTTTATGTTACTTTTTTTAGAATAAATTTTTTTTTCAAAAAATATTTTTTTAAAGAAAAAACTCACCTATTACGACTACTGTAATCAGCCATAAATTATTGAAAATTCCAGATTCTGAAGCCAAATTTCCACTTTTTTGATTACCAGGTTTTTCAGTTTTGGTTTTTTTCGCCATTTTTGCTTGCTGGAAAACTGAGCAATTTTAGAATGCGCAATAATGGGAATGTGGGATTTTAAATGAGCAATCAGAAAACTGAGTAATTTTAAGATGAGCAATTACAAAAATGAGCAATTTTAAGATGAGCAATGATGAAAATGGAGAATTTTAAAATGAGTAGTTACAAAATGATCAGACGGAAATTTTAAATTTTATGATGAGCAATCAAATAACAACTGAGCAATTTTATGATGAGTAATATAGAAACTGAGCAATTTTAAGATGAGCAATGATAAAACTGAGCAATTTTAAGATGAGCAATGATGGGAATGTGGGATTTTAATATGAGCAATCATAAAACTGAGTAATTTTAAAATGAGCAATCACTAAACTGAGCAATTTTAAGATGAGCAATGATGGGAATGTGGGATTTTAATATGAGCAATCAGAAAACTGAGCAATCAGGAAACTGAGTAATTTTAAAATGAGCAATCACCAAACTGAGCAATTTTATGATGAGCAATCACGAAAAAAAGGAACGAATGTGGGAAAAATGTAAAATTAGAAAAAAGAGTAAAGCTCTCTTGATTAATTTAGTTGTCTTTATTTTTTCTCCTCATTGCTCAGCTTTAGTTTTTTTTTCACTGAGCAATCTAATGCTGAGCAATTTGTGTGCTCGCGGAGCACACAAAATGGAGAGATTAGAAATCAGGATTAGCGGATTTTTGGGAAGGGGAAAAATAGGAGAAAAATCGTCACTAAAAATTTTTTTGGATGCAAAATTTTTGGACGAAAACGTAAACTATGGAAACCTTAGAAAAATTTATTTGAAAATTTTGGTGTGAGAAAAATAGCGTATGTAGTTTTGAGTGCAAATTGTATTAGAAGCCCTGGGAAAAATAATTTTAAATTTGCCTGCTTACGTTTGATACTCAGTCAGAAGTCCTTGAAGTTTTCAAACGTACGCAAAAATCTGAGCAATTTTAGGATGAGCAATCATTGAGTTGAGCGATTTTAAGATGGGTCAAATTGGAACTGAGCAATTATAAGATGAGCCATTACCAAACTGAGCAATTTTAACATGAGCAATTACAAATCTGAGCAATTTTAAGATGAGTAATTTTGAAACTGAGCAATTTTGAGATGAGCAATTACAAAACTGATTAATTTTAAGAGGAGCAATTACAAATCTGAGCAATTTTAAGATGAACAATTACAAAACTGAGCAATTTTAAGATGAGCAATTACAAAACTGAGTAATTTTAAGATGAGCAATTACAAATCTGAGCAAGTTTAAGATGAGCAATTAAAAAAACTGAGTAATCGCAAAAATTTTTAAGATGAGCAATCACAAAAATGAGAAATTTGAAGATGAGCAATCACTAAACTGAGCAATTTTAAGGTGAGCAATTACAAAACTGATTAATTTTAAGGTGAGCAATCACGAAACTGAGCAATTTTAAGATGAGCAATTTAAAAAACTGAGCAATCGCAAACATTTTTAAAATGAGCAATTACAAAACATTAATTTTAAGATGAGCAATTTTAAGATGAGCAATTAAAAAAACTGAGCAATCGCAAACACTTTCAAAATGAGCAATCACAAAATGTGAAATTTTAGATGAGCAATCTACAAACTGAGCAATTTTAAAGTGAGAAATGACAGAAATGAGCAATTTTAGATATCCCAAAAAAAATGCATTTTTTCAATTTCCCCCAAAACTTTTAAAAAATTCATCAAATATTCGAGTGGACCACCAATATGTTCTTATAAAATAGACATTCAAGTGGTTTGCACCCCCATAAAAGTAACACATTTTTTATGTGTAATTTATGAATAATTTATGATGAGCAATTGGTTGGAGTAGGCCCAGGAAATGGCGTTGGAACAGTAGGAAATTGATTTTTTTGGATTTTTTTGAAAAAAAAAATTATTGGAAGATAGTCTTATAAGATCTTATGTATGGTATGTACTCGAAGAAAAAATTTCGAAAAAAAATCCAAAAAAAAATTTTTTCAAAAAATTTTTTGTACGATTTTTTTTCAAATTTCCATGATAAAACATCCATTTTAGCTATGTTTACGCATAACAATACAAAAAAAACAGAAAGAGAAAAATCGAGAAAAAGGCGATACCTCTTGAACGAATTTAGCATAGAGGGAGGAGACGAGGGAAATTGAATAAACTTCTCTCGAGATTTTTTTCGGCTTTTTTTTTGGTTTTTGTGTTTTCAGGGAGAAAGAAACTGGGAATTAGGACATAAATTATGGGAAAAATTGATCTGGAAATGGGAAAATGAAAAAAATGGGATTGAAAATTGATATGTGATGGGATATTCAAATTGGAGAAAAAAAAGAGGAAAAATCAGGATTTTGAAAAAGAAAATGGTAAAATTTTTAAAATTCCAGAATCTAATCTCAGAATTCACCAAAATCCAAATTTTCAGTATTCAAAAAAATAATTTGAGAACCGTAAGATTTCAGAATCTCAGAATCTCGAAATTCAGAATCCTTGAGATTTTCAGAATCTAGAAAATTGCGGAAATCCAGATCGTCAAAATTCAAAAATATAGAAGTTGTGAAAAAAAAACCGAAAAAATTATAAACGTTCAAAATCCCAAGATTTTAGAATCTCAGAACTATTTTTTAGTACTAAAAAACTAAAATTTTAAAAAAGCAAAAAAAGAACTTTTGAAAAAAGCCTCCAATTTTCCCATCCATCTCTCCGGAAGGAAACGATTTTAGGTTCTTTTTGAAATTTTCGAAATTTTTTTTTTTTTTTTTTCAAAAATAGTGAAAAAAGTTGTACTTCTTTGGATAATTCAAAGAAATTTTCAAAAAAAAATTCCAAAAAAAATTTTTTTTTCAAATTTTTTTCTAAAATTTCCAACTTCTTCGATTACGATTAATTTAAATAGACAATTAACTTAAAAGTTCATTCAAAATCCAAAATCTCAAAACTTTCTGACTCATCAATTTTCTATTTCTCTAAACTAGTGGAACGAAAAGAAAAATGGCAGCAAAAAAAAATAGAAAAACTGGAAAAAAATTGGAGAGAAAGAGAAGACAAATAGTATGAGCAAATACTGTCCAAAATATCTATACATATAGATATTTTGCAGATTTGAAAATTTTCGAATTTTTTTTTTGCAAAAAAAGTGAGATGAAACAAAAAAAATTGAGCTCTATAATCTGTTCAAAAAAATCACAAGGAAACATTTTTGAAAATTGTCTTTGATTTTTTTTTGAATAGACAATAAATCGCTTCAAATTCGAGTAAAAAATTAGAAAATTTTTCGAAAAAATTTTTTTTTCAATTTTTTTTCATACAAAAACAAAGTTTCAAACAGAAGTAATGAATACTCTTTAGTAAACCACCAGTATCGGATCTAAATCCCTTGTTTCTTTTTCTCTCTGTGTCTCTCCCCTCTCTCTTCTACTTCACATCGGGAGGATCCATTTGACAGGCGGTCAAACAGGTAGCCGATTAGAGAGTATGTGAAAATGAGAGACGCAGAGAAATTGAGAAGAAAAAGAGTAATACAACAGACAACAGATTCTTCCTCGTCTTTTTTGTAAAGAAGAAGAAGAATAGAAGGTTGCACCCTGTCTATGATGATGAGTGACCTCGATTTGTGAATGGGTTTTGGTGCCCCCCTTGGGGATTCTTGGTTACTCGACTGACTATCAAACGTACGCAGCCAAATTTTTTTTGAACAGTGTCTATTGAACAGGACACACTCATCAAAACGATTCTAATGGTTTTTAGAACAAGTCGTTAGCTATATTTTGAACCGAGTTATGATAATTTGAAGTTGATGGCCTAGAATCCCCGGAATTTGAGTTTCTAGGCCACCAGAGTTTGAAAATTTTAAAGGGACATACATACTAAACAAGACAAAGCTATTGGTTGTTTTTTGAGGTCAATAGCTTCTTTTCGAACCGAGTTATGAGCCCTTGAAGTTGGTGGCCGAGACACTCCGAAACTTGGATTTCTAGGCCACCAAGGTTTGAAATGTCAAAAAGAATGCACTCGGCAAGACAACCCTATAAGTGGTTTTTTGAAGCCGATAGCTTCATTTCGAGCCGAGTTATGAGCCCTTGAAGTTGGTGGCCTAGAAACCCAAAATTTGGATTTCTAGGCCACCGATGTTTAATATGTTAAAAATGATCAGGAAATTATTTCACATCGATTGGTAGTTATGAGAGCTCACAATCGCATATTTGAAGCGAGTTATAAGCGTTTGAAGTTGATGGCCTAGATTTGGATTTCTAGGCCACCAAGGGTGAAAAAATTTTTAAAGTCCATTTTATTATAAAACACAAAACACACACACAGAGGACTCCGATAAGCAGATTTCTTGAGATCTTGTATTGGGGCGACAAGTAGGGTCGTGAGAGGATGAAAAGGGATGTTAGCAAATGTAGAGATGTGGATTACTGTAGATTCAGGAATCACATGGCAATCGAGGATCCAGTCGAGGTTCCAGTCTTACTTGACGAGTCTGAAGAGAAATTGGTTGCGTACGTTTGATAGGTAGCGAAAAATTCATGAAAATTGAACGGCAGTCAAAAGGTATAATTTGGCTGCGTACGTTTGATTGGCAGTGTCTTAAAAATTAAATTTTTGCTTTATAGCAAATGTTAAGAATCTCATAACGCATCCTTAAGTACTAAGTTCATGAAAATTAGTGTATTTTAAATAAAGTTATTGCAATTTGAATTTTGGTACTGAAAATTATGAAGAACCATAGTTTTTGGCTTATTTAGAACTTTGGAAACTTGAAATTGAAAAATTTGTTTTGATCAAATTATTACGGTTTTTATAAGCTATATTTTGGTACAAAATTCATCAAAATTAGTGGAGTTTGAGCAAAGTTATTTCAATTTGAAAGTCGAAAATTTTTGGAAAAAATTTTTTTTTTAATATTTCAAAAAAATTTTTGGCACTGCATCAAAACGTCAGGCAAAAGGTTGATTGTTTCATAGTTTGTTAAGGTTGGCTGCGTACGTTTGATACTCAGCCATAATTCCACATTTCGCTGCGTACGTTTGCTACTCACCACTCTTCTTGCTCTTCTTGCCTCCCTTCTTCTCCTTCTTGTCCTTCTTTCCGCCCTTCTTTCCCTTCTTCACTTTCACTTTTCGAACTTTTGGAATATGTTTGGCACGCGCCTTCACCAGACATCTGACCAGACAAACGTGCAGAATCAGACAGAAGATTCCAAAAATGACACCGGCAATGAGACCGCACACCATGGCCATCGGAATCGACTCGCCGACGATTGTGCCTGGTTGTTGATAGTCGCCGGCCGATGGAGCGTCGGTCGCTGGCGGCGCAGTGGGTGGAGGAGTCGTTGGAGCGGACATCTGGAAACGAATACTACAGTACTCAAGGAGATGACGGGCGCGAGAGAGTGTGGGGAGGGGAGAGGCGCAGAGCGTCTCGCTTCTCTGCGTCTCTTGTCGTTATCTTTGAAAGGGCATAACTCGAGACTGAGTGAAGCTAGGAAAAAGTTGTAAACTACAAAAGTGTGTAAAATTTAAAGACAAACATTTTCGTAGTTAAAAAATTTTTGATAGCTGTTCTGGTTTTAGAGATATGAGCGTTTGAAACTTCAACTTTTTGTACTGAGTGCCTAATCCATCATATAGTAACTACAGTACCCCTCTTACCTTTTCAGTTTCTCGTGTTCAACTTCCACAACGACTATAGCAATCAATCAATAACTGAATTTTCGTTTTTCAAAAATTTCCTCAATTTTTTTCCCGATTTCCACATAACCAAGCCACGAGGGCAAAATGTCAAAAGAAAAATAAAAATTTCACGTTTTTGTGGATTACTGTAGTTACAAAGATTACTGTAGTTACAAAAGGTTACTGTAGTTAGGAAGGATTACTGTAGAAATGCGGGATTACTGTATTGCTCTCGAATAAACAGTTTATTAGCACAAGTAATTCGGAAAAAGTGTTCACATGGATTTCTTGTTTCCAGGCTTTTGATCTTTTGTATTTTCCAAAAATTCGTGAACTCGACTCATAATTGACTCGATGACCGGTGCCAGACGTTGAATTTCACGATCCGTGTGACGCTGAAAATTGAGGAAAAAAGTTGAAGAAAATGCGCTCTATTGGACTACAATGATGAAAATGCGCTCTACCGAGTCCTTCTATGCAAACGCGCTCTCATCAACTTTCAAGATGCAAATGCGCTCCATCGGACTTACAGGATACAGGAAATGCGCTCTATTGGACGAGGACGCAAACGCGCTATATCGAACATTTTCATTGCAAATGCGCTCTATTGAACTCAAAATTATGCAGATGTGCTCTATTGAACTACTATGCTGAAAATGCGATCAATTGAACATTGACAATGCAAACGCGCTCTATTGGACTACTATGATGAAAACGCGCCCTATTGAACAGCTTTAATGCAAATTCGCTCTGTTGGATTAATTTGTTGAAAACGCGCTCTATCGAACAGTTTCAATGCAAATTAAACTAAAAATTCTCAATAGAGCGCGATTACACATACCAAGTCCTTAAAAATCAACGGTCGCCGATTGGGAATCATTTGAGTCATCAAAAAAATCGCCAAATACGTCAATGAGCAATAGAAAAGGATACGGAGCATCGTTGGAAATTCGAATTCATCAATGTCTTGAGGTGCGAAATATTGACGAAGGGCTTCCACTGAAAATTTGAAAAAAAAAATGTTTTGGTGGTCTAGGATTTTCTAGTCCTCCCACTTGGCGATTTGACTTGCTCGATTTTCTCTCTTCCCAAAATCATCAGCCTTCCATCGATTTTCTTGTCATGCACACAGTAGGTCGTCAATCCGGAGTTCTGAAATTTGAAAATTTAGGCCCCGCCCCCTTTTTTACAGTAATCCCTTACATCATTGAATAGCGAATAATAGTATCTGTAGTATTTTTGAAATGGGCTTCGGATATGGACGTATTTCGTCACGAGACCATGCTCATCGGCGTGCTCGAAATCGTCGAATTGGTACGCGCCGTCGGGCTGAAAAAAGGATTTAGAATTTGGCTGCGTACGTTTGGTAGTCAGTCAAGATTATTATTTGGCTGCGTGCGTTTAGTCGGCAGTCAAAATTGAAACTCGGTAGTCAAAATTTGATGAAAATTAGTTAACTTTGAGCAAAGTTATGTCACTCTAAAATTTTTTTAAGTAAAAAAAATTAAAAATTTTTTTTTTAATTTTTGTAAATTGTATTTTTGCTTACTAACATTTGTTAAGGGTCTTCTAAAATGTCCTTCGGTATAAAAATTATGAAAATTAGTATATTTTGAGAAAAGTTATTGCAATTTGAATTTTGGTACTGAAAATCATGAAGAAGCATTGTTTTTTGGCTCATTTGGAGCCTTTAAAATTTTAATTCAAAAATTGGGTCTTATCAAATTATTAAAATTTTTATCAGGTATTGTTTGGTATCAAATTTATCAAAATTAGTTAAGTTTGAAAAAAGTTATTGCAATTTGAAATTCGAAAATTTTTGAAAACAAAAAACATTTTTTGAAAATTTTTTTAAAAATCAAAATTTCAGGCAAGCATTAAATTGTTTGATACTCAGTCAAAACTTCATATTTCGCTGCGTACGTTTGCTACTCAGTCTCTTACCGTTTTCAACTGAAAAACCTTGAAAAACATATTCTGATCCTGTAGATATTGTTGATAATCGATTCGATAAATCCACTGTCCTCGATGATGAATCAAAATGTAGTCGTTTCCGCGAAAATCGGCATAGGAGAAAAATTTGTCAAAACTCAAATAGTTTGGAAGCAAAAATCGATTTTCGCTGGAAAAAAAATTTTTTTTTGAAAATTAAAAAAAAATTTTTTGAAATTTTTTTTTCAAAATAAAAACTCACATCAATGCTCCAGATTTCTTATAAATCCCAACTGTCACCAGACGATCCTTGATGGAAACACATACAGGGTTCAACTGAAAAAAAATTGCCTGCGTACGTTTGATACTCAGCCTCATATCTCGCTCATTTTTCAAGTAAACCGAAAAAGCTCTCTTTCAATTAGAATCAGCAGCTCGCGAGCTTCAAAACGAGCCCAAACACGACCGAATTTCAAAAATTCAAATTTCGCTGCTTACGTTTGATACTCAGCCAAAAAACTCACATTTTTCACATTGTAATGACACGTGTAGGGCTCCGTTAAGTTTCGAGATCTGGTCGCTGGAAATGCCAAATTTCGGAATCCCAGACTACGGTCTTCATAGGTGGTCAGATCCATATATTTTTGGTATTCGATTCTGAAAAGAATTTGTAGTTTGTAGTCTTTATAGTTTTTAGTTTGTAGTTTGTAGTCTACTCACTGATAATGTCTATAAGCCTTATCGGGTACCAAAAAATGAAACCGCTGTCCAGTCTCGTCCCAGGCTACCGTAATCCCATTGGTGAAAATCTGAAAAAAAAATTTGTAGTTTGTAGTATGTAGTTTGTAGTCCGGTGGTTACTGTACCTTTGACAAGGGAGTATTGAAGATGGGCGGCCTTGTGGGCGGAGCTTGGATTTTGGATATTGTAGAATTTCCGGTTACTGTATCTACAGTAGTCGAGGAAGATTCAGATGACGTCATCATTGTCGATGTGGATTTAGAAGAAGTCGTGGATTCGGTAGAAGATACTGTAGAAGTCGTCGTTGTGGATTCAGATGAGGTGGATTCAGAAGTCGTCGACGTCGTTCCAGATAACGTGGAGTTAGAAGACGTCGGTGGCGTTGTAACTACAGTAGGATTCGGAACACGGATTACTGTAGGTCGGGAGGTGTCGAAAAAGTGGAAATTGAAATTCTCGTCCGGGCCCGAGATGAGCATTTTTGAGTCTTCATAGCGGACGCCGATGACGTGGAAGAGCTGAAAAATAGAAGACTACAAAGTACAAAAACTACAAATTACAAAGACTACAAACTACAAAAACTACAAAAACTACGAAAAATGTTTTTGGAAATTTGAAAAAAAAATTTTCAAAAATTTTTTGAATAAAAAAGTTTTTTTTTTTGAAAAATTAAAATTTTTTGAAAATTCCAATTTTTCATAATTTTTGTCAAGAGAAAAAATCAATCAGCGGTAAAATTGGCATTGAATCATGTAAAAAATTGTTGAGAAATTTGAAAAAAAAAATTTCAAACAATTTTTTTTTTTCAATTTTGATTTTTTCAAAATCTACAGTACTCCACAAACCTCAACTTCCTTCCTCAATTTGTCATCGATGAAACAGTGAATATCGGCTTGCGGGTAAACAAAAATACTCGGATTCTGAATTTGGGGATTCTGTTGGATTGTGTGCGGAGCTTGAGCGATTGTAGACGTTGTTGGGGATTCAGAAGATGTGGAATCAGATGACGTCGTGGATTCAGAAGTTGGATTTCCAGATGTCGTCGGCCCAGAAGACGTCGTGGATTCTGGAGCTTCAGAAGACGTCGGTGGATTTGGCACAAATTGTTTCCGGGAGATGTTTGGTTTTTGAAAATTCAGACTTTTTGAAGATGTCAAATTCTTATGATGATGATGGGTCTGCAAATTTGGCTGCGTACGTTTGATGCTCAGTCACGTTTTCAATTTACCTGCGTACGTTTGATACTCAGCCCTAAATCTCGCGTATTTTTCGTTTAAACCCAGAAAACCCTTTTTCAATCAGAATCAGCAGCTCAAGGGCTTCAAAACGAGCCCAAACACGACTAAATTTTAAAACTTTCAATTTCGCTGCGTACGTTTGATACTCAGTCGGAACTTCAAATTTCGCTGCGTACGTTTGATACTCACCCTCGCATCGCACACGATCACAAACAGAACAGCAGCTAACAACGAAAAACAAGCGATCTTTGATGAGACGATCATTTTTGCGATTTTGAATTCGAATTCTGGCGCCAAATTTGAAATTTTTCGAAAAATCGTGTTTTTGGTGATGTGGATTTTCAAGGCAAATCCACGTCGTCCAAAAGAAAACAAATCGAAACTTGGAGATTATTTCAGAAGACACAAAAACCTAAATGTCTGAAACACCGGATTCATCGAAAAAGAGCACCTCTTCGAGTACGGGTGACGAATTGGAAGGTGCCAGCGGAGCCGGTGTTCGAATGAGAAAAAAGAAAACGAAAAAGAGAGTGAAGAAGGTGAGTTGCGAAATGTCCTGGTTGCGAAGTGTCGTAGTTGAAAACTTTCAAACTTGCGAAACGTCATAGTTGCGAAATGACCTAATTGTGAAATGTCTTGGTTGCGAAATGCCCTAGTTGCTAAATGGCATAGTTGCGAAATGGCATAGTTGCGAAATGTCGTATTATGGCAGTCTCCGTCAATGTCAGTCCTGGCCGAGTTTTCCGGATTTTTCGGCCGCGATATCTCGGCACGAAAATGCTACAGTAATCTATTGAAATTTAAAGGAACATAACCTGATTTTCAGACCAATTTTTTAATTTGTCATGTTTTTCAACAAATTTCGGAGTGAAATGTAATTTTCGGAGCAAAAAATAACATTTCGCTTCAAAATTCATTGAAAATCGTTCGAAAAACATGAAAAATTAAAAAATTGGCTTAAAATCAGGGTATGTTCCTTTAAATTTTAATAGATTACTGTAGCATTTTCGTGCCGAGATATCGTGGCCGAAAAATCCGGAAAACTCGGCCAGGACTGACATTGACGGAGACTGGCATAATATTACAGTAATCTCAAAAAATCTTAGAATACGGTAATCTCAAAACTGTTTTCAAAAAATACAGTGATCTCCAACAATCTGCTAATACAGTAATCTCTAAATTTTTAAATACAGTAATCTCTAAATACAGTAACCTCGAAAATTTCGAAATAGAGTAATCTCGAAAATTTCGAAATACAGTAATCTCAAAATTTTGAAATACAGTAATCTTGAAATTCTTCAAATACAGTAATTTCGAAATTTTTGAAATAGTAGTCTCAAAAATTTTGAATACAGTAATATCAAAAAATCATCAATTACAGTAATCTCGAAATTTTCAAATACAGTAATCTAAAAAATCTTCAAACACCGTAATCTTCAGGCCCGCGACGTTTCGAAAGTGTAACGTTTTGCTTTCGAAACGTAGCACTTGCGAAACGTCGTAGTTGCGAAATGTAGTACAGTTACTGTGATCTCGAAAAAAATTCAATTACAGTAATCTAAAAATTTTCAATTACGGTCATCTCCAAAATTTGAAATACAGTAACCTTGAATATTGCAAAAACAGTAATCTAAAAATTTTGAAATACAGTAATTTCGAAAACCTTCAAATACAGAAATCTCAAAACGCTCTGCGACATTTAGAAAGTGTGACGTTTCGCAAGTGCGAAGTTTGGCTTTCGAAACGTCACACTTGCGAAATGTCGCTGAGCCTGAAGATTTTCTGAGATTACTGTATTTGAAAATTTCAAGATGACTGTATTTAAAAATGTTGAGATTACTGTATTTAAAAATGTTGAGATTACTGTATTTCAATTTTTGAGATTACAGTATTTAAACATTTTGAGATTACTGTAATTCAAAATTTTTAGATTACTCTATTTAATAATTTAGAGATTACTGTATTTAAAAATTTTGAGATTACTGTATTTAATAATGTTGAGATTACTGTATTTCAACTTTTGAGATTACTGTATTCTAAAATTTTGAGAATACTGTATTTCGAAATTTTGATATTACTGCATTTACAAATTACAGTATTTGAAGATTTTTTCCTTTCGAAACGTCGCACTTTCGAAATGTCACTTTTCAAATTTCCCATTTTTCAGTCCTCCAAATCCACATCTCGTAAAGACGACGTTCCCGCATGCGCAACCGTCGAAAAAGTTTCCATGAAATCTGGAAACGAGACATCTCAATCCGAATGGCTCAATGAAATTGTTCCAGAAGAATCGAATTGGAAAAAATCGATTTTTGGATTCATGAATCAATACAAATATCCCCTGATGGCGAGTGTCGTTTTGGCCGGAGTTTTGGTATATTTTTCTGTGAAAAAGACGTCGAAAATGGGCGGAGCCAAGTGTCCATTTACTGGAAAGAAAAGTGCTTAGAAGAATGAGCAACTGATAGAACTAAACAAAAGGAATTGATTACTATACATGGATTTTTTTTATTGAATGTGGAATGAATTTTTTTTGAATTTTTATTGTTTTTGTTGGTTTCGAAATGTCACAGTTTCAAAACGTCGTAGTAGAGTTACTGTAATTTCGAAATGTTGAAATACAGTAATCTCAACATTTTGAATTACAGTAATCTCAACATTTTGAAATACAGTAATCTCAAAAATTGAAATACAGTAATCTCAATATTTTGAAATACAGCAATTCCAAAATTTTCAAATACAGTAATCTCGAAAAATCTTCTAAGACAGTAATTTCGAAAAATCGTCTAATACCGTAATCTCGAAAAAACTTCTAATACAGTAATCTCGAAGTTTTTAAATACAGTAATCTCAAAAATTGAAATACAGTAATGTCAATGTTTTGAAATACAGTAATCTCGAAATTTTTAAATACAGTAATCTCAAAAATTGAAATACAGTAATGTCAATATTTTGAAATATAGTAATCTCGAAATTTTTTAATACAGTAATATTAAAATTTCGAATTACAGTAATCTCAAAAATTGAAATACAGTAATCTCAATATTTTGAAATACAGTAATCTCAAAATTGAGAAATACAGTAATCTCGAAATTTTGAAATACAGTAATCTCGAAATTTTTAAATGCAGTAATCTCTAAATTTAAAAATACAGTAATCTCGAAATATAGAAATACAGTAATCTCAAAAGGCTTCGCGACATTTCGAAAGTGTGACATTTCGCAGGTGCGACATTTCGAAAGCAAAGAAACAAACTTTTCATAAAGTAAAGTTTTAAACTCATATTTTCCTTGGGACCCCTAAAGCCCAACATTTGTCTTCACCTTCACCCATCCTTTGCTCTAGAAACCATATAAAATGTGAAGATTTTTTTGAAGACAAAGGGACACCTGTACACAGATCTTTATTTTGATTTACGATGTGATTAGCACATACAAAAAAACGGATGATAAAAATGACATTATTATTATTATAGGATTAGGCCAAAGAAAACAAAGGGGACCGTCAAGCCCCGCCCACTGAACGCTCCGCCCCTTTTGACATATAAGGGTTAAGAATTCGTCAGTCTGCCACTTTTTTTCTCTCTTTTTTCTCCGGTGATTTCCTCACAGAACGATCCGATACCTCTCTTCTTTTTCATTTTTTTTTCAATTTTTTTTTCAATTTTTTCTTTTTTTTTTCTCTCCGGTGAGTTCCTCACAGAATGATCCGATACCTCTCTTCTTTTCCCACTTTTTCTATTTTTTCAATTTTTTTCCATTTTTTCTCCGGTGATTTCTTCACAGAATGATCCGATATCTCTCTTTTTTCAATTTTTTCTATTTTTTTTCCTTTTTTTCAATTTTTTTTCCTTTTTTTCTATTTTTTTTTCAATTTTTTTCTTTTTTTCTCCGGTGAATTCCTCACAGAATAATCCGATACCTATCTTCTTTCCATTTTTTTCCTTTTTTCTCTCAATTTTTTTCTCTTTTTGGGGTTTTTCTAGTTTTCCCCATGGCAAAAAAAATTTCCCTTTCACGTACTGAGCCTCTCCGTGGCGAAAGGGATCAACAGATGCGTTCATCGGTTCCGGGACATTTCGAAAGTGAGACATTTCGAAAGCGGACATTTCGAAAGTGCGAAATCGCGTTTTTGCCCAATTTTTTAAAACTCTTCATATACTTTTTGTGCAAATTTGTAAGCAAAGTTCAAAAAATTGAGCAAAAACGCGATTTCACACTTTCGAAATGTCCGCTTTCGAAATGTCTCACTTTCGAAATATCCCCGCGCCCTTGCATCTGGCCAGTCAGTACACTTTTTTTGACCTACTTGCCATTGGTGGCCTAGAAATCCAAATTTTCGATTTTCTAGGCCACCAACTTCTGATTCAATTCTTCCCGAAACTTCTTTATTCATTCATTAAAAATTAAAGTAAACTTCCAGTAGTTATTGGAGACATTAAAAATGGGGTAGAGATTTGGCGGGAAATTTGAATTTTTGAATCGGTTTAACGGAGAAATGCGGTATAAAATTACTGTATCAAAAATTCGAAGAAAAATTGAAATTCCAAGTAGAGAGAAGAAGTCGGATGGTGGTCGTCGTAGAATTGATGGGGATTCTGAAATTTTGAAAATTTTTGAAAACCTGAAACTTTTTTGAAAAGCTGAAAATTAAGAATGTAAAAATGTCGAAAAAAAAATTTTTAACAAAAAAAATTTCAACTTCTGAAATTGATTGGATTCTAAATTTTGACGTCATCTGAAAAATTGAAATTTCGGAAAGTTCAGAATCTAGAAACTTTGATAAAAGTCGAAATGAATATTTTAGCAAAAAAATTTCAACTTCTGAAATCGATTGGATTCTGAATTTTGACGTCATCTGAAGAAAAAAAAATTTTTGAGAGTTTTTTTTTTCATAGAATTCTTCAGAACTTTCTAAATCTCAAAATAGCCCATTTTTGTCCAAAATACTTCGTTTTTTAACCAAAAATTGAAGGATTCGGAATCTTAACGTCATCTGAAGAAATTTTTTTTCAATTTTTTCAGAATCCTTCAGAATCTTCTAGAGCTCCAAATTGCTCATTTTTGGCCTAGAAATCTCATTTTTCACTGTTTTGAATCAAATTTTTTCTAGAATCCTTCAGAATCTTCCAGAATCCTCTAGGAATCCTTAGAATGCTTCAGAATGCTTCAGAGTCCTTCAGAATCCTTCAGAACTTTCCAGGAAACCTCTGAGACCCTCAGGATTCTTCTGGTTCCTTTAGAACTCTCCAGGAGTCGTCAGAAGTCGTCAGAATTCTTCAGAATCCTTCTAGAGCTCCAAATTGCTCATTTTTGGCCTAGAAACCCCAATTTTTCACTGTTCTGATTCAAATTTTCTCTAAAATCCTTCAGAATCCTCCCCACCTTCTCAGCACCCCTCCTTCTCCTTCTCCTTCTCCTCCTCCTCCTCACATCTCTTCAAACACTCCTCCGTCATTCGCTCCGCCCACTTCACCTCCTTCTCACTTCCACGAATCACCAAATCACACGATCCATCAACCGCGTCGTTGGCGAGCCTGTAGGTGGCTCCAGATTCCGCTCGAATTCTTCGAATATTCTCTCCACGATGTCCAATTAATTTGGAGCAAAACTTCTGCGGGATGCTCCACGTGGAGCAGCGGAGCTCATTGGCCAACAGCGTCTTCGCGTGCTCCACCGCTTCCGGTGCTCCTTGAATCTTTGCCACTGGCTCCGCCCCTTCCGGCAGGCTCCGCCCATTTTGCTCAATCCAAATCCACGTCTTCGACGCCTTCTCAATCCGCTTTATTCTCTCACCACCGTTCTTCAGTATAATTCGTGTCAAATCTCCAGAAAGTTGAACGTCGACGGATTCTGAGCCGAGAATCGTCTGAAT
Source organism: Caenorhabditis zanzibari (assembly GCA_963966625.1). Classification (NCBI taxonomy): domain Eukaryota; kingdom Metazoa; phylum Nematoda; class Chromadorea; order Rhabditida; family Rhabditidae; genus Caenorhabditis; species Caenorhabditis zanzibari. The sequence goes on from OZ016470.1 coordinate 15,674,028, forward strand.
CTCGACGATGAGCTCGTCGAGAGCCGCTTTGGCATTCTGAAGAGGCTCCAGCTGGCCTTCGAGGTGTAGTGGGAGATTCAGATGTTGCGAACGATAGGCTTCGCGTTCGAGATCGATGATCGCTAGGATGCCAGTGGAGCGCTGGAAAAATTTGGAGTTTTTGAGGCAGGTAATTTTTTGGAGCTCTTCAGAATTATCCAGAATCTACTAGACGTCTTCTAGAGCCTTCAGAATCCTTCAGAAGATTTTTGGATCCTTCTGGACGCATTTGGAAGCTTCTGAACACTTCAGAATCCTTCAGAAGCCTCCAGCTGCCTTCAAAATCGTCTTGAGCTCAGAATTGCTCATTTTTGACCTACGAACCTAATTTTTTCACTATTTTGAATTAAATTTTCTCTAGGATCCTTCATAACGCTTCTGAATTCTTCTGAAGCCTTCTGGATCCTTCAGAACGCTTCTGAACGCTTTTGGACGCTACTGGATGCTTCAGAATCCTTCAGAATCCTTCTGGATCCTTCAGGATACTTCAGAAGCCTCTAGAAGCCTCCAGACGTCTTCTGAACCTTCCAGAATCTCTTTGAGCTCAGAATTGCTCATTTTTAACCTAGAAATCTCATTTTTTCACTATTTCGAATAAAATTTTCTATAGAATCCGTCTGGAGCCTTCTAAATCCTCCCGGACGCTCCTGGACGCTCCTGGACGCTTCTCGACGCTCCTGAAACCCTCAGAAGTCTCCAGGTGCCTTCAAAATCGTCTTGAGCTCGGAATTTCTTATTTTTAGCCTAGGAACCTAGTTTTTTTACTATTTTGAATAAAATTTTCTCTAGGATCCTTCAAAATCCTTCTGGACGCTTCTGGATGCTTCTGGACCCTTCAGAATCCTCCAAAATCTTCCAGACGTCTTCAGAATCCTTCAGAAACATATTGAGCTCATAATTGCTCATTTTTAGCTAAGAACCTCATTTTTTCACTATTTTGAATCAATTTTTTCTAGGATCCTTCACAATTTTTCTGAATCTTTAAAATGTCTTCAAAAGTCTCCAGGAGCCTCCAGAATCTTCCAGGATCCTCCAGAATCCTTCTGAATTCTCCAGGATCCTCCAGAATCTTCTTCAGCTCAGAATTGCTCATTTTTAGCCTAGAAACCTTATTTTTTCACTATTTCCTCCAGAATCCCTCAAATCCTAACCTTAATCTCCACCAGTCTCTCCTTATATCTCGACGACATCAAAGTGCTCCTGACGCCTTCTGGAATGTTGAAAATGAAGCTTTCCGTCTCGTCTGCCTCCTTCTCTCGAATCATTTCAAAGCAGAATTCGTCCAAAATTTCTCCGGCCTTCTTGACGTCTTCTGGCTCTTTGGCATCGTAGATTTCGACGTTGTAGTAACATTTTTGGTGGCGTTTCGAGAGAAAACGAAGTTTACATCCCGTTTCGGCTTCGAGACGACGGCGGTGTTGGAAGACTGAAAAATGAGATTTTTGGAGCAAAAATTTGGAATTTTTCAGCTTTTGGATAGAAAACAGTGAAAAAAATGAGAATTCTAGTTCAAAAATGAGCAATTTTGAGCTCACCGAAATTCTGGAGGATTCTGAGCGCTTCTGGAGGATTCTGAGGACTCCGGAAGGCTTCAGAATCATCCAGAATCTCCCAAAACCGTTTTCGCCCAATTTTCTTCGGATTTTTGTCAAAAAACCCAAAATTTTCTTGTAGTTTGTAGTCTCATTTTGTAGTTTGTAGTCCAAGTCGCAAAAAACTCACTATTCACTCTCGTAAGACTCGAAATCGCATGTAGACCTTCTCGTTCCAGCTCTCTTTTCCGTTTCTCTTGGTGCTCTTTCACTTTTTTGTCGTACTCCTCTTGGAATTGAATCGGGCACACGCCGACTGAAAATTGCTCATCATAAAATTGCTCAGCTTTAAACGGACGAAAAATTAGCTATTTTGGGTTTAAAATGATCGATTTTGAGAGGTTTTTCGCCAGTTTAGTCCCACATTGCTCATCATAAAATTGCTCAGTTTTTACGCGGTAAATGAGCGCTAGTTTCCCCCTAGATTGCTCATCGTTAAATTTGGCTCAAAATTGGTACAATTGGTCAATTTTGAGCCAATTTTCTGCCCGATTGCTCATCATAAAATTGCTCAGCTTTAAATCGGCGAAAACTGAGCTATTTTGAGTCAAAAACGGCCAATTTTGAGTCGTTTTTCGCTCGTTCAGTTTCAAATTGCTCATTACAAAATTGCTCCACCTAAAATTAGCGAAAAACATCAATTTTTGGTCAAAAACAGCGGATTTTGAGTCATTTTTTCGCCCCTTTCTTCCCGATTGCTCATCATAAAATTGCTCAGCTTTGAAGCAGAAAAAAATAGCAAAAAATTATATCAATTTTGAACAAACTATCGCCTAAATTGCTCATCGTTAAATTAGGCTCATGATTGGTAACAGTTAGTCAATTTTAAGCCAATTTTCTGCCCGATTGCTCATCATAAAATTGCTCAGATTTGAATAGGCAAAAACTGAGCTATTTTGTCTCAAAATTGACCAATTTTCATTCAATTTTTTCCCCGATTGCTCATCATAAAATTACTCACAAAACGGGCGCGGTTTCTCTTCCAATTTCTCTTTTTTGTTGGATTCTGAATCTTGACGTCTTCTTTTCGCATTTGGCTCTTCGCCAGATTCCAAAGCCACGACGTCGTCAGAATTTCCTGGGGATTCTGGAGATTCTGAAGATCTCAACGTCATCAGACTTGAATCCGGACTTCTGAAGAATCCTTCCTGACGTCTTCTGGATTCTGAATCGTCGAATATGTGACGCGGCTTTATGGAGGATCCTGAAACTTTTTGGAGATTTTTTTTGACGTCATCTGAAAACTTCAGAATCCTTACCATCCGGATATCCCCAAATCTTCTTCTGTTGCTCTCCAGATTCCAAAACTTCGACGTCATCTGAATTTCTGGCGGATTCTGGAGATTCTGGAGACGTCGTCACTCTTGGTGCAGGCCTTGAATCCGGGCTTCTGAAGAATCCTCGGGATTCTGAATCTTGACGTCTTCTGGAATCGGAATTCGTCGAATTTTCGAAATTTCCTCGATGATGGGGTCCTCTAGAATCTCTCGAACTTTTTTGAATTTCAGAATCTTGGCGTATTCTAAATTCGAATTTTTTCGGATTTCCAGATTCTTGACGTCTTCTGAATTCTGGTTTCTTGAATTCCGAATTTGGATATTCTGCATCTTCTGGACGTCTCCACGATTCTGATTCTGATACTTGACGTCGATGGGATTCAGAATTCTGACGATGCTCCAAATCTTCAAAATTGAGATTCTGATGACGTTGAAATTCAGAATATTTTCCTCGATACTGAAGAGATCCATCGGGCCCAAAAACGCATTGCGATAGTAGAGGGAACCCGTTCGCTGGAATTCTGACGACTTCTGAAGGCTTGACGTCTTCTGAAAAAAAATTTTCGGGATTCGGAATCTTCCAGAATCCCACCTCTTCTCTGCCTATCAAATTCTTCCAATCTTCTCTGCAAAACTTCTATTTCTCTCTGCTTCATATCCAGTGTCATTATTTCTCGTTGAGAATCTGAAAATTTGTAGTTTGTAGTCAACAGTTTTGTAGTTTGTAGTCACGCCTACATCCAGCCTTCAGAAGGTCAGTGGACGATGACGTCATCAGCGTTTCGACGAGATTCTGATGGAAATTGAATGGAGAATCGTAGAAATTCGAGTTGTAGGAGGAAGAGGGAGAGGCAGGAGGAGGGGATTCTGAAAAATTGGGAATTTTGAGGATTCAGAATTCCGAGAATTACCGTATCCTCTTCTGTCATAATCCGGATGTCTGAACGTCTTCTGTTGTCTAGATTCTGAATCCTGACGTCTTCTGGAATCGAAATTTGGATTTTTTTGATTTTGGGGTCCTCCAGTATTCCAATCTTGACGTCTTCTGAATTCTGAATCTCTTGAATCTTCTAAATTTTCAAAGTTCGAATTTCCTGAATTTTGACGTCTTCTAGAATTGTGATTTTCAAAATTCGAATTTCCCGGATTTTGACGTCTTCTGAATTCTGAATCTCTTGAATCTTCGAACTTTCCAAAATTCTCATTTTGAGGATATTGACGTCTTCTGAATTCTGAATCTTCACGTCTTCTGAATTCTGAATCTTCACGTCTTCTGAATTCTGAATCTTCACGTCTTCTGAATTCTGAATCTTCACGTCTTCTGAATTCTAAATCTTCACGTCTTCTGAATTCTGAATCTTCACGTCTTCTGAATTCTGAATCTTCACGTCTTCTGAATTCATAATTTTCCGAGTTTGAATATCCTTGATTTTGGGGTTCTTTGAAATTTGAATTTCTCGAATTCTCGAAATTCTGACGTCTTCTGGATTCATCCATTTCTTCAAAATTCGAATTTCCTGAATATTGACGTCTTCTGAATTCTGAATTTTCAGTAGAGTTTTGACGTCGTCTGGAATCTTCCATTCTTCCAAAACTTGAATTTCCTGAATCCTGACGTCTTCTGAATCCAACGTTCTTTGGATTTTGAAAATTTCTACCATTTTCTTGATTTCCAGAATCCTGACGTCTTCTTGAATCCGAATTTTCCGAATTCTGAGTTTTGGGATCAAAGTATCCAAATTTCCAGACTTTTCGAATGGCTTCAGTATTTTTGGAATCTTCAGAATCCGAAATTGCCGAATTTTCAGAATCCTGACGACTTCTAGGATTTTTCGAATTCTCAGAATTCGACGATTCTTTGTCCTTGGAATTTTTCGAATTTTCAGAAGATTCCCGACGTCTTCTCGATTCTGAATCCGAATCATCTGAATCCAAAATAATCAATTCTGGAGGATCTTGACGTCTTGCTGGTTCCAGAATTTGAATATCCGAATCTTCTGAATCCGAATGTTGTGGATTCTGATTTTCGGAATCTGAAAATTTGAATTTTTGGTGAAAATTGGATTCAGAATCCTTACTTTTAGCTTCTCCTGTAGCCGCTCGTCGACGATCTGGGAACGTCTGCAATTGGGGATTCTGAATCCCTCCAGGATTCTGAATCCGATTCTGAATTTCCGACGTCGATTTTTCGGGAGAATTCGGTTTCGATGGATTTGAAGCTGAAAAAATCGAATTTTTGGCTCAAAATGCTCCAAAATTCGCAATTTTCTTACACTTTTTGTGCTCTTCTGACTCTGATGGTGATCCAGCTTGGCTGGAGGCTTTTTTGGCTTTTGCGGCTTCTTCTTCTGAAAATTTTAATTTTTTATGATTTTCTGACCTAGAAATGATGTTTTTAGGTGAAAAATACCCCGGAAATCACGATTTTTGACTCTAGAAATTTCTAAAATCACTCTAGAACATCGAAAAAACATATTTTTTTAAAATTAAGTACCTCTTTTAACTCGTTCAAGATAAAATTTTGGAAGTTTATGTTTGAAATGCGCCCTTGTTGGATCAGAAGGGTTCAGTTTGGAATCGAAAGATGACGATGATGACGCGGAAAGTTGAGAAATGGATCGAGGTGGACTGAAAGGCTCGACAACGGCCATTCCACTCCATTTGTCTGAAAATTTTCAATTTTTGTGCGATTTTTGGGGGAAAATCGTGGATTTTGAGTGGTTTAGAGTGAAAATTGAGCATTTTTCACTATAGAAACATAAAAATTCAGTCGAAAATCACTATTTTCGGCTGAAAAATCAATTTTCGGCATAAAAATTTGCAAAAAACCGTTTGAAAAATTTTTGGAGCTTAAAACTCCGAAAAATATGATTTTGGGCTCACTTATTTCATTTAAAACTGAATTTTCTGCTATTTTTACTATTTTTCACATTTTCCTCACCTTTAATTCTGGATTTTCGAAGCTGAAGCATTATGACGATTTTCTTCTCACAAAAATTGATTAATTTGAAGTATTAGACCTGAAAAACTCCAGTTTTTATCATAAAAATCGAAAAATACGAAAAATTTGAGCCTATAAACTTGAAAAATTGAAAAAAATCGACCCGAAAATCGTCGAAAAAAATCGAATTGGTTTTTAATCGTGGCAACTACCGTAGTCGTTTTAAAGGCGCATGCTCGGAAACTTTTTTCGAAAATTTATAAGAAATTCGATTTTTTGCGAATTTTCAGCGAGAAAAAAGAATTTTTGTATGTTTTATGACTGAAATTTAGGGAGAAATTCGAAAATAATAGTTAAAAACTATGAAACTTCAAGTTAATGCAAGAAATTCGAGATGTTGCTCATACCGTAATCCAAAAAAAAGTTATCGGAATTGTGCAATTTTATTTCCAGCTCAAAACTGATGGAATTTCATGATTTCTAGATCACAGTGGTCGAGCGACTGAGGTATGCAAACGCGCTCCCCTGATTTGGCACTTTTTTCCGAACTTTGACGCCTTCTTATTCAAATTCCAGTGCTTTTTTCTGAATTTTTTTGCTTCAGAAAAATTCTCGACTAAATTTAGTACCGGAATAAAATACAATTTTCTAAAAAATGAGCGGAATTCGGGTCTAAAAAATTAATTTTAGGCCCGGCTTCTCCGGAGAGCGCGTTTGCATACCGCAGTCGCTCGACCACTGTGCTAGATGTTTCTGAAGGGAAATTGCATGAAAAATCCAAAAAATGCGATCAGAATGTCTGAATTTCAACTTGAAACCCAGGAAATCGAGATTTTCTGGAAATTATCTGTAGAGCGCACTTAGCAAATCGCTCCTTTTTATATATACTCGACTTGCTGCTTTATTTTATATCAAGTTTACGAAATGTTACATCTATAAAAAAAATTTTATGTTATTTCGGTCAAAAAAAAGTTGAAAAAAAATGTTGAAAAGAAATTTTTTTTCCCCAACTTTAAACGGACTCCAGAGGAAAATTAAAAAACGCTATCACATTGATTTTTATACCATTTTGTAGCTCTTCTCAAGCTCTACATCTTCACATAAATTTTACCCCAAAAATCGAAAATTCAAGTACAGAAAAATTGCCTTGAAAAAAATAAAGAGATCACAGCAAATTTAAGCAGAATATGACAAAACTACAAAAATAATCAAGATAATTGCAATGAGGAAAAATGGATTGGATGGTTGTGATGCAGTATTATACCATGGAATTGGGTAATAATTTTGACGGGAATACGGATTGTAGGCCGGCGGATTGTAGGTTTGCATTTGTTGCTGATTGATGGGGAGTTTCGAGGCTTCACGGGCGAAGATCTGGAAAAAAGGGGGTAGACTACAAACTACAAACTATAAACTACAAACTACAAACTACAAACTACAAACTACAAACTACAAACTACAAACTACAAATTAAAAACTACAAACTACAAACTACAAACTACAAACTACAAACCTGCGGATGATTACAGCTGCCTCCTTTACAACAGCAAAAATAGCATGGTCCATTTGGAGTATTCACCATACTACACCCCTGTTGATTCACAAATCCGACACCTTCTCCACATACAGCACCACCGACCTAAAAAAATTTTTGCTCCAAAATTTTTTTCGAAAAAAATTTTTCGAACCTCAATCGGGAAGTTGGCAGCGCATCCGAAGTTGGCCTGTTGGGTGGCTGGTTGATATCTGGAAATTTGGAATTTGGTTGCGTACGTTTGATAGGCAGTTAGATAATATTTGGATGATTACGTTTGATAGACAGTTAGTATTCAAATAGGTTTCCTAAAATTTACATGAAATTCTGGGGGTAGCGCTTCAAATGAAAACATTTTGAAAAAAATCAAAAAAATTTGTTTTTAACTTTCAAGAGACTCCAGAAAAAAATTAAGAAGCGCTATTATAATGATTTTTATACCATTTTGTAGCTCTTTTCAAGCTCTGCATTTTTATATAAGTTTCATGTCAAAAATTAAAATTTTAGATACAGAAAAATCGCCTTGAAGAAACAAGGATCATCCTCCTTCAAATGACTCAATTTCGCTTTCTACGTTTGATACTCAGCCGAGTATCCGAAATTTCGCTGCGTACGTTTGATAGTCAGTCTGTATCTAGATTTGGCTCTCTAAAATCTCCCATTTACGCTAGCATTCTGGCGAAATTTTAAAAACTTACAAAATTTTCAAAAAAAAAATTTTGCCAACTTTCCACGGACTCCAGAGACAAATTAAAAATTCCTATTATAATGATTTTTATACCGTTTTGTAGCTCTTTTTAAGCTCTACATTTTTATATAAGTGTCATTCCAAAAATCTAAATTTCAAGTGCAGAAAAATTGCCTTGAAAACTCAAACTCAATGGTCTACGTTTCATCCACAGTTAGTGATTCAATTTGGCTTTCTACGTTTGATACTCAGCCGAGTATCCGAAATTTCGCTGCGTACGTTTGATAGTCAGTCTGTATCTAGATTTGGCTCTCTAAAATCTCCCATTTACGCTAGCATTCTGGCGGAATTTCAAAAACTTACAAAATTTTCAAAAAAAAAATTTTGCCAACTTTCCACGGACTCCAGAGACAAATTAAAAATTCCTATTATAATGATTTTTATACCATTTTGTAGCTCTTTTCAAGCTCTACATTTTTATAAAAGTTTCATCCCAAAAATCTAAATTTCAAGTACAGAAAAAGGTTCTTGAAAACTCTAACTTAATTTCTATGCTTCCTTCTCCATCCATGATTCAAATTTGGCTTCCTACGTTTGATACTCAGCCACCCATTTAAAATTTGGCTGAGTACGTTTGATAGTCAGTCAAATGAGATTCAAATTTAGCTGTTTACATTTGATAGTCAGTTAGATAAAAGTTTGATTAGACTGCATTTGCTTGATACTCATTATGCGGTTCAATTTAGCTTCCTACGTTTGATACTCAGCCGAAATCATCAAAAATTTGGCTGCGTACGTTTGATAGTCAATCAGTATTCAAACTTTGGTTGCCTACATTTGATACTCAGCTAACCGTCAAAATCTAGCTGCGCACAAAAAAAAAAGTCATGTAAAGGTTTGATTAGACAATACTCATTCTACTGTTCAATGTGGCTTCCTACCTACGTTTGATACTCAGCCAACAATCCAAAATTTCGCTGCGTACATTAGATACTCAGCCTACCTCGGATAAACTGTTGAGAACGATGGAGTTGATGCAAATTGATTATAGTTATAAGAGGAAGGAGCAAACATGGGTGGAAATTTTATGAATGAGAGAGTCGGTGTCAATGTGTGTACCTTTTGTACACCCCCAAATAAGGGGGGGGGGGTACGACTTCAAGTACCTCCAGGAGTATTTGTAAATACTTATGGTAACTTTTCGATGACTATTTTCCTGGAAGAACAATAAAGTTGCTCCAGATATAGAAACTTTGGGAAAACTGGAATTTTTGGAGTGAAAATGATACTGTAGATCTTCATAAGCAATTTAATCCCATTTTCATGATTATACTGTATTTTAAAACCTAGTTAATTATTTCAAAAAGTTTCAATTTTCAGAAAAAAATTTCAAAAAAAAATTTTTTTTCCAGATTTTCGGTCAATTTTCAGCTCAAAAACTCAAATTCACTCACGATACAGCACACCAGTCCCTATTAATTGCTGCTGGCCCACATTGTTGATTTTGGAATCCGCCTTGACTATTGGAGAGGAGATATTGACCTGGAAATGAAAAATGCAAATGTGCTCTATTGAACAATTTCAATTTTTTTGAATATTTTTTTCAGGAATGTTGAATTTTGAGAGAAATTGAAATAAGAGGCATTAGTACTCGAAATTGAAGCCGGTCTCGCTTGAAAAATTGCAAAAAAAACTTTTTAAAAAATTTTCTGAACTTTGGAAATTTCTTGAAAAAATTTCGACATTTTTTTTTTAAAATTTATATGTTTTTTCGTTAACAAAAGTTATTTCAGAATTTTTTTTGATAACTGATTGATTATTGATTGAAAAAAATTCTATTGAACTTTGAAAAAAAAATTCAGAAATTTTTTTGTAATAATTTGGAATTTTTTTTTTTGCAATTTATTTAAAAAATTTTTCGTTTAAAATTAATTTCTGTTTGAAACTTCTCTTTTTGCTGATGAAAAATTATTTATTGATCGAAAAACTTGTATCAAAATCTGAAAAAAATATATTTTAGAAGTTTTTAAAAAATATTATTGAAAAAAAATTTTTTTTGAAATTCATAATTTTTCCCGTTAAAAAGTTTCTGATCGAAAAAATAATAACTTTTCCGATTGGTTTTGATCGAAACGGTTGTATTAAAATCTGAAAAAAAAATATTTTTGAAATTTTTTTTGAAAAATTTTGGCTCTCAATTTTCTGGTGTCAGAATCTCAAAATCTCCAAAATTTTAAATTTTAGAAAAACAGAATCTGAAACTCCATTAGAACCTCAAATTTGAAAAAAAAATCTGCACCTACCGTAGTAACAATTCCCATTCGGCTGTGGTGGACACCCCACCACAACCCTAGTCGTCAAAAAACTCAAAAATAATAGAATTCTGAATTTCATTTTCAGATGTTCAGATGACGTTAAGAATCTCAGAATCCGAGCAAATATTCTCGCGAAGGAAACTTCGAGGAGTGGCCCTCGTCCTTTCCCTTTTTTGTATGCTTTTCCAATTTTGCCTCTCTTACAAGAGTGAAATTGGTTTTTGTATAGAAAAGCGAATAAGAATGGAATGTTTGTATATATAAACTCTGTATGATGACGTTTTGAAGAAAAAAAAAATTTGGTGATAATTGGAAAATTTTTACGATTTTCCTATTATGGGTCAGTACAGTATGTAGTAGTCAAAAAAATTTTTTCAAAAAAAACTTTTATTCAGCAAAAAAAAGACCAGAAGCAATCACGAAAGTGGTTTGTTAGAAATTTACAAGACATTTTTTTTGGAACAAAATACATATGAGTTGCATGAAGTGCTACAGTACTAAAAAAAGTCTACCCGAAAAGACAGAAAATCAATAATTCAAAAATTCCGATTCAAAAATCAAAGAAACGTTGGATTATGACTACTTAGAAGTCGTACATCCACCACATCCATCGCCACTTCATCGTCATTTGACGTCGCCACCAACACTTCATTATTTCCGTTTGCAAGACTTGATGGGGGTGCAGCGGTGGCTGCGATTGACGTCATGGAACCGTTTACCTGGAAGAAAATTGTTTATAATTTGATATCAGCTTGTAGAGCTTGAAAAGAGCTACATTTTGATATAATTTTTGTTTGAAAATCTTGATTTTGAAAGAAGATATGCACTATTGTATTTGCAACACTGCTTCATTCGCATGACACTGCCTACCCTGACTTTTGACGGACAATAGCGGAACATTGGATAATGCAATATAAATTGTTTTGTTATCAGTTTGTAGAGCTTAAAAAAAGCTACATTTTAGTATAAAAATTGCTAAAGAAATTTTGATTTGAAAGAGAGATATGTGCACTTTTTATCTTTGTTCCAGCTGGGTCGGTTCAAACTAGTTTGGTCAAGAGTTTGACAAACTATAACAAACTATAATAATGATCGATTTTATACCATTTTGTAGAGTTTAAAAAGAGCTAAATTTTGGTATAGTTTTTGTTTGAAAATCTTGATTTTGAAAGGAGATATGCGCTTAAGTTTAGAAATCCCTGTCTTATCCCCAAGACTCTGACGACCCGGAATTTCAACGGGCCGTACAAAAACAATTACTGATATTATATTAAAGAGTTGCTAACCACTTTGTAGAGCTCAAAAATAGTTACATTTCGGTATAAAATTTGTTTGAAAAATTTAAATTTTGAATGGAGATTTCTGCAATTGTTCACACCACTCCAGCTTAATCGGTTCATAATATTTCGGTGTTTAGTTTGACGGGCTATAAGAAAATATCAAAATAAGCAGTCTAATTGATTTTTAAACCATTTTGTAGAGTTTAAAAAGAGCTACATTTTGATATAAGTTTCAATATGACAGCTTAATTTTGAAAGGAGATATGCACTATTGTATTGTCACTTCCGCCTTTTTCTCGTGACGCTGCCGACCCTGATTTTTGAAGGGCTGTACAAAAACAATGACTATTATTTTTCAATAGTCTTGTATACCATTTTGTAGCGTTTAAAAAGAGCTATATTTTGATATAAAATTTGCTGGGGAAACTTTGTTTTGAAGGGAGATACGTGCAATTTTCAACTTTATTCCAGATGTGTCGGTTCATACTATTTTGGGCTTGAGTTTGACGGACTATAACAAAAAATTAAAAAAATGTTATTTTATTGATTTTTATACCATTTGGTAGAGCTTAAGCTTAAAAAGAGCTACATTTTGGTATAAAAACTGATTGAAAAATCATAATTTTGAAATAAGAAAAATTGCGCCAAAAAGTGGTGTACCCCAGAGTTACTCCACATCTGCTCAATTGCTGGCACGGTTTCTTTATTGTCTCAATTTTAAATTTTGAATTTCAAGTTAAAATTGATAACAAAAGATAGAGCTTAAAAAGAGCTTCATTTTGATATCATTTTCGTGTGGAGAACTTTTTTTTCAAAAAAAAGATTTTTGCAATTGTTGTTTTACACCGTACCAGCCCAGTCGGTTCATATTAGTTTTGTCTTGAGTTTAACGGATTATAACAAAAAATCTAATAATTTATTTTTATACCATTTTATAGATCTTATAAAGAGCTATCTTTTGATATAAAATTCGTCCCAACAATCACAAATTTTAGTAGAAAAATTGCTCGCCAAAAAATTCAAAAAAATTTTTTTTTGACTTTTCAATTCAAAATTTTCAAGAAATTTTAGAGTGGTCTTTCGCAACTTTTCCTACCTGATAATTCGAATTCGAATTCGTCTGCAATGTCGTTAATTTTTTATCCAAAAGCGCCGTCGACGCGCCAGTCGTCGTTGTTTTCTTCGTGGAGCTTGATCGATTGGAACGGTATCTATGTTGGAGTTGTCCATTTAGAGCGCCTGCAATTTTGAAGGTTGTCAGTGGAGCGCACTTGCTTTTAACACAATTTGAAATTTGATAAAACACAAAGTTATCAATGGAGCAACTTTGCAACTTCCCAAAAATCAAAATAGTTGTGGCACTTACCGTACAAAATCCAATTGACCGCAGAATTCGTGAACGGTAGAGCGTGAATGAAATACATAATGTATACAAAAACCGGTGGTACACTACTGGAATTCGCCGAATTTTCCAAATAAACCGCAAATAGGGTGGCCATCCAAAACGGGGTCCAGCATAAGAAATAGAAACACGCCACGGCTAGTGTGTAGAGAGAAATGTGCAAGAATGGAATTTGGGAGCTCTGGAAAAAAAATTTTTTTGTACACAATTTTTTTCCTTTAAATTATGAAATGTCCCTTACCTTAAACGTCCTTGTGTGCTCACGAAGTTTGCTCAACAATTTGGTATAGAAATAAGCGATAAGGACCAGTGGGGTACAGTAGCAGAGGATGAACTGAAAAATTTTGAAAATTTTAAAATAGGCCTTGATCATACTCATTTTGAAGCTCTCGATAAGCTGATTACGGTAACAGTTGGAAAATTTGAGAAAAAATTGAGTTGGTGGCCTAGGAACCCAAAACTAGGGGTTCCTAGGCCATCAATTTTCAAAAGAGAGCAATCCTAGTCATGATTATAATCATTTTGAAGCCCTAGACGAGCTGATTCTAGATTTTACAATTTTAATGACTTTGGTGGCCTAGAAATCCAAAGCTAGGCCATTTTTCAAAAATTCTCAAATCATGTCATGATTATACTCATTTTGAAGCTCTCAATGAGCCGGTTCTAGTGATACCGTTAGAAATAGAAAAAATTTTACTTGCTGGCCTAGAAATCCAATTTTCATAGAAAATTTGGGTTTCTAGGCCACCAGGGCGCAAAAGTGAAGTTAGAGTGGCTTACAAGGAAAACGTCCCAAATATTTCTTGACCTTTGAGAAATTGGGTTTCTAGGCCACTATTCATCAATTGATGGCCTAGAATATCCCGGTGGCCTAGAAATCTCATTTTGGGAAGTTAGGTCATTTTTCGAAAATTTCCAAATATAGTCATGATTATACTCATTTTGAAGCTATCAACAAGCTGGTGTTGAATTTAATATTTTTGATGGCTTTGGTGGCCTAGAAATCTCATTTTGGAAACTTAGGCCATTTTTCAAAAGTGTTCAAACCTAACCATGATTATACTCATTTTGAAGCTCTCGACGAGCTGATTTCGATTTTTTGCTTGAAATTTTTTGAATGTTTTTACCTGATAAATAGTGAACGCCGTGAACATAGACGAGTCGATATCCACCGTACACTTTTCGATTTTCATTCGTGTTAGGGTGCCAGGTGCTGGAAGAAAATAGATTTTCCCTTTTTGAATTTTCTTTTTCAATTCGATTTTTTTCCATTATAGAGTGGAAGGCTTTTCGAGTTAATCCCTAAAAGTATTAGTGAAAAAAGACTAATTGGAAACAGAAGGGGAAATTGGAGAATGAAATTGAGTTGGTTTAGAAAAGGATCAGAAATTAGAGTTCGAATGGGGCGCGTTTGCTGACTCAAGAACAAAAGAACATGTGTTTTTTACCATTAGGGCGCACTTGGAATACCCAGAGTCCAATGGAGCGCAATTGCAACGTTGACATCAAGATTTGAACAAAAATGTCAATAAAGCGCGTTTACAACTTCAAATTTTCGAAAGTAGCAAAATAGACGGTTTTTGACATTTTTATCATTAGGGCGCACTTGCACACCGCCCAGAGTCCAATGGAGCGCAATTGCAACCTCGATCAAATAACTTATAAAAAAATTGTCAATAGAGCAGATTTACAACTCCAAAATCTCAAATTTAGTACAATGGAGCGCGTTTTTGACATTTTTATCATTAGGGCACACTTGCACATCAGAAAGTCCAATGGAGCGCCTATGCAAACTCGATTTCAAAATGGTCAGTGGAGCGCATTTGCATACCTCATAAAAGATTACTGTACCTACCTGTCTCCTTAGCGTACAGAATAATTTCCCGCGCCGTAAACGACCATAAAAGTGGGCACAGCGAGATGAAAGCGTAGACAGCCAGCACTGAAATTCCAATTTTTTTCAAAATAATTTCAAATTTCCCGCCTACCCAATAAAATTGAAATTGCAAATTTCCTCGAACGCAAAAACTTCTGCTGCGGATGACACACTCCGGCGTATCGATCGAAACTCATTGCCGTCAGAATAAGAGCACTTAGGATTTTTCCGAAGTTTTCGAATACTGCGTGAAGTTTGCACGGAATCTTACCGAACATCCAGAAGCCGAGGATCTGAAAATTAGAGGGGGTGGTGGTCTAGAAATCTCATTTTGGGAAGTTAGGCCATTTTTTCAAAATTTCCAATTTCAGTCATGATTATACTCATTTTGAAGCTCTCAACAAGTTGAATTCGAATTTTAACACAAAAACTGAAAAAAAATTTTGGTGGCCTAGGAATCCAAAACTAGGCCATTTTTCAAAATTTTCAATTCCAGTCATGATTATACTCATTTTGAAGCTCCTGTTGAGCCAAATCCAGTAGTAGCACCGAAATGCAAAAATTTCAGCTTGCTGACCTAGAAATCCAACTTTTTTCAGAAATTTGGGTTTCTAGGCCACCAAGGCAGAGAAGTGAATATGGAATTGTTAAAAGTCTTCGTTTAAAAAAAATACTGCACAAAAGTTTCACGAAATTTGAAAAATTGGTTTTCTAGGCCACTACATCAATGAAATTCCTGGTGGCCTAGGAATCCAAAACTAGGCCATTTTTCGAAAGCTTCCAAACCTAATCATGATTATACTTATTTTGAAGCTCTCGTTAAGTTAAATCTAGTAATAACATAAAAATTCAAAAATTTGAATTTTCTGGCCGAGAAATCCAACTTTCGTAGAAAAATTGGGGTTTCTAGGCCACCAAGGCAGAAAAATGAATATAGGATGGTTAAAAGTCTTCTAAAAAGAAAAAAACTTCCCAAAAATTTCATAACTATTGAAAAAATTGGGTTTCTAGGCCATTATCCACCATTATTATTCCCGGTGGCCTAGAAATCCCAAACTAGGCCATTTTTCCAAAATTTCCAATTCTAGTCATGATTATACTCAATTTGAAGCCCTAAACAAGTTGATTCCGAATTTCACTTTTAAAATGACTTTGGTGGCCTAGGAATCCAAAACTAGGCCATTTTTCAAAACTTCCCAAACCTAGTCATGATTATACTCGTTTTGAAGCTCTCGTTGAGCTGAATCTTACCTGATCAATTACAGTAATCGGAAGTGACAAACAAACTCCAAAATCGACACAAGAAAGTACGATGACATAGATGAGAGTGTTGTCGAGAGTGGCGCGCGACGAGCGGATCACATGGTAGATGGTGGTAAGGACTGCCACGTTACCGCAAGTACCTGTAGTTTGTAGTTTGTAGTTTGTAGTTTGTAGTTTGTAGTCTTACCTAACAGAAACAAAAGAAGATAGGAGACGGCCATAATCATGACATGAAGATCCTCATGGTTGGGAGGCGGGAGAACGTCATTGACGATGTTGTATTTTTTCTGAAAATGGGGAATTTTGAAGTTTCAGATTCTCAGAATTAAAAAAAATCGGAAAAATTTTTTTTGCTCCAAAAATTTTTTTTCCGAAATTTTCCGACATTTTTTCTCAAGTTTCGAGTACTAATACTATCCGACCCCTATTCACCGGGGACTATACTAAAAATTCAGGAACAAATTGCACTTCCTCTTATTCCAATTCGAAACCCATGTGATTTAATCCCATTTTTTTCGTCGTATTCCAAAATCCCATTATTCCTGGTTTCTCCTAGTCCCTCTTTGTCTCATTTTCTCCCTCTCTTCCAAATCGGGAATCGCATCAATTATGCACAATCGCCATGTGCATTTTTTCCCCTCTTCTTTTTTTCGGCTAAAGAGGAAAAAAAGAGAGGAAAAAGGCTTTTGTTGGGAAAAATAGGAATAATGAGAAACGTCATTTTTTGTCTGGCTCAATTAGAAATGGCCTAGGAGTCCCATCTTAGGCCACGGTCTAATTCTGAGCCGAAATTTGAACTCAGCTCGTTGAGAGCTTCAAAATGAGTATAATCATGACTGGAATTGAAAATTTTGAAAAATGGCCTAGCTTTGGATTTCTCGGCCACCAAAGTCATTAGGATAATGAAATTCGAAATCAGCTTGTTTAGAGCTTCAAAATGAGTATAATCATGACTAGATTTAAAATTTTCGAAAATATGGCCTAACTTTCCGATTTTTGGGCCCTAGGCCACAAAAGATCTTTTTTCTGTTTTTGCGTCGAAATTGGTCTGCCGTACTCTATATATGAAATTCTGGTGGCCTAGAAGCCCAGATTTTTGGATTTCTAGGCCATCAAAAAAATAGCAACGTCATCTGAGCCTTGAGATTTCGGATTCCCCGAATGTGCTCCTCTACTAGAATATGGTCGTTGAATTTCGGAAGACCAAATTCTGGGAAATAGATTCTGCACGAATTTCGAACTTTGACATGTAATCGAAAAAAATGGCCTAGAATTCCAAAACTGAGAAAGTTAGGCCATCGAAGTTAGACCGGCTGGAAATCCATAGAAAATGGACTAGAATTGAACATTGCAAAAGTTATGTCATCTAAAAACAAACGTTTCTCGGCCATGGCCTAGAAATCCAAAAAAAAACGAAAAGTTAGGCCATATTTCCAAAAATTCCAAAATTTTCAAAAATAGTCATGATTATACTCATTTTGAAGCTCTGAACAAACTGAATTTAAATTTCAACATCGTAAAAATTTTGGTGGCCTAGGAACCCAAAACTAGGCCATTTTTCGAAATTTTCAAATACAGTCAAGTCTATACTCATTTTGAAGCTCTCAACGAGCTGAGTTCAAATTTCGATTCAAAATGGAACAAATAGGATTTCTAGGCAATCTTATTTTTGGCGGCCTAGAAAGTTCAGTTCGGAAAGTTAGGCCATACTTTCGAAAACTCAAAAATTTTCAAACATAGTCATGATTATACTCATTTTGAAGCTCTAGACAAGCTGATTTCAAATTTCAAGGTCCGAAAAAATTTGGTGGCCTAGAAACCCAAATATGTGAAAGATAGGCCACCTAACAGTTTTGTCCTTTTTCAATCTCATGAAGTTCAAAACTCAGTTTTTGATTTTTCAAAATTTCAAATTAGTCTGAAACATTTTTTTGGGCCCCCGTGGCCTAGAAACCTTAATATGTGAAAGTTAGTCCCCCCAGCACCTACCATATCATACATAATCTGCGTGACCATCTCCATCCCGTCCGTCCGATTACTGTCGAACGACTCCTCCACATAGTCAATGAGATCCGACATCTGGAAATTTTAAATTTCGCGGGCTTTGAAGGCCAAAAAACTGAGAGGAACAAAAAAATGTATATGTAAAACAAGAAAAAGAAAATCAACTCCACTTCGCGGAAATGAGAAAAAGTGGGCGGAGCTTTTGGGAATGGGGTAAAAGGGCTGGATTACGGTAGATTGGATGGGGGGAAAAAACGCGAAGAGAAGTGGAGCCACTGGAAGGCGTCAATGCTTCTGAAGAAGAGGGGGGTGACATTGAATTAATTAGAACAGAATGCAAATGAGAATGATGAAGAGAAGGGGAGGGCATCAAGGTGTCTTCTTTTCTTTTTTCTCTCAAGATTTTGATTAATTTGGTATTGGAGAGGAAGATGAAGTGGAAGTGGAGGGTAGACGATGAGGAAGAAGTTGGAATGACGTCTTCTGGTACTTCTAGAAGAAGACGTGCACGTCTTCTGGAAGATGGAAGGTAACCGAGGCTCAACAAAAAAAGCTAAAGAAATAAGGGAAGTCACTATTTTTGGCGGATTTCTCGGCCATCAGAAACTTCTACATGTCTTAAGAGTACGGTAGGCTAGTTTTTACACAAAAAAAAAGAAGAAAAATAGATCTTTGGTGGCCTAGGAGCCAAAACTGGGAAAGTTAGGTCACATTCTCAAAAATTCAAAATTTTCCAAGCCTAGTCATGATTACACTTACCTTGAAGCTCTAAGCAAGCTTATGTCGAATTTAAACTTCCTGAAAATTTTGGTGGCCTAGAAATCCAAAATTTAGAAAGTTAGGCCATATTCTCAAAAATTCAAAATTTTCCAAGCCTTGTCATGATTATACTCATTTTGAAGCCCTAAAAAAGCTAATTCCAAATTTCCACATACTAATGTTCTTGGTGGCCTAGGAACCCGAAATTCGGAAATTTAGGCCAAAATTGTCGAAATTAAAAAATATCCAAATCTTGTCATGATTATACTCATTTTAGAGCCCTAGACAAGCTGAATTTGAATACTTTATTTTTAATGACTTTGGTGGCCTAGGAATCCAAAACTAGGGGTTTCTAGGCCACCAATTTTCAAAAGTGTCCAACTCTATTCATGATTATACTCATTTTGAAGCTCTCAATGAGCCGGTTGTAGTGATACCGTTAGAAATAGAAAAAAATTTACTTGCTGGCCTAGAAATCCGATTTTCTACAAAAATTTGTATTCCCAGGCCACCAGGGCACAAAAGTGAAAATAGAGTGGCTTACAAGAACTAGCTTGCTAAAAGTGTTATGATTTTCCAAAAATTGTGTTTCTAGGCCACTATTCATTAATTGAAGGCCTAGAATATCCCGGTGGCCTAGAAGTCTCATTTTGGTAAGTTAGGCCATATTTTCAAAAACTCAAACTTTCCCCAATCCTAGTCATGATTATACTCGTTTTGAAGCCCTAAACAAGCTGAATCTGGATTTCAACATCGTAAAAATTTTAGTGGCCTAGAAACCGCATTATGGCCTAGAAACCGTCTTATCGGTCGACATTCGGTCAACGGTCGCTAAGCCTTACATACAAAAATGAGTTAATTATGTTGTCTGTCATCTGTTTTTAAACATTTTTTGATTCTATTCTAATAGGATTATTTCTATTTTTTAAGACTAATGTAATAGGGTCAAAAGTCGTCTACCTCTTCAAAAATAAAACGGTAAACAAAATTAATAAGATTATTTTGAAACAGTTCATTTTGAACTTTGGCTCAAGCTGGCGCACCTTTGGCGCGAAATTTGAAAGTCTTGAAAATGAAGCTGATGTTCCTTTGACGCGTTATTTCTCAAAAATAAAAAAAAAGTTACACTAGAAGTACAATAAGAAAATAAAAAAAGTACTGGCGCACTTCTGGCGCTTATTTTTCTTGCAAATTTTCAGAAGAATTCAATTAATTGCTCATCCTCTAATCTTTGGTGCCCTTTTACTCACTTTTTGCTGATTGGAAGTGGAAAAAATGGAAAAAAAGAGCAAAAGGAGAGTATCAAATAGAATTAATGAGCATGACGTCAATGGATAGGAAATCAGAAGAAATTTTTTTGGAAATTAATTTTTGAAAAAGTTAATGAAGATCAGGCAGAAAATGAGAAACTTTGAATGATTTTTTCAAGAATCAAAAATCTATCATACTTTTTTGAGAGCCCTCTGGGGACCCCTCGGATTATGACTCAAATTTATTTTGGAATTTCGAGATTTATGATGAGCAATGATCGATGGGAGTGGAATTAGATTCAAACTACAGTAACTAATTTTTTTGATTTTTTGGATTTTTTCCCTCAAAATCAGTATAGCCTAGAGCTGAGATTTACAACCATAAATCTCTCCGCAAAATCTCGATTTTTTCAGAATTTTTCTTCAAAGTTATTCAAATTTTAGAAGATACTGGAAACTATGAAAAAAGCGTTATTTACGATCATAAATTATTGGAAATTTCCAGAATTTTCTTTTTCTGCAAAATCTCAACAAAAAAAACGGGCCCCCTATAAAAAGTGACATGCTTTTATGAGAAATAAGAGAACAAAATAATAATAATGATGAAAAGGGAAATTTTCTATATACATCGTTACCAGGGAACGGAAATTAAGTGGGCGGAGCCTATACGTTTTTTTGGACTTCTTGGAAAATTGGAAACTGAGAAAACTAGGCGAGAGGAAATCCGTCAGAAAACAGAATGGTTACGGTAGTAATGTACTCAGAAACACTCTCAAATTGGAATATTGGCTGACTATCAAACGTAAGAAGCCAAATTGGAGTTTTGACTGAGGATCAAACGTACGCAGTCATTTTGGATTTCTAGGCCATTTTGGGAATTCTAGGCCGCATTGAGTTTTCTAAGCCATTTTTGGCCTCGGCTCTTTAAAAAACGTACACAACCAATATGAATTTGACTGACTATCAAACGTACGCAACCAATATGGATTTTCACTGACTATCAAACGTAAGAAGCCAAATTTCAAATTTCGAATTTAAAAAATCGAAGACACCAGAAAAAACTTGATGAGTAAGAGTAACAATAAAAAAGAAAAAATATGAAGGGGAAATTTAATTTTAATTATGTGACTGCTGACTGGAAGAAATAAAAAAAAAGTGGGAGAGAAAAAAAACGTCATTTAGAAATGGACGTTCTTCTTTTTATATTATTTCTATAGTTTTGAATTTTGATCCTTTTGGAAACGAAATATGGCCTAGGAATCCAAAAATGGCCTAGAAAACCCAAAAATGGCCTAGAAATTCCAAATTGGGCTAGAAAACCAAATGTGGACTAGGAATCCGAAAATGGCCTAGAAACTTAAAAATTATCTAGGCACCCTGAAAATTTGAATTTGACGGCCTAAAAAACTTTATGTGGCCTGGGGCCCAGATTTTCAAAATATGGCATTCTACGGCCTAGAAATACCAAAAATAGCCTAAAAGCCTAAAAATGGCCTAAGAATCGAAAAAATGGCCTAGGAATCCAAAAATGGCCTAGAAATTCAAAAATGGCCTAGGAATCCAAAAATGGCCTAGGAATCGAAAAATTGGCCTAGAAATCCAAAAATGGCCTAGAAATTCCAAATTGGACTAGAAACCTAAAGATGGCCTAGGAATCCAAATATGGCCTAGAAACCCCGAATTGGCCTAGGAATCCAAAAATGGCCTAGGAATCCAAAAATGGCCTAGAAATCCAAAAATGGCCTAGAAATTCAAAAATGGCCTAGGAATCGAAAACATGGCCTAGGAAACGAAATATGGCCTAGAAATTCAAAAAAGGCCTAGAAACCGAAAAATGACCTAGAATTCCAAAAAAATTCCAGACATCAAAATTCCAGACGTCTGATTATAAGCTCATACCCCTAGCGGGGGTTATGCTTATAAAAAAGAAAAAAAACGGAAAAGTTCAATTTTCGAGAGACATCCCCGACCAGCCGCTCGCTCCTCCACTTTAATTAATGAATTGAAAAAAGTGGGCGGAGCTTAGGGGAAGAAAAATTGAAGTAAAAGAGAGAAGGGAGAGTATATTATGAATTCATTTTTTCTCTTCTCTTTTGGGTTTTGCTCATAATTAAGACACCAAGGGAATGGAGACAGGGAAAGAGGAGAAAAATTGTTGTGGGAGGGGAATTGAGATTGAAAATGAGGGAAAAAAGAGGGAGAATGAGAAGAATTTTTTTTTCAGAATGAAAAAATTTGAGGTTGTGGAAATTTGATAGTTGCGAAGTGGCTGGTTGCCAAACGTCCTGAGTATTGAATGTAAGCAACCAACTTAGAATGCTGACTGACTATCAAACGTACGCAACCAATTTAGGATGTCGACTGACTATCAAACGTTCTTTCAATGACGTCAAATTGCCTCATATTATTCATAGTAAGAACAAAAGTTCCTGCTCACTTTTAAGTGAGGTATGAATAAAAAATGAGGTAAAAAATAGCTTCGGCAAATGTTTTTCCTCAATTTTTCTCCTTTTCTAAAATTAATTTTTTGTTATTTTTCTCATAAATATAGAATTTGACTGCGTACGTTTGATACTCAGTTAGAGTTCGAAATGTTTTTTCTGAAAACGTTCAAAAATCTGTTGCTCAATGAGCCATCGCTATGCAAACAAAAAAAATGAGAATGAAATTTCTTTCCTAATGCAAATACTCATAAAAAATTTTCCAAATTTTTCAGACATGTTTGATACTCAGCCAAAGTTTCAAAATTTGGCTGCGTACATTTGATAGTCAGTGCAAAAATTATCTAATTTTCTGTACCAGTTCAAGCAGCGAAATTCGAATTTCTTGATTTTCTATGAAAGTAAAAGCGCGCCAAAGGTGTGCCAGGGAGTGTTTTTCTTTTTACGTTAGATACTCAGTCAAAAATTCAATTTGACTGCGTACGTTTGATACTCAGTGGAACTTTCAAATCGATTATTTCTTTGTTAAAAACTCTAGCCTAAATTTAAGGCTCCGCGACGTTTCGAAAGATGACGTTTCGAAAGTGTGACGTTTCGCAAGTGTGATATTTCGAAAGTGTGACGTTTCGCAAGTGTGACATTTCGAAAGTGTGTCATTTCAATGGCAAAACGATGCACACGTGAAATATCACACTTTCGAAATGTCACACTTGCGAAACGTCACACTTTCGAAACGTCACACTTTCGAAACGTCACACTTTCGAAACGTTACACTTGCGAAACGTCACACTTTCAAAACGTCACACTTTCGAAACGTCGCGGAGCCAAATTTAAGCCTGTTCACAAGAAAAAACGCTCAAAACTTTTCCAAAGGTTCAATAGAGCAAATTTCAAATTACCGCCCGCTTCTCCTGATCCGAAATAGTTCAGAAAACGAAAAAGGATTAAGAATAAGAAATTCGGTCTATGGGAACCTCTCCCCGAGTACATATATGGTACAACATTTTGGTTATAAATAATTGAAAAGAAATGAGGGAACTTCCCCACTACTTTTTTTCTTATTTCTTGATGGGGTCCGGAAGTAATGAGAAACACGAAAAAAAGTACAACAACATGTGGGGAAAAAAGTGTATGAGTAATACCTTACAATGATCTTTGTTAGAATTTGGAATTAAATAAGATGCGGGAAAAAAGTTTAGTTTGGTTTTTGGAAGGGTGAGAAAATATGGATTTGTATGAGAAGGAAAGGCTGGAAATTGGGTGGGACAACTTTTTGGGGAAGCAGAATAGTAATCGGAACTTGAATGAAAATTTTGAAAAATTGGGAAAAAATGTGAAACTTTTTCCTAAATTTTTTGAAAATTTTACAGATGGGATCGGAAAATTATGGTGATCCGAGACCTAAACAATTGGAAAAAATGGTTTTTTTTGAACAATTTTTTTTCTGAAAAATATTTATTATGATTTAGAATCTTGACATCTAACAGGAATCTGAAAAATTGTGACGTTTTTTGAAATTTTTACTTTTTTTTGAAGGTTTTAAAGGTTTTTGTATTATGAGATTCGAGTCTTAGATTCTTAGATTCTTAGATTCTTAGATTCTTAGATTCTTAGATTCTTAGATTCTTAGATTCTTAGATTCTTAGATTCTTAGATTCTTAGATTCTTAGATTCTTAGATTCTTAGATTCTTAGATTCTTAGATTCTTAGATTCTTAGATTCTTAGATTCTTAGATTCTTAGATTCTTAGATTCTTAGATTCTTAGATTCTTAGATTCTTAGATTCTTAGATTCTTAGATTCTTAGATTCTTAGATTCTTAGATTCTTAGATTCTTAGATTCAAGACAAGATTCTTAGATTCAAGACAAGATTTCAACCAAAAAAAAATTTTTTTCGAACCAAAAAAACCTCAAAAAACAATCCAAATAGGTTTAAACGTCGACAAAAAGGGAAAGTGAATAATTCAGTTTTTCTTGAACAATATTCCTTTTTTAGAAAAAAAAAAGTGTCAAGAAAATTTTTGGAATTTTAAAACAACTTTTTTTTTGTTTTTGACATCATCATCGTTGGTTTAACTTATTTTTGAATTTTAGAGCAGACAAAAAAAAGTTGTTGTATCAATTTAGTATTGCTACGCAGTGAACTTGAAAAAATTTGCAGTATCACCTTAGCGTTGCTACGCAGCAAATTGATTTTTAAAGCTCTCTAGGCTCAAAATCAAAAAAAAAGATTTGTTATTGATATTTGAACTTTTCCTAGTACTAATCCTACAAATCCCAAAAAATTATCAAAAAAATTTTTTTTTTCAAAATTTCCCAAATCTACACGTACTAGTTTACATATTTAGCTCATAACCCATTATAGATTATAAAAAAATCCATAATGAACTAATCTACTTTTAATCTCAACCTATTTTCTTTCTCTAATTTTATCAGTCATATGGCGGGGGCTAAAAAAGAGGAAAATAAGATTAGGAAGACGGAAAAAAGAATGGGGTAAATGTGGCTATGGGAAAAAATAGAGAGATAAGGAAATTAGGCGAATGATATTAGGTGTTCAAGGTACATTCATATATACTCTAGGCATTTCGAAACTGTAAAATTAAGAAAATTAAATATTTTTTCGAAATCCGAAGAAAAATGAGGAAGTTCCTATTCGAATTCCTCAAACTAATGTTTTATCAAATTAAATTAAAGAAACTGTTGTTTTTGTTCGATTTATTCAATTACTGATCTTTGTGTTTCAAAAAAATCAGGAAATTGAAAGATTGAAAATTTTGGATTTTTTGAAAAAAAATTTTTTTTTAATCAAAAATTTTTTTTAAAGTCTGACAAAAAAGGATCTAAAAGTAAAGTTGAAATCTTTATTTGCGGCTTTTTGTCGATTTACGAGGCTCCGCCCATGATTCTGTGCCAAAATATTAGGTTGGCAAGTATGAAACCGGACTCGTCTTTCTTTGACTGTAACTCGAAGAAAAGAGAATCGATTATTTTTTTATCTACCTCATTTGAAAGAGGGTTTTATTGCGCATCGTTTCATATATTATTTGCCCGTTTTTAACTGTTTAACTTCGTTAAAAAATCCTCCAGATATGTGCGACCGAAAATTCCTCATGCGCGCTTGCTTGTGGTACGACTTCAAGCAACGCAAATCGGCTTCTGAATCTCTTCGTACATTGTCAGAAGTATTTGACGATGAAGCCATGTCTAGGACTCAAGTTTATGAATGGTTTAAACGATTCGAAAATGGCGACAAGAACCTTGAGGACCGCGGACGTGGCCATCCACCACAAACCATTGATAGCGATGTTTTAAAGCAAGCCATTGAATCGGATCCAAGTCAAACCACACGCCAACTTGCTTAGCAGTTCGGATGCACTCATACCACTATTGAAACTTATTTGCACACGATTGGCAAAGCGAATAGGTGTGGAAAATGGACGCCGCATGAACTCAGTGATACCAACAAAGCAACCAGAGTATCAACTGCTGGAATTCTTCTTCGTCGCGCCAAGAATTCTGGATTTTTCGACTCGATTGTGACTGGAGATGAAAAATGAATTTGTTACGACAACACTACAAGAAAAACGCAGTGGCTAGACGTTGGCGAACACCCGAAACCTACCCCAAAACCGGAGTTTCATGGAAAAAAGGTTATGCTTTGCGTTTGGTGGAATAGTAAAGGTGTCGTCTATTCTGAGCTACTAAAATCGGGTCAGACGGTTACTGCGGATGTCTACAGACGCCAAATTGAACCAGTCGATGAAGCTCTGCGTCGCCAAGGAGTGGTTACCACCTCCTCCAAGTTGCTTCATGACAACGCCCGTCCGCATGTTGCAAAGATCACCGCACAGAAAATCGAAGAGCTTGGCTGGGAAATTCTTCTTCACGCGCCATATAGCCCTGACACTGCTTCATTGGATTTCCATTTGTTCCGGTCGATGCAGCACTTTTCGGCCGAGAAACATTTCAAGAACCACGACGAAATCGAAAAATGGGTAGACTCGCATTTCACATCGCAGCCACCGGAGTTTTTCCATAGAGGCATCCATTCTTTGCGTGCTCGTTGGCAACAAGTCATTGATAATGATGGTGAATATACTTTAGATTGAAGTTATAAAGTTCCGATTTTACAATAAATTTTTTTCCATAACAAAAATCCGGTTTCATACTTGCCAACCTAATACTTTTTCGAAATTTTTTTGAAAATTTCAAAAAAATTTTCTGAAAATTTTTTTTGAATTTTTTTTTTTGAATAAAAAAATGTTTCAAAAGTATTTTTTTTTATTTTATCAAAAAGTTTTTTTTAAGTTTTTGAAGATTAGTTAGAGACCCATTTTTCCAAAAAATTGTTTTTTTCGAAATTTTCAGATTTTTCAATTTTTCAGTCTCTAAATTTAGATATCTCAAACTTCTTTTTCTCTGCGTCTCTCAATCTTTTGAGTCCTCAAAAAAGGTCATCACCATTTATGTCCTATCCTAATAGATTGGTCCATACATCATTAATCAAATGAATATATCATTTTTTTTCGAAAAAAGAAGAAGAAATTTTCTCCATTTGAAAAAAGACGAAGAAGAAGTTGTGTAGGAGGAGGAGGACCCCAATTGCTCATTATTATTTATCCCAGGGATGTAAATGTAAATACATGAGACACGTCGTCGTCTTCTAACGTCTTCTGAAAAAGGGATTCAGAATCTATATTCTGAATTTTTGATGATATGTAAATGTTTGGGGGTTGAGGTGAGCAGGAAGAGGATTTGGGGGGAAGTTGAGGTGTCTAGGGATCTTTTTGGAAATTTTAGAATCTTGGGATCTGAAAAATTCAGAACCACGAAATCCTCAAAGTCTTACAAATTTGTTAGTTGCGAAATGTCTTGGTTGCGAAACATCGTGGTTGCGAAATATATTCAAAACGTTTCGCAACTACGACGTTTCGCAGCCAGGACGTTTCGCAACTACGACATTTCGAAACTTCGAGTTCATAAATCTTGCAACCTAAGAAAAATGCGGAACCAAAAATCCAACACTCCTGAAAAAACAATGATCCGAAAATTGAGGGACCCCGAAAAATCGAAGAGTGAAAAAGTTTATGTTTATTTTATTGTCCCCACTCCCACAATATTTACTTTTTGTTCCTTCTCTTATTTCTGGAAGAAAAAATCTGAAGTTTAAAAAAAGAGAGTGTAGTTATCCAAAGATTCGAAAATCTAAGAATCTAAGAATCTAAGAATCTAAGAATCTAAGAATCTAAGAATCTAAGAATCTAAGAATCTAAGAATCTAAGAATCTAAGAATCTAAGAATCTAAGAATCTAAGAATCTAAGAATCTAAGAATCTAAGAATCTAAGAATCTAAGAATCTAAGAATCTAAGAATCTAAGAATCTAAGAATCTAGGAATCTAAGAATCTAAGAATCAAAGAATCTAAGAATCTAGGAATCTAAGAATCTAAGAATCTAAGAATCTAAGAATCTAAGAATCTAAGAATCTAAGAATCTAAGAATCCAGAAGTTTTCAGAATCTAAGAATCTAAGAATCTAAGAATCTAAGAATCTAAGAATCTAAGAATCTAAGAATCTAGGAATCTAAGAATCTAAGAATCTAAGAATCTAAGAATCTAAGAATCTAAGAATCTAAGAATCTAAGAATCTAAGAATCTAAGAATCTAAGAATCTAAGAATCTAAGAATCTAAGAATCTAAGAATCTAAGAATCTAAGAATCTAAGAATCTAAGAATCGAAGAATCGAAGAATCTAAGAATCTAAGAATCTAAGAATCTAAGAATCTAAGAATCTAAGAATCTAAGAATCTAAGAATCTAAGAATCTAAGAATCTAAGAATCTAAGAATCTAAGAATCTAAGAATCTAAGAATCTAAGAATCTAAGAATCTAAGAATCTAAGAATCTAAGAATCTAAGAATCTAAGAATCTAAGAATCCAGAAGTTTTCAGAATCTAAGAATCTAAGAATCTAAGAATCTAAGAATCTAAGAATCTAAGAATCTAAGAATCTAGGAATCTAAGAATCTAAGAATCTAAGAATCTAAGAATCTAAGAATCTAAGAATCTAAGAATCTAAGAATCTAAGAATCTAAGAATCTAAGAATCTAAGAATCTAAGAATCTAAGAATCTAAGAATCTAAGAATCTAAGAATCTAAGAATCTAAGAATCTAAGAATCTAAGAATCTAAGAATCTAAGAATCTAAGAATCTAAGAATCTAAGAATCTAAGAATCTAAGAATCTAAGAATCTAAGAATCTAAGAATCTAAGAATCTAAGAATCTAAGAATCTAAGAATCTAAGAATCTAAGAATCTAAGAATCTAAGAATCCAGAAGTTTTCAGAATCTAAGAATCTAAGAATCTAAGAATCTAAGAATCTAAGAATCTAAGAATCTAAGAATCTAGGAATCTAAGAATCTAAGAATCTAAGAATCTAAGAATCTAAGAATCTAAGAATCTAAGAATCTAAGAATCTAAGAATCTAAGAATCTAAGAATCTAAGAATCGAAGAATCGAAGAATCTAAGAATCTAAGAATCTAAGAATCTAAGAATCTAAGAATCTAAGAATCTAAGAATCTAAGAATCTAAGAATCTAAGAATCTAAGAATCTAAGAATCTAAGAATCTAAGAATCTAAGAATCTAAGAATCTAAGAATCTAAGAATCTAAGAATCTAAGAATCTAAGAATCTAAGAATCTAAGAATCTAAGAATCTAAGAATCTAAGAATCTAAGAATCTAAGAATCTAAGAATCTAAGAATCTAAGAATCTAAGAATCTAAGAATCTAAGAATCTAAGAATCTAAGAATCTAAGAATCTAAGAATCTAAGAATCTAAGAATCTAAGAATCTAAGAATCTAAGAATCGAAGAATCGAAGAATCTAAGAATCTAAGAATCTAAGAATCTAAGAATCTAAGAATCTAAGAATCTAAGAATCTAAGAATCTAAGAATCTAAGAATCTAAGAATCTAAGAATCTAAGAATCTAAGAATCTAAGAATCTAAGAATCTAAGAATCTAAGAATCTAAGAATCTAAGAATCTAAGAATCTAAGAATCTAAGAATCTAAGAATCTAAGAATCTAAGAATCTAAGAATCTAAGAATCTAAGAATCTAAGAATCTAAGAATCTAAGAATCTAAGAATCTAAGAATCTAAGAATCTAAGAATCTAAGAATCTAAGAATCTAAGAATCTAAGAATCTAAGAATCTAAGAATCTAAGAATCTAAGAATCTAAGAATCTAAGAATCTAAGAATCTAAGAATCTAAGAATCTAAGAATCTAAGAATCTAAGAATCTAAGAATCTAAGAATCTAAGAATCTAAGAATCTAAGAATCCAGAAGTTTCAGAATCTTGAAATTTCAGAATCTTGAAATTTCAGAATCCGAAAGTTTTCAGAATCCAAGAAATCAAAGTAATGAATATTTTTCATCCTCCTCCATATTCCCCACCCCCTTTCGTCGACATCCGTCGAAAATTCTGAATTTCTTCACGTCTTCTTCGTCATCTGAATATTCGTCCAATTAGTAGTGTCCCCAAATGAAATGAGAAAACAAAACAATTAAATTCTGAAGAATTTCTCCTCAAAATTTCAAGCTTCCTCGTTTCAAATTTCAGGTTGCGAAGTGTCGTGGTTGCGAAATGTCGTAGTTGCGAAATGTCTTAGTTGCGAAATGTCTTAGTTGCCAAGTGTCTCAGTTGCGAAATGTCCATCCAATTATTTTTGAAAATTTTATTATTGCTCATCATAAAAAAGTGTGAAAATCGACAAAAATTCAAGTTTCCAGCATCCAAGATCTTCTGGAGAAAAGGTTCACAGCAAAAGTGCAAAAACATTGAACTTTTAGTTCTGAAGGCCAAATTTCTGAATCCTGATGACGTTGACGTCAGTGACTTCTGAAAAAAAAATTCAAAAATTATTTTTTCAAAATTTCCAGAATCCGTACCTTCTGCTCTCTCTTCTCTCCTCTTTTTCATATTTTCTCAATTTCTTTTTCACCATTTTCCTCACTCGATCCAGCTGTTCTTGACGTCCCAAAATGTGAAGTAGACCATTTTCAAACTCAATTTTGACTTCAGAATCCTTCTTCTGAATCTTCCGAATCGTCTTCTGAAGTCGATCGAAATATTTTGGGTCGATGTGGATTACTGTATTTCGAATTTCTCCAGAATCCTGATGACGTTGGTCTTCAGAATCGACTATAATCGGAGATTCTGAATTCTGACGTTGACTTCGGTTGGATTCTTGGCGTTCTGACGTTGAATGTTCGTGACGATGGGGTTTGAAATCCTGGTGACTTCTGGAATTCAGATGACGTTGGGATTCTGAATCTTGAGAATCTCGATGACGATGGTGACGTTGATGACGTTGACATTCAGAATCATCACGATAACTTCTTCCGCGATATCGACTTTGAGATTCAAATTCTTCTCGACGTTGACGAAGATTTCTAGATTCTGAATATTTTCTATCTTCATGAAAGGATTCTTGATGACGTCGACGTCTTCTACCACTGGATTCTGGAGATTCTTGACGTCGATATTCGGAATTCTGACTTGAATTTGGATGTCTTCTGAATTCTGAATATTTCCTCTCCTCATGATGTCTTGAATCTGGACGATAACTTCGACGTCTTCTACCGTTGGATTCTGGAGAATCGTGACGTCTTCTGGATTCTGAACTTGGCAAAAGAGAATCCGAGAATCCGATTCTACCATCATATCCTCCAGAACTAGATTCTGGACGACGGACGTCTTCTGAAAACAAAATTTTGAAATTTTTTTTGAAAATTTTGAAATTGCTTCTGTTTGAAAATGATTGTTTTTAGAATTTTTGAACACACCATCTCGTCTTCTAAATCCTTGACGTCTCCAACTTCCAAATCCTTCATTCTGACGTCTTCTGGATTCAGAATTCCCCTTTTCAGGAAAAGTTCGAAGATGTTCTGGAACCTCTTCCGTTGGCTTTTGAGCACGACGTCGACGTCGTTCGTGCTCAGCTGACCATAATTTGCGACGAGCCGCTTCTAAAGCGGCTTCTGGAGCGTTGACGTCTTCTGAAAACAATTTCTTGAAATTTTTTTTTGAAAATTTCATATTTAGCAGACCTCGCTCCATTCGCTCCCTTCTTTCTTCGTAGGCTCTCGATGTTTCCGGTTGAGATTCAGAATCCTTCGACGTCTTCTGATGACGTCGCTTTTTGTGAGGTCTCGGACAAAAGTTGTAGTTGGACAACTTTTGCTCGAAATCCGAATCGGAGGATCTCAAAAAATCGTCAGAGACCAACGAATCTGTATCTGAATCCGATTCTGAATTGCTTTCTTGATGTTGGGCATCTGAATTCAGATGACGTTGGTCTTCAGAGTCTTCTATCGTCAGAAATTCTAAATTCTGACGTTGACTTCCATTGGATTCCCGATGTTCTGACGATGACTGTTGGAGACGTTGAGATTCTAAATCCAGATGGCGTGGACGATGACTTTGATGTTCTTCATCTCCAGAATCGTCTATCGTCAAAAATTCTGAATTCTGACGTTGCTTTCTTTTGGATTTTTGAGGTGTTGACGACGATGGTTGGAGACGTTGAGATTTTGAATCTTGTTGAATTCTAGAATCTAGATGACGTCTACGTTGATGTTGTTGATGGACTTCAGAATCCAGATGACGTTGACGTCGTTTGTCTTCAGAATCGTCTATCGTCCAAGATTCTGGATTCTGACGTTGACTTCCATTTGATTCTTGGTTCCCTGACGACGACTGTTGGAGACGTTGGTGAGATTCTGAATCCTGTTGACTTCTAGAATTCAGACGACGTCGTTGATCTTCTGAATCCAAATCGTTGTCACGTCGAAGAACTTGAGATTCAGAATTTCCCTGACGGCTCCTGGAGTCCCCATCTCCACTAAGCCGACGTTGACCTTCAGAATCTTGAAAATCTCGACGGCTTCTGGAGTTTAAACGAAGATGCAGAACTTCAGAATCTCGACGATGACTTTGAGATTCAGAATCCGAATCACTAGACAGATCAATTATTTCAGGCTCAGGTTTTGGGGGCTTCAGATGACGTGAAGGTGGATTTTGAGGATTCTGAAGTTCTCCAGAATTCCGCTTCTTCAATTCTTGTCTTGGTGGATTCAGAAGACGTTGAGAAGGATTCTGCGATGTTTGAGCTTCTTCAGAATTCCCTTGCGAATTCTGGGGTCCTGGAGGATCCGCTGAAAAATTATAAATTTTAGCTAAACAAACGAGAATTTCATGTAAAATTAACATAGAGCACATTTGCTATTTTCTCTTACCCAATTTTTCAGCATCTCCATTTTGGATTACTGTACTTGGTCCGGCTTCATTTGCAGCCTCCTGGGATACTGTAGTTTCTTCCAAAGATTTTTCCAAAGGAGCAATTGGAGGCCCTGAAAATTCAAATATTTAGCTTAAAAATTCAAGAAAAAACTGACTTCTTCGAAAATTGGATCCAGAAGATACAAAAGTCCTGGTCGGTGGGGGTTC
Organism: Caenorhabditis zanzibari; assembly: GCA_963966625.1. Classification (NCBI taxonomy): domain Eukaryota; kingdom Metazoa; phylum Nematoda; class Chromadorea; order Rhabditida; family Rhabditidae; genus Caenorhabditis; species Caenorhabditis zanzibari. Next base: position 15,707,198 of record OZ016470.1, read on the forward strand.
TATGTATTCGATATCTCTGCGATCTGAAAATTGAAAATTTTTTGGATTTTCAGAATTTTTAGAATTCCGAAAACTAACTTCTTCGAAGGCCTTTCAGCTCAGCCAACTGGATCGTTTCGTTTTTTCGCTTCTCCTCATCCATTTTTTGAATTGCTTCCACTGAAAAAACTTGAAATTTTTTCAATTTCTGAAATTATTGATTTTTCAGAAATTTTTTTTTCTAAATTTTGCTTTTAGCAACTTTTTTGGCCTATAATTTCATGAAAAACTCAATAATCACACAATAAACTTTTAATTTTAAGTTCTTAACTACAAAATATCAAATTTGAAAAAAAATGCTTTTTTTTGAAATTTTTTGATTTTTTAAAATTTTTAATTATTTTTTGATGCATTTTTTCAAAATTTTTTAAATCTTTTCTGGTCTAAAACTTCATGAAAATTTTAAAAATCCTAATTGAAAGCATATATTTCGAGTTCTACACCCCTAAAAAATCTAATTTGGAAAAAAAATGTTTTTGAAATTTTTCATTTTTTTCAAAAAAAAATTTTTTTTTAATTATTTTTTCAAATTTCTTCAACTTTTCTAGCCTAAAATCGCACGAAAAATTCAGATATCATAAATTAAAATCTGGATGTCGATTTTTAAACCCTAACAAAATAAAATTTGAAAACATTTTTTTTGAAAATTTTCGGAACATTTTTTCAGAATTTTTGGAAAATTTTTTTCAGAATTTTCATATGTTTTCTGGTATAAAATTGCATGAAAAATTCAAAAATCATAAAATAAACTCCATTTTTTTAGTTCTAAACCCAGAAAAATGAAAAAACTTACACATTACTCTTTGAATTCGCTCACTCTCCTTCTCCTTCTCTAATCTCGCAATTTTAGATTTCTCTGAAAAAAAGAAATTCAATGGAGCACATTTGCAGTCTTCTCTTACCAGATTCTTTATTATGGGTTACTGTACTTGGCCCCGCAATGTCCTGGGGTACTGTAGTTTTTTGCGAAGATTCTACAGTATCCTTTGGGGTGCCATCGGGGTTAAAAGTGTCACGAAGAGGATGTTTTAGGGATTTTAAACTTGAACTGAGCCTCGACATCAAGGATTGGTTATGGCTTACTGTAGAAGCATTCTCTGGGATTACTGTAGTTGCTCTGGAGGGTCCCGGCTGGTCTACAGTAATATCTGGATCTTCAAGGATTACTGTAGTATGCTCAGAATATTGTAACTCCGCTTCTGATGGGATTACTGTAACATCTTCCTGATCCAAAACAATAACATCGGGTTGGATTACTGTAGTTGGGGATACTGTAGCTACAGTACTCTTTAATTTGTCAGCTTCTCTAGCACGACGTTCCTGAAGTGCATCGTAGTCCCGATTTGGACGATGCCGGGGGAACAAGGCCGAGGTTCCATGGGTTACTGTAGGTGGTGGTACTGTAGTTGGAATCAGGGTTACTGTAGGTGATCCTGACTTGGCTACAGTATCCTCGGGGGGTAGTACTGTTGTTGGAGTTGGGATTACTGTAGACTCTTCTGGCCCCAATACAGTATCCTCTAGTTGGTGCACTGCAGTTGGAACTTCTACGGAACTCGTTCCCGGCTCCATCTGATCCTGGATTACTGTAGCCACTGGATCCTGGATCGCAGACATGGGCGGTTTCGGAATTACATCGTTATCTTGCTCCACTGGCTCATCTAGATTATCAACGAGGGCCCGTACAGTATCTACAGTACTTTGGGTTACTGTATTCACTTTAGGGTGCCTCCGTGACCGGCCCACAGATCTTCGGGTTACTGTACTTTCTTCAGGTGAAGCGTTTACAGTATCCTGGGTTACTGTGTCTACGCTGGGTCTCTTTCGTAGCCGACCTACATTTCGGGTTACTGTAGGCTCTACAGTACTTTGGGTTACTGTGATTGGGTGCTTCCCTGGTCGACCTGCAGATCTCCGGGTTACTGTAGATGTATCCTGGCTAGGATCTGCTACAGTACTCTGGGGTACTGAATCCACATTAGGGCACTTCCGTGGCCGGCCTCCAGATATCCGGGTTACTGTAGATGTATCCTGGCTAGGATCTGCAACAGTACTCTGGGGTACTGTAAGCTTCCGCTGTCGACCTACAGATCTCCGGGTTACTGTACTTTCTTCAGGTACAGCGTCTACAGTGTCTTGGGTTACTGTATCCACAGCAGGGTTCTTCCGTGCTCGGCCTCCTGGTCGTCGGGTTACTGTAGACGTAACCTGAATGGGATCTGCTACAGTACTCTTGGTTACTGTATCCACAATAGGGTGCTTCCGTGTCGATCTTCGGGTAACTATACTTTCTTCAGGTACAGTATCTACAGTACTCTGGGGTACTGTACTTGTCTCAGGTACAGTACCCCTTGTGGGTACTGTAGTCGGTCCTGGTTGAGATAATCTAGACGATCGACGAATTGGTATCGATGTTGATGGACCGGCTGAAAATTTGAGTTTTTTTTTGGATTTGATGGCCTAGAAAATCCTATGGCCTAGGAACCCAAATATTACCTAGAAATTACAAAAATGGCCTAGAAGTCCACAGATGGCCTAGAATTCCAAAAATGGCCAAGGAACCCTGAAAGTTTGAATTTGATGGCCTAAATACCCAATGGTGGCCTAGAATCTCAAATGTGGCCTAGGAACCCAAATATGGCCTAGAAATCCACAGATGGCCTAGAAAGTCAAATATGGCCTAGAAAGTCACATTTGGCCTAGAATCTCAAATGTGGCCTAGAAATCCACAGATGGCCTAGAAATCCACAGATGGCCTAGAAATCCCCAAAAAAAACTTACCAGATTCTTCTTCCTCTTTTGAATCCAAATTTTTCTTCGATTTTTTCGTAGGAATCTTCGATTTAGATTGTCCTTTTCTTTTAGGCATTTTTTCTGAAAAAATATTTTTTAAAAACTTTTTTTTTTAATTTTTGAAAATTTTATGTTTTCAGGTACTGTATTTATAAAGAATTATTTGGTCTAGAAAACCAACTATGGCCTAGAAACCCACAAAATAAAAAAACTTACCAGATTTCTCTTCTGAATTCAAATTTTTCTTCGATTTTTTGGCTGGAATCTTGGATTTAGTTTGTCCTTTTCGTTTAACCATTTTTCTGAAAAAATTTTTTTTAATTTTAAAAATTCAAAATTATCGGATACTGTAGTTATAAAAAATTATGCAAAAAAAAATTTTTTAGGCCCACCTTTTTATGCAAATAAAGGTGGGCCTAAAACAAATATGACCTATTATCTATTTGTTCTAAAAGGTCATTGGGGTCCCATAGCGAAGGGGGTTACCGCCATTATTTGCCGTTCAAATTTAGTGATTTGCCATGGAGCATGTTTTGTTCCAAAAAATTTTATCCATATTGATTTTTTGAAACGAAAATTTTCGAAAATAGTGATTCTTTTTACACAGGAAAAGAAATGAAATGTTTCTTCTATCCCGGTTGTTGCCTATTTCTCTGGTTCTCTTTCGCTATCAATTTGATGCGGAAACATTGAGAAAAGAGGGGGAGGACGAGACGGTGAGCGGGGTTTTCAAGGATAATTCAAAGTCTATACTATTCGGAATAACACAAAAATCTTTTAGAATATATATGGGTTCATTTCTCTGGAAGGCGATCAATCAAATCAAAAACATAACAACAAGAATTTAGCTGATGATGATGATGAAGTAATAAATACTATCTGCTCCTTAGATCTTGTTGAAGGCGACGATGTCGACGGATTGGACGTGGTCCTCGAAGTCACCGGTGATTCTCTCGATGAGATCGTCGACGGAGACCTTAAGATCCTCGATGACGGTGATGATTTGGAGCTTCTTGATTCCTGAAAAAATAGAGATTTGTTGAAGGATTATTCTTGATTTGCCTACCGTATCCGATTGGGATAAGCTTGGCTCCTCCCCAGACGAGTCCGTCCATCTCGATTCCACGGACGAGCTTCTCCATCTCGGCGAGATCGGTCTCATCATCCCATGGCTTCACATCAAGAATAACGGAAGACTTGGCGATTGGTCCGGCCTTCTTGGCCTTCTTCTCGGCGTAGGCGGCGAGACGCTCCTCGACGAGCTTCTTCTTCTCCTCGCTCTCCTCCTCGTCTTCGGATCCGAACAGATCGAAGTCGTCGTCTCCTCCCTCGGCGGCTGGGGCAGCGGCGGCGGCAGATCCTCCGGCCGAAGCCCAGGTCTTGCGCTCAGCATCGGTGTACGAGGCGACGTTGGCGTACCAGCGGGCCACATTCGGGTAGGTGGAGGCGTTTGGAGCGGATCCGAGGGCGGAGAACAGTTGGGCGTCTTCTCCGGACAAGACGAAGCTGAAAATTGGCACAATTTACTTTTTATCAGTTTTTGGATAAGAAATTGTGTTTTTTTACCCAAAAACCCTACAAACGCGCCCAGAACCTCCAAAAACAATCTAAACCTGAATTTTTCGAAAATTAACCTAAAATCAACCCCAAGACTCCATTTTCGGCGGTTTCAGGGTCGAACTTTACGCTCTTTTCACTCAAAAAACCTAAAATCGCGCCAAAACCTTCGAAAACCATCTAAATTTCATTTTCTCAAAAATCCGCCTAAAACCACCCTCAGACCCCGATTACTGGGGATTTCAGAGTCAAAATTTGCGTTTTTTTTACTGAAACCCCCAAAAAACGCCCCAGAACCTTCAAAATTCATCAAAATCTCATTGTTTCAAAAATTCGCCTAAAACCACCCTCAGAAGTCCGTTTTTGGGGGTTTTCAGGGTCAAATTTTGCGCTTTTTTTCACTCAAAACCTTCAAAAACGCCCCAGAACCATCAAAATTCATAAAAATCTCAATGTTTCAAAAATTCGCCTAAATCACCCCCAGAACTCAAATTTTCGACTAACCCAGTGGCAAAAGCCTGCTCGGCGAGTGTGTTGTTGAAAGCAGCAAGTCCAGCTGGGCTCTTAACGTCGGCAACCATCTTTATTCGGTGAGTGAAACGCGAACGAATGACGAAAAAATCCTAATTTTTCCAACTGAAAACGCGATCGTGGCGAGACCCGCCCGGCGCCAAAACTCGCTGCGCCTTTGAAGGCGGCGGCGCGTCAAGCCGGTGTTGATTGACGCGTTTCGCGAGAGGCGGCGCCCGAGTTTCGCGCCATGCTTATTTTCACTCCTCCCATTTATTTTTGACGGCCGCGGCGGTGTCGCTGGCTGACCGTGGGCGCCTTATCATTTTACATTTGATTCGTTAGATAGAATCACTTGTTTTCGTTCCAAAAGTTGTTTATTGCTTCGTCTTGCATGGGGAAATTTGTATTTTTTGGCCTAAAAACAAAAATTTAAATGCAAAAACTGGTGCTCTTTGCTTCTAGCGATATATAATGAATTTAGAGGCTAATTTTGCATATTTTAAGCGCAAAAATAGCCGCAAAATCGTGTTTTTAGGGCCAGGAATGCGTTGGAGCGAAAAATGCATGTCTTCTTCGTATGTTGTGTACTTCGAGTGCTGAAAACTCACAAAATCCTTATTTTTATGCCGGGAAACGTATTTTTCCCATTTTTAAGTCGAAAAATCTATTTAAAAATATTATTTTTCCAGGAGAAACCATGAATTCTCTTCTCCGACTGAGCCAGCTGGCTGGGCCAGCTCACATGCGTGCACTTCACTCATCCGCTTCAGTTTGGGTATGTTTTCCCCCCAATTTTCAGCACAAAATCCTCAAAGTTCCCATTTTTAGAGCAAAGTGCCGCTCAGTAAATTCGAGCCGAACGCCTATCTTCCATACGAGCGTCTGTCGCAGAATGTGAAGATTGTGAAGGACAGGTGAGGGTCTAGAAAGTTCAAAAAGTTTCAAGGACACAGTTTTTTCGCTTCTTATCGAAGCGAATTTCGGCAACTTGGTGTCACGTGCGCTGGGGGAGTTTGTGACACGGAAATAGAGTAAAAATAGAAAATTTGAAATATCCAACGGCTGTAGAAGCATAAACATTGGATGTAGAACAGAAGTTAAGTTATAACAACCGGCAGAATTACGAATCTGAGCTGAAAGATGAAGCCATACACGTGACTGCTCCAAAATCGAACGTTTTTTAGTCAAAAATTAGTCTACTGAGCCAAATTTTACGTTTTGAAGCGGATTTTCAGTCCAATCTCTTGTTTTTTTCGTTCAAAGTTTTCGATTTTTGACCCAATTTTTTTCACTTTCTCTAGCTCCTATCCTCTCAACCAATCGATCCCAAATCACAAGCCTCGCAGAGGTCGTCAGTCAAGAGACAAACAGAGTTCTTCCGTTGTAATAAGAAGTTGAGCGTCATTAGAAAAGAGAAGAAATTTCTCTATCCATCTCTGTTCTCTGGTCAATGTAAACACACGAAGAGAGTGATCAGTGAGAGAAAAAAACGAGAATCTAGTCTTTATTGGCTACATATGCAAAGATACTGTTCTCGATGACCAATGATGCAAATAAACAGGCAATGACATCAATAATTATAGAACGGAATTCCAAAAAATCAAAGTCTCCAGTTAGAATCATGCGCCACGTGCCCCTGTCTCCAGACCCACAGGTCTCCAGACTGATCGAACTTTGAGTGTCATGTTTGCTGCTGAAGTACTTTGAACTAGTGATAGGCCGAGAAACTGTGTTCTGTGTACTATGATAAAAATTTGAAATTTAAAGGGAAAAAATGCAATATTTTCAGACTGAAGCGTCCGCTCACCCTCTCCGAGAAGATTCTCTATGGACATTTGGATCAGCCAAAGACTCAGGACATCGAGAGAGGAATATCCTACCTCCGTCTCCGCCCGGATCGCGTCGCCATGCAGGACGCCACCGCACAGATGGCCATGCTCCAGTTCATCAGCTCCGGACTCCCCAAGACCGCCGTTCCATCCACCATTCACTGTGATCACTTGATTGAGGCTCAGAAGGGAGGAGCTCAGGATTTGGCTCGTGCTAAGGTGGGTTAGGTTGCTTTTCTGCACTGAGATTCGCTAGAAATGGTATTTGACGTTCTCCTGAGCTGCAAAATTTTGTATCTCAACTATATTTCGCTTCAGGACATCAACAAGGAAGTCTTCAACTTCTTGGCCACCGCCGGAAGCAAATACGGAGTCGGATTCTGGAAGCCGGGATCCGGAATCATCCATCAAATCATTCTCGAGAACTACGCCTTCCCAGGACTCTTGCTCATCGGAACCGACTCGCACACACCAAATGGAGGAGGACTCGGAGGACTTTGCATCGGTGTCGGAGGTGCCGACGCTGTCGACGTCATGGCCGACATTCCATGGGAGCTCAAGTGCCCAAAGGTGATCGGAATCAAGCTCACCGGAAAACTCAACGGATGGACTTCGGCTAAGGACGTTATTCTGAAGGTCGCCGATATTCTCACCGTCAAGGGAGGAACCGGAGCCATCGTCGAGTACTACGGACCAGGAGTCGACTCGCTGTCCGCCACTGGAATGGGAACCATCTGCAACATGGGAGCCGAAATCGGAGCCACCACCTCGGTGTTCCCATACAACGAGAGCATGTACAAGTACCTCGAGGCTACTGGCCGTAAGGATATCGCTGACGAGGCTCGCAAGTACAAGGATCTTCTCACCGCCGACGACGGAGCTCACTACGATCAAGTCATCGAGATCAACCTCGACACCCTCACCCCACATGTCAACGGACCATTCACCCCAGATCTTGCCTCGCCAATCGACAAGCTTGGAGAGAATGCCAAGAAGAACGGATGGCCATTGGACGTTAAGGTTTCCCTCATCGGATCGTGCACCAACTCCTCCTACGAAGACATGACCCGTGCTGCTTCTATCGCCAAGCAGGCTCTCGACAAGGGACTCAAGGCTAAGACCCTCTTCACCATCACCCCAGGATCCGAGCAAGTTCGTGCCACCATCGAGCGTGACGGACTCTCCAAGATCTTCTCCGATTTCGGAGGAATGGTTTTGGCCAACGCTTGCGGACCATGCATCGGACAATGGGATCGTCAGGATGTGAAGAAGGGCGAGAAGAACACCATTGTCACATCGTACAACCGTAACTTCACCGGAAGAAACGACGCCAATCCAGCCACTCACGGATTCGTTACATCTCCAGATATCACCACCGCTATGGCTATCTCTGGACGTCTCGACTTCAATCCATTGACTGATGAGCTCACCGCTGCTGATGGTAAGGCTTTGGAGTTCTTTAAAATAGCTGCAGAACTTGCTATAGAGGCTTAACCCATTTCCCTTTTTCCAGGAAGCAAATTCAAGCTCCAACCACCATCGGGACTCGACCTGCCACCAAAGGGATACGATCCAGGAGAGGACACCTTCCAGGCTCCAGCCGGCAAGGGAACCGTCGACGTTTCGCCATCCTCTGACCGCCTTCAACTTCTCGCTCCATTCGACAAGTGGGACGGAAAGGATCTCGTCGACATGAAGATTCTCATCAAGGTCAAAGGAAAGTGCACCACCGATCACATCTCGGCCGCCGGACCATGGCTCAAGTATCGTGGACACTTGGACAACATCTCCAACAACTTGTTCTTGACCGCTGTCAACGCTGATAACGGAGAGATGAACAAGGTGAAGAACCAGATCACCGGAGAGTACGGAGCCGTCCCGGCCACCGCTCGCAAGTACAAGGCCGACGGAATTAGATGGGTTGCCATCGGAGACGAGAACTACGGAGAGGGATCGTCCCGCGAACATGCCGCTTTGGAGCCACGTCATTTGGGAGGAAGAGCCATCATTGTTAAATCGTTTGCCCGTATTCATGGTGAGTCAAAGCTCGAAAAATCTGTCAAAACCTCGAAAAAAGCTTTCGAAAATTGCTGAAAATAATCCAATATTTTTTGGAGCATTTTGAAGGTCCCTTTCAACCCAAATTTCTTCCAGAGACCAACTTGAAGAAGCAAGGAATGCTCCCACTCACCTTCGCCAACCCAGCCGACTACGACAAAATCGATCCATCCGATGACGTCTCGATCGTCGGACTCGGCTCATTCGCGCCAGGAAAGCCACTGACCGCCGTATTCAAGAAGCAGAACGGATCAAAGGTCGAGGTGACCTTGAATCACACATTCAACGAGCAACAAATCGAGTGGTTCAAGGCCGGATCCGCACTCAACAGAATGAAGGAAGTGTTCGCCAAGAGCAAATAAATCATTGTCTAGTAGTTTGTAATACTGACTGTAATGTATTCTATGTCATTGAATCGCAGTATTTTGGCTTGAAATTAAGACAAAAAACCGTGGCCAGAATACTTTGATTCATTCCATTTTCCCCCCAACTATCGTAGTTTTTCGATTCAAACTCCATGAGATTTCCCCCATTTTTTTGTTTTCCCTATAATTTTCGTATGTGTAGAGTTTTCTTGTTTCTGTTTTCTTTATTGCTTTGCCATAAAAACCCCCAAAAATTTTTATGTAAAATCAAGATTCAGTAAGTTCACTTGCGAAGACGTGCGAAGATGGTGAGAGCCACGGTGACGATGCCAACGCCGAGGAGAGTCTTCAAAAGGAACTAAGAAGATTCTAGAAGAGTGATGATTCAGAAGAAAGCTACCGAGTTCTCACTGGTGAACGTGCAGATCTTGGAGGCCAACGTCTCCTGTTGATGCTCGGTGGTCTCCATGGAAACGAGTGCTCCAGGAGCATCCGGACTCTTCCCACCGTTCACCGACGGAACATCACCGTCGTCCTTGAGAAGATCGTTGAGCCACGCATCCTGCGATTCTTCCTCGCCGTCGCCTTTCACATCGACGTCGGAGATGTCGCTGACGTTCACGTCGCCGGCGCGATCCTTGATTTTCATTTTTCGCAGTTGTTTGAGCCGACGTTGTTTGGCGACGGCTTTTTTGTAGTCTTCGGACTTGCCATCGGTGGATTTTCGAGGCGTGTTGGACATTGCTTTTTTGATCTGGAATTTTGGAGCATTTTGAGCCCAAAAACGATCAATTTTGGTGCATTTTGCGCAAAGTTATCAATGGAGCGCGTTTTCTCCATAGAAATTTCTCAATGGGGCGCATTTTACCTTTAGATCGCAGCGGTAGGATCAGATAAAACGAAATGAGAGAAATAATTTGTTGGCGGGAAATTTGAATTTTTAAATTTCCGAAATACGTGGCGTGGCAAGCTTCTTGGCCTTTTTAATTATGCTGAAAATGTGCTCTATTGAGAATTTTAGGATTTCTAGGCCAAAATCCCCCTTTTTTCTTCAAATTTTCAATGTCTCTCTCAAATCAAATGATCATTTTAGCACTGTTTTATCTGTTTTCTCTCATCAAATAATAGTTGTAAAGTGGCTGTTGTCTCTATCAACAGAAGATACTTATTTTTCTTCTTCTCTCTTTTTTTTTGTTCCGCATTTTTTATTTTTTGAAAAAAAATTTTCATTTTCTTCACCACACAACAGAAAATGAGGAGAGGTCGCCCTCTCGCTGCCGGCGAGACGCCGACGGCAGCAGCTTTGTCATGGTCGTCGACCTCTAGGGGAAATGTCTGCCTTGATAGCTCAGTTGGGAGAGCGTTAGACTGAAGATCTAAAGGTCACCAGTTCGATCCTGGTTCAGGGCAATAGTTTTTTGCTTTTTTTGTTGGGCACTATTTGATGATTTTTTATGCGATTTTTTGAGTTTTTAGTGTTTGGGGTGTCTTCCCGTCTTTGTTTGTCTGCTTTTCTAGTAGTAAAATCCACCTGAACACCAAAAAAAAGTGAATAACAACTAGTATCCTGGTATCATATCAAAGTTGTTTGTGGTATTTACTATTCAGGATTTTTTTTCAAATTTTGAAAACAAAATGAAATTAAACTCAAATATAACTGTAAAATCCTTTTTTTTTAACTTCCAAAAACTTTTTTTGTACTATTAAAATTTTTGGAAAAAATTTTTAAAAAAATTTTTTAGACTGTTTCAAAGTAATTTTTTTTCAATTTTCAATCTTTTTTGAAAGTTCAAAAACCACTCCTTTTTCACAGTTTATACACACACAAAACATTTTGGCCACAATTTTTTTTCTTACGGTTTTTCAACACATTTTTGTCCCTTTCATCTTCTACCCCTACACTCACTGTTTGAAGTAAACAAGTAACCTTGAAAAGAGAAAAATGTCTGGGTCTCTCTCTCTTTTTCTCTAACACTCTCTCAATTCCTCATACTCTCTCGTCTCTCCACATAAAAAAAGGCGGTGTATTGGTTGGTGAGGCTTGTTTGCTGCCGCCTCTCTCGTTTTCTCTCTCAATTTTTGTTTTCTTTTTTCGTGAAGAAGAAAAAGATGAGAAAAAGTTTTATTTGATTTTTCAATTAGTTTTAATTTTGGTTTTTGTAGATTTTTGATGGGAAATCTGAATAGGGAAAAAAATTAAGAAAAAAATAGCCAGAATTTGAAAAATGTAAGATTTTTAAGAATTCAAAATTTTTAAATTGTCAGCAATTCAAACTTTTAAAATCTCAGAATTCCAGAAAAAAAATTTTTTTTTCAGATTTTTTTCCAAGTTAAATGTTTTTTTAGCATTTCTTTCAGAAGTCACTAGATTTTAGATTTTAGGATTTCTCTGAATTTCAGATTCTATAGAGTTTTTAATTTCTGAATTTCCAAGATTATGAATTTCATGAATCTTCTAGATTCTGAAATTTTGAGGTTCCCTAAAAGTTCAAAATCCCAAAATCCCCAAAATTTCGAAACTTTTTTGTTCTATGACTAACTCTACGAACTCTACGAGTGATCAGTGTTCTCCCATAATTTTTCTCAATTTCTCTAAATCTCTCTCTATTTTTTTTCTATTTTTTTCCTATGACTCCATTTATTTTTCTGTCCATTTTATATCGGTCCACATGTTTTATGAGCTCTTTTTTCGAGCTCAATGAGAAAAAAGAGCACTAAAAGCATTTTGACACCGATTGTTTGTGACAGGAAAAAATAAAAGGAAAGTGGAGAAAAATGAGCCAAGGGAGCACTTTTTTTGAAGTTTTGGCTCGAAAATCGAAAAAATGCATTTTTTGTTTTTTTGCAGCTTTAAATTTTTCAAGATCCCTCTAAATGGTATCTCTAAATTTCAAAATATCAGACTCTAAAATTAAAAAAATTTTAGAAAGTCTCAAAATTTCAAAAAAAAAAATTTTGAAATTTTTTTTTTCAAAATTCAAAAAAATTAGTTGAAATCATCGGAACATTCTGAAAATTAGTATACTAATATTTTCGCTAATGCTGAAAATCATGGAAAACTTTTTTTGTCTCTCAAACCCACGTGGAACGGGATATGAGCCCTCAAAATTGGAGCCAAGACTAGAATTAGGCTTATTTGAAAAAGGTCCCATATCTTGGCTCAAATTAAAAAAAGGTCTAGTTTTTTGTTTTGGACTGAGAATTGGTTACTATATCACAATATCTAAGCTTTCTTGAAGAAAATTTTTTTTTGAGAAAACAATTTTGAGCCAAAAATCGAAAATTTCCAATTTTTCTCTCTCTAAATCCAAGACGGCAAAAAAGTGCCCAATCGATCACTTTCTGCTCTGGGAGCATCATCATCATGACCCAAAACAAAAACAAAGAAGAATTTGAGCCGTCCCCGGGGCTCCAAAACCAATTATCATCGACGCGGAACCCCTCACAACAGAAAAAAAAGAGCAACTTTTTTTTTCGTCCCTTCTTGCTCTCTCGTCGTTATTTCCGGTCGTGGTCCCCCCTATTTTAGAGAGGAAGAAGGGCTCTCCATTTCTTCCCTTTTTTTGTGCTCGAAGAGCACAAAAAGCCTCTCATTTTCATTCCCTGAAATTCCAACAAAAATTTGGGTCTAAATTTTGTTTCCTCTAAAAATGGATGTATTCAAGTGCTGTTTTTTGGGTGAGTTTGAGCTCCTTTTTTTCATCTAAAATTTGAATTTCCCGCCGAAATATGCCCCGGAAATATAAAATTTATCATATCTCTTTATGAATGTCAATCATCATCAAAAAAATTTTTTTTCAAAAATTTTTTTTTTCAAAAAAAATTTTGGATGTCTAGGGACTTCTCTAGAAGAAGATTTATGTCATCCGTTTTGGTTTTGGCTCCATTTTTGCTCACTCTTTTTTCACTTTTTGAGAGAGGTTTTGGTATTGATTTTGAGATTTCTCTTGGATTTCGAAATTTGGGAATTTTTGGATTCCTGAACAGGAACATTTTGAAAATTGTTTCAGAAACAATTTTTTAGAGATTCTGCACTTTTTAATTTTAAAATTCTGAGATTCTGAAGGATTATGGAGTTTCCGTTGATTCGATTTTTTGAAAATTCAAAATCCCTGAATTCGGCTGATATTTCAAGAAAAAAACCCTGAGATTCTGAAAGTTTTTGATTCTTCAATTAATTTTGAAAAAAAATTTTTTTCGATTTTTAAAATTCTGAGATTCTTCTCGATTTCACCCCAAATTCTGAATTTTTTAAAAATCCCTGGATTTGTCTGAAATTTCGAGAAAATCCTGAGATTCAGAATTAATTCCGAAAAAATTATAAAAATTTCCGAATTTTTAATATTCTGAGATTCTTATTCAACTTCTACTCCGAATTCTAACCCAAATTTCCTTCTTTTTCTTATCAAATTAATTACATAAATCCCTCCAGTCTCTCAAACCCAATAAATCACTCCAAATTACCAAATAAACCAAATTCCAAACCTTTGGTTCATTTTTGAAAAATCGAATCTGACAGTTTTAGTCGTTCAAATCAAACCGGAATTTCTATTTTTTTCAAACCAACCAACAACGGAAATTGGTATTGTGACTCAAAAAACATACACACATATTTTTTTGATTCAAACGGAGAAGTGTTCAATTTCCCTTATTTTCCTGTTTTTTTCATTGATTTTTTGGCCTATTTTGAGTATTTTTTAAAGCAGGGTTGCTACAGGCCGGGCCGGGCCGGGCTGAGAGTAAAATGTCTCAGAGGGAAAATTTCGATCAAAAATTTTCGATCTCAATTTCAAATTTCCAGATTTTAGTCGCTATTTCATGTATAAATGTTCGAGAAACTTCTATGACACAATTTTTTTTGGAAAATTTCCCAATTTTTCTTTAAAATTTGGAGAAATTTCAAAAAATTTTCATTGAAACTTTTCCTCACGAGCCCGCGGGACGGGCCGGGCCGAGAAAACTTTTTTGAGCCCGGCCCGGCCCGTCAAATTGCAACCCTGTTTTAAGAGGGTTTCGTGATAGGAAATTGTGCCTCTATTTTGAAGAATAACTCCTTCTAAACCTTACTGTATTTAGATAGTTTAGAGCTCTGCCGCGAAATTGCAAAAAAAGGCTTTTGCTTAAGCCCTGCCCCCTCAGAAGAACAGCGAGAAAAAAATGGAGCAAGAAAAATTGAGCACAACATCAAAAAAACTAAAAAAAATGCATGCATGCAAAAAAGAAAAAAAAAGTTGACGCTAATCTTTTCGCCATCTTTGAGATCCCAGGCTCTCAAAGAGCAAAAAGAAAAAGCTTATCGATTTTTGGAGCAAAGTTTTTTTTTTCTGAAAAAAACAATTTCGACTTGAAAATGATGCCATTTTTATTAGCTATGTCACCGAGAAGAGGTAATCAATTTTTTCTATTTTTTGAGGTCAAAATTGGTTTAAAATCAAGATTCCAGATTTTTAGATTTTCAGAAAAGTTTGAAAACTCAAAAAAAAAAAAAACTGAAATTCATAAAATCTAGAAATTCAAAATCTCATAATTTCAAAATCTGAAAATCAGAATATCTGGGGATCAAAAATAATAAATACATTTTTTGACCATCTCAAAAATCTGGGAAAATTCAGATTCTTGAAAAAAAATCAGATTTTTCCACAGTTTTCGATGATTTTCAAAAAAAGTGTTTTTTTTTCGAAAAAAATCGAATTTTTCAAAACAGCTCAAATCCATACAATCTATCTATCTCACACTAACCCCAAACAACTCTATTTTTCCAAATTTGCCAACACTAAAAAATTTTTTTCCACGACTCAAAAATCCCAATTTTTCAGACCCTTCCCAACAGCAGAACGCTGCCAGTGGAGGACCTCAAAATCCGGATAATTATCAAAAAAGTGCTCCAAATAATTCCGAGGGATTTTCCGGTGGAAACGACGGAATAAAAATGGCCGACGACGAGGAAGAGATTATTCAGAAGGTCGAGGTGAAACCCGATGAGTTCAATGGATTGATCGGATCGATTGCGGGAAATTTGATTAGGGATAAGGTGGGTTAAATGTGCTCCAGTGAGAAAATGAATAGGAAATTTGAATTTAGCGGGAAAAATTAGTCTGAAAAGTTGTAAAACAGACAAACTTTTAGAAGGAGATTTTTAGAAAAATTAGAAAAAAAATTTTTTTTCCGAAAAATTTTTGAGTTCCCACTTTTTGCATTCAAAGGTACAGTAAAGCTATGAAAATGTGCTCTAATGTAAAAACAAGTGTGAAATTCGAATTCAACATCGAAAATTAGTCTAGATCACCAAAAGACAGTAAAATTTTCAGTTGAAAATTTTTTCGAAAAAGTTTCAAAAAAATTTGTTTCAAATTTTTTTTGAGCTTTCACCATTTGCAAAAGGGGTTACGGAAGACGGTGAAAACGTGCTCCAATGTAAAATTAAATGAAAAATTCGAATTTGGCGCCAAAAATTAGTCAAGAAGGTTGTAAAATAGACAAACTTTTAGAAGGAGATTTTTAGAAAAATTTTGAAAAAAAATTGTTTTTCAAAAATTTTTTGAGCTCTAACTTTTTGCATTCAAAGGTACAAAAAAGCTATGTAAATGTACTCCGATGTAAAATTAAGTGGAAAATTCGAATTTGGCGCCAAAAATTAACCTGGAACGAAATTTTAATGGCAAATGGGGCTCCAAAGTCAAAAATGGATTCTGAAGACTTCTGAAGACTCCTAGAGAATTCAGAATCCAAAAATTATCAAATTCTTCAGGTCGGTGGTGCCGGAGGTGACATTCTCGGTGGTCTCGCCAGTAACTTCTTCGGTGGAGGCGGCGGTGGCGGCGGCGGTGGCTTCGGTGGCGGATCTGGAGGCTTCGGTGGAGGTACGGTAGTTTTTTCGAAAAAAAATTTGAGTCAAGAGTCCACCATGTGTGTCGTATCACTGTGTGTTGCTTTTTTAGTGCTATAATTTCTAGCTTTTTTTGAAAATCCAAACCATATGTTGTCCTTTTTTTAGTTTTTTGTACCGTAACCCCTCTTTATGTGTCTAGGTTACAACGGAGGCAACGGTGGATTTGGCGGCAATTCAAATGATCAAAATCAGCCGAAAAGGAAGCGAGATATGGCGAAGGATTTGATCGGTGGAATTTTCGATAATGTTGTGAATCGGAAGGGGAAGAAGGAGCAACCGCAGCCACAGGATAATTATTATGGTAGAGTGTAGATTTTTTAGAATTCACGAAGATTCAGAATCCAGAAGGTTCTAGGGATCCAGAAGATTCAGAATCCCAAAGAATCAGGATTTCAAAGATTCGAAATCCAGAGGATTCTAGGGATTCTGAATCATAGTGGATTATGAATCCAAGATTCTTGGATTTCAGGGATTCTAATTCCTTAAAATTCTGAATCTTCTAGATCCTCAAAGTTATGTTTTTTTGCTCTTTTTCACTTTATTTGCACTTTTAGTTCAGCTTTCCCTTTTGGTGCACCTTTGACGCGTTTTTTTGTCAAAAATTGTTCCCTAGTAACGTCTTCTGAGAATGTGCAGTCTGTAAAAAATCAAGCTACAGTAACCCATAAATACCGTAATCCACAGGCGGTGGTAACAATTACGGTGGAGGCGGTGGAAATCAAGGCGGAGGCGGCGCTGGAGGCTTTGGAGACATTCTTGGTGGCCTGCTGGGCGGTGGAGGACAAAGAGGAGGCGGAGGACAGAACTACGGTGATTACTGTAGAAGGATTACTGTAGAAGGATTACTGTAGAACTAACAGAAGGATTACTGTAGAGCCCACTCACCAGCACACTAACTAGTTAACACTTTTTTGAAAACACGGATAATATTTTTTTAAAAAACACATTGGCCTAGGTTCCGAATCCTAGGCCAGCAAAAGCCTCGGTTCTGATTTATAGGCCATTGTCGGATCCTAGGCCAGCAACAATTTGGCATGAGCTTATTTTTTTTTCGGCATGGTTTTTTCTAGGTGGAGGGAACTCTGGCGGTGGAAGCGGCGGCATTGGATCGCTGGTTGGGTCGTTAATTGGTGGTGGTGGTAACACTGGAGGTGATTCTGGATTCAGAAGGATTCAGAATCCCAAAAAGTTCAGAATCTAGATTCTGAACAAGCCTCAAAAGAGAATACTGCATGAAAGTTGTGAAAGCATGGTTTTTTGGAATGCAATTTTCGCTACTTAAAATTGCGATTTTTGAGTTGAACGTTATATAAAAATGTAGAGCTTGAAAAGAGCTGTTGAATGGTATTAAAATCAAACTTTTTTGCTACCATTTCATAGATCTTATTAAGAGCTACATTTTCATATAAGTTTTGACTTAAAAATCGCAATTTTCCGAGGAGAAAAGGGGTGTTAAAGATTTCACTAAATTAACTACAGTACCCCTGCATAATATATTATTTTACCATGCGATTTTCAGGCGGTGGCGGCGGCGGCTTCAGTGGTGGCGGCGGCAACTACGGCGGAGGTGGCAACCAAGGTGGAGGCGGCGGCGGAGGCTTCAACCTCAATGACATTGGCGGCATCATCAATAGCATCGGAGGCGGTGGCGGCGGTGGGCAGAAGCAAGGGGGTTAGTCCTTGGGAAAATCTTTGTAAAATTCCCTTTTTAACGGTAGACTTTTTTTAAAAATTGGTCTAGTGGGAGTCGAGTTATGTCATGAAACAGATTGTGCAAAAATTTTTTTAATAAATTTTTTTTCAAAAAATTTTTTTCGAATTTTTCAAAATTTCAAAATACCATTCTGTGTAAAAATTTTGCGGCGTAACAATCTTTGTAAACTTTCCTTCAAATGTGTATAATTTTCATAAAAATCGGTTCAGTGGGAGTCGAGTTATGGCATGAAACAGATTTGCTGGCTGCACAAAAAAATTTTAGAAAATTTTCAAAAAAAAATTTTTTCGAATTTTTTGAAAATTTAAAATTCTATCCCATGTAAAATTTAACGCTGATTAGTTTTGTCTCTTGACACAAATTACCAAAATCAGTCCCAAAGAAGCTACGCCCCATTTTCCATGGTCGGCAATGACCGAGTCATGGATGGTTATCGGCATTGTTTTCCAGCAAATTTTCTCCATTGAAAATTGAAATTTTTGATTAAAATTTATGTCAAAATGTAGAGCTTGATAAGATCTACAAATTGGTATTAAAAACAGAAGTATAACGCTTTTCAATTTTACACAGGGATCCGCTAAAAATTAAGGGCATTGGTTCCCAGCGATATCATGCCAGTTTTCAACGGGTTTTTTTTAGAAAAAGCGAATAATATAATGTTGTTGAATTTTATACCATTTTGTAGATCTCATCAAGAGCTACATTTTAGTATAAGTTTCGACTATATATTCCAATTTTGAGCGAAGTTATAACAATTCTTCCAGGCGGTGGCTTCGGCGACATCCTCGGCGGCATCGGCTCGCTCATCGGCGGTGGCGGCGGCGGCCAATACAACGGTGGTGGTGGAAATGTGAATCCAAATCGTCTTAACGGTGGAATGGTCAACATTATCGGAAACCTCATCGGCGAAGCGGCGCATCGTTTCCTCGGCGTCGACCCATCCACAGGTCGTATCATTGGCGCGGTGGCCGGCAACGTCATCATGGGCCTCGGCGGCAAAGACAATTCGCTTGGAAACATTGGAAAAGTGATTCTGGACAACATCATTTCCGGAAAGTTCCGACGCGACGTCGACCCATTCGTCCGTCCCGGACCCGATCCGGATCGAGGAGGCGGTGGCCAGGGCCCGAGCCCAATTGCGCCCCGGCCGACCACTGAGCCTCAGGATTTCTACGAGTTGAGAGATCAGTGTTTGGAGGTATTGGGGTTCCTATGGGGTCCTTGGATCCTAATTTTCGATTTTCCAGCGCAAACAACTCTTCGAAGATCCACAATTCCAGCCCGTGGACAGCTCGTTGTTCTTCTCGAAGCGCCCGCCGAAGAGGGTCGAGTGGCTTCGGCCCGGAGAGATTGTTCGCGAGCCACAGCTTATCACCGAGGGACACTCGAGATTCGATGTCATTCAGGTTTGCACTTTTTTTTGGGTTTTGAAAAAAAAATTTTTTTCGAAAATTTTAAAATATCAAAAAAAATTTTTTCGAATTTTTTGAAAATTCAATCTATCATCTTATGTAAAATTTTACGCTGAGCAAATTTGTCTCTTGACACAACTTACCAAAATCGCTCCCAAAGCCGCCACGCCAACTTTCTCCCTTTTCAAAGAGAGCATTGGGAAGAGGGTACACAGCTCATTTCACATACTGAATTTCGAAAGTAGGATTGCTCAGCATAAAATTTCATATGGTGGCAAATGAAAAAATTTCAACAATTTTATTCAAAAACACCTTTTTTAGGTCGGAAACTAAAAATTTTAATCAAAAAAATTTTTGACAAAAATTTTCAAAAAAATTTTTTTTTCGAGTTTTTGGGAATTTTAAATAAAAATTTCAGCTTAAAATTTTACGGTGAAAAATACTTAAGAATTAAACATTTTTATGCAGAAAATCTCATTTTGGTCGGAAGCAGAAATTTTGAAAAAAAAATGAAAAAATTTTCAAAAAACTTTTTTTCGAGTTTTTGAAAATTTCAAACTATTTTCCTATGTAAAATTTTATGCTGAGCAATTTTGTCTCTTGACCCAATTTACCAAAATCACTCCCAAAGCCGCTACGCCCACTTTCTTCCAGGGAGAACTCGGTGACTGTTGGCTCCTGGCGGCTGCCGCCAACCTTACGCTCAAGGATGAGCTCTTCTATCGTGTCGTGCCACCAGATCAATCGTTCACCGAAAACTACGCCGGAATTTTCCATTTCCAATTTTGGCAATACGGTAAATGGGTCGACGTCGTCATCGATGACCGTCTTCCGACGAGCAACGGAGAGCTCCTCTACATGCACTCGGCGAGTAACAACGAGTTCTGGAGTGCTCTTCTGGAGAAGGCTTATGCAAAGTAAGTTCAGAATTTTTCTGGGCTCAAAAATGAGCCCAAAATCGTAAAAATCGGTCAACTTTGAGCCAAGTTACAGCAAAAATAGCTAAGCTCCGCCCACTTTTCAGACTCTTCGGATCATACGAAGCACTCAAGGGAGGTACGACATCCGAGGCTCTTGAGGATATGACTGGTGGACTTACGGAGTTTATCGATTTGAAGAATCCACCAAGAAATCTGATGCAAATGATGATGAGAGGGTGAGAGAGCATTTTTTGAGCCGAAAAGAAATGAAAAATTTTTTGAGTTTTTTCGAATTTCAAAAGCAAATTTTATGTTAAATTTTACGCTGAGCAATTTTGTCTCTTGAGACAAGTCAAGAAAATCAGTTCCAAAGAAGCCACGCCCACTTTTGTAAAAAAAAAATCCAGAAAAATTTTGAAATTTCAAGTCAGCTCTGTTTCATGTTATAACTTGACTCCCAGTGGACGAATTTTTGTGAAAATTATACAGATTGAAAGGAAATTTAATGGAGATTTAAAAAATAATTACAAGTTTTGAAAAATTTCAGTTATTACTTTTGAAAAAATTCTATAAAACCCAAAAACTTTTTTTTTCGTACAGCCATCCGAGATTGATCTGTTTCATGCTATAACTCGACTTCCAGCAGGCGGGTTTTTATGAAAATTATACAGAATTAAAGGAAATTTTACAGAGATAAAAACTGTTATTTTATTTTTTGGAAAATTTTTGTTAATATTTTTGAAATTTTGAAAAACCAGAAAATTTTTTTTTTCGTACAGCCAGCCGAGATTGATCTGTTTCATTCTATAACTCGAGTCTCAGTAAACGGATTTTTATGAAAATTATACAGATTTGAAGGAAATTTTACAGAGATTATGATAATTTTTTCA
The DNA here is from genome assembly GCA_963966625.1 of Caenorhabditis zanzibari. Lineage (NCBI taxonomy): Eukaryota > Metazoa > Nematoda > Chromadorea > Rhabditida > Rhabditidae > Caenorhabditis > Caenorhabditis zanzibari. The sequence continues at coordinate 15,728,177 of OZ016470.1, forward strand.
AATAGCAAAAAAAATTGAATCCCGGATACTAACCCCTTTTTACTGTCCCCCGGCCAGTGCCTGCTCCATGTGAGAGCGGCTAGGGAAAAGTGGGCGTGGCTTCTTTGGGACTGATTTCGGTAATTTGTGTTAAGAGACAAAAATAATCAGCGTAAAATTTTACATCGGATAGGTTTTTGGAATTTTGAAAAATTCGAAAAAAAAATTTTTGAAAAAATTATAAATTTTTTTGAAAAAAAAATTATATTTTTTTTATAAGTCGAATCTGTTTCATGTTATAACTAGACTTCCAGCAGACGGATTTTTGTGAAAATTATACAGATTTGAAGAGAATTTCACAAAGATTAAAATTTTAATATCAAAATTTAACATTCTGGTATACACTCTTGAAATTTCGAAAAACTAAAAAAATTGATGCGGCCAGCTAAGCTTGACCTATTTTAAGCCATAACTCGACTTCCAGGGGACCGATTTTTGTGAAAGTTATACAGATTTAAAGGGGATTTCACAAAGATCCTAACTATCTTTTTCAAGCTGCAAAAAGATTTCTAATAATTGAAATATTTTCAGATTCGAGATGGGCTCTCTATTCGGTTGCTCCATCGAGGCGGACCCAAATGTCTGGGAAGCCAAAATGTCCAATGGCCTGGTGAAAGGCCACGCCTACTCGATCACCGGATGCCGTATCGTCGACGGCCCCAACGGTCAAACATGCATTCTTCGTATCCGTAATCCATGGGGAAATGAGCAAGAATGGAATGGGGCGTGGTCGGATAACTCGCGGGAATGGCGAAATGTGCCGGACTCGGTGAAACAGGATATGGGATTGAAGTTTGATCACGACGGAGAGTTTTGGATGTCATTTGAGGACTATATGAGGAACTTTGAGAAGATGGAAATTTGTAATTTGGGACCCGATGTTATGGACGAGGTTTATCAGATGACTGGGGTCAAGGCGGCTGGTATGGTTTGGGCCGCTAATAATCATGATGGAGCATGGATTCGGAATCAGACCGCGGGAGGGTGCAGAAATTATATTAGTGAGTATTGACTACATCTAGAAAAGTTCAAATTTTGAAAATTAAAAAAAAAAATTTAACTCAATTTTAGAGCCAATTTTCAACGGCTCATAACTTGGCCTATTTTAGTCCTAGAGCTCTGAAAATGCTACTAATCGATTTAAAATCAAATTTTACATAAAAAAAAGTAGGAAAAGATTTTTTTGCCAAAAACATTTTGCTCATTTTCAGTGCAAATTTTCATGGGCTCATGACTCGGCTCATTTTTGTTGTAAACCTTTGAAAATACCAACACTCGATTTGAAATTAAATTTTACATTTAGAAAAGTTTAAAAATTTTAAAAATTTCAATTTCCGAGAAAATTAGCAAATTTTTTTACAAGGGGCTTCCTCGAACTCTTGAGTTGAACTTTTTCTGAAACTTCGGTCCTAGACTAAGTTGACCCTGAAAAGCCCAAATCTGCAATAAAAAGTGGCCAAATGTTCACGCAACTCAAGATATGAGCCATCAAAGTTGCAGCCAACACTAAAATTGGGGTACTTTGAGGACCCATATCTCAGCTCAAAATCACTTTCAGAATGTCTAGTTTTTTGTTTTGTACTCAGAATTTGTTGATTAACAATGTGCAATCCTTTTTGAACAAAAACATTTTTGAGCCAAAACTTTGAAATTTTGCCACCATTTGGGTGGGAAATTTTTCGATCAATCTGGAGTTACCAACTTTATTTTTCCAATTCCCTAAATGATGGAATGAAACAAACTATATATGTTTGTAACAAGGTTTTTTAAAGTTTCATGACATTTTCCGAACTTTTTTTTACTTGGCTGACCTGTTTAGGGCCAAAAACCTTCTAGGATTTTCAGTCATCATTTGACCTATAAAAAGGTTCCTAACCGACTGAAAAATACATGAAATTCATGAACACTTTTTTGCAAACATTTATTTTTTGATTTCAACTTTCAATCACCAAATTGGACGACATGAAATGGCAAAACAAGCAATCCGCACCCATTTGGTCGGAAATTTTCGTAGTTCTGGCTCAAAATTTTTTTCTACAAAAAAGTATAGGACATTGTTTGGTATAAAATTCTGAGTACAAAACAAAAAATTAGACCTTCTGAAAGTGATTTTGAGCCAAGTTATGGGTTCTCAAAGTACGCCAAAAGCACTGTTAGCTGCAACTTTGAGGGCTCATATCTCGAGTTACGTAAACATTTGGCCACTTTTTATTGCAGATTTGGGGTTTTCAGAATCAACTTAGTCTAGGGACGAAGTTTCAGAAAAAGTTCAACTCAAGAGTTCGAGGAAGCCCCTTGTTAGAAGCTTGTAACTCGGCTCATTTTTGTCCTAAAGTTCTGAAAATACTACCAATCAACTGGAAATGAACTAAACTACAAACTACAAACTACAAAAATTTCCAGACACCTTCGCCAACAATCCACAATTCCGTGTCCAACTCACCGACTCGGATCCGGATGACGATGATGAGCTGTGTACCGTAATCTTTGCCGTTATGCAGAAATACAGGTACAAACTACAAACTACAAAGACTACAAACTACAAAAATTTTCAGACGTAACCTGAAGCAAGATGGACTCGACAACGTTCCAATCGGATTCGCCGTCTATGATGTAAGTTTCGGAAAAAATTTTTTAAAAGTTTTTTTTCAAATTCAAATATTATTTTCAGATGAACAATGTAAGATTTCTATCTTCTATCGAGAATACTGGTAACAGTGTCTAGTAGTAGAACTTGTGTCGTTTTTAACCCTCAAAAAATTTCGTTAATTTTTTTTGGAATTTTGGAAATTTTTTTTGAGATTTCGGATTTTTTTTGAAATTTCGAAATTTTTTTTGATGGCCTAGGAGTTTCCGGAGTTTCCTAGGCCACCAAAAGTTTGATTGATGGCCTAGAAATTGAATTTTAGATTTTTCTATGCCATCAAAATTTAAAAAATATTTTATACCTCAAATCACCACTTTGTTGCTCAGATCAGTTCAGTGTGTGTCGTTTTCCTAGAAAAGGGGCGGAGCCTGAGATCCTAGGCTCCGCCCATTTTTTGTACTGTGTGTTCTTTTTCGTTTGTGTGAAGTTATTTGAAGTTCACCCGAAATAATTTTGGAACTTAAATTTTTTTTTCAAAAAACTTTTTTTTCAGGCCGGCGGAAGCCGTGGACGTCTCAGTAAGCAATTCTTCGCCGCCAACAAGTCGGCGATGAGATCCGCGGCTTTTATCAATTTGAGAGAGGTACTGTATTTTTTGGGAATTTTTTTTTTCGGCGGGAAATTTGAATTCAAATTTTCTGTTCCAGATGACCGGACGCTTCCGTGTCCCGCCTGGAAACTATGTCATCGTTCCGTCGACATTTGAGCCGAACGAGGAGGCGGAGTTCATGCTTCGTGTCTACACCAATGGTTTTATTGAGTCGGAGTGAGTGGAAAAATTGAAAAAAAAAAGTTTAATTTTTTTGAAATTTTGGAGCGTCTATAATTAGGCACCGCAACGCGAGTGGGCGGAGCCTAATTTTTTTTCTCTTGGGGGGTATCTGGCATGTTTGAAGGCGTATAACTCGAGACTGTGTGGACCAATTTTCATGAAATTTGGTGTCGTTATGTAATCGACTACGTAGAATCAAACTATAACATTAGTTTTTCAAAATGCTGTACGGTTTTCGGAATAATCGAAGAAAACAGGACTCGGCAGCAGAAAATTGCCAAAATGAAGATAACGCAGATCCGTTTCACATGTTTTGCGAATGGTTCTTGGTACTTTTTTGGATTGTGAATGTTTCTATGTCATCAGAATTCAGTCATTAGTTCGCCATTTTCTGCCCCGTTGGGTCAAACTTCCAGCAATTATAGTCACATTTTTTCAGCGACAAACTTAGATTATTTCTCAATAAATTGTTCAATCAAATCAAATACTACTTGGTGGTTCATTTTGAGACCATTTGAAAACATTTGAGTCACTCAAATAGTCGTCGAAAAATCGCATGGGTCTAAATTTTGACGGTTTTCGTGGCTTTTCGCTATTTTACAGGTCCGTTTCACATATTTTCTCACTACCATCAGATTCTACGCAAAATTTTACATTAGACAGCATGGTTTGTTTTTAGCCAGCAGTTCGCCATTTTTTGTTACGGCACTTTTTCCAACTGAAAAATGTGAAAATTCAACCAAAAAGCCGCGATAATGATGGAAATGAGCGTGGTCGGCAGCTCACTCTTATCACTACCCTCTTGTCGCCGCGTCCGATTGCCTCCTGTGGCGGAGTGGCTAATGCGCCGGAACACCACCGCCGCGGTGGGTGTTCGACTCCTGTGGGCAGACGACCCTCTTTTTGGTTTTCTCGCCAAGAGAAAATCGCTGATTTTTTGAATTTTCAAATGCTTATTACTCGGCTCCTAGCGAACCGTTTCTTTTGAAATTTTAGGAGAGTTCTTAGAATTTTTTTGTGAACATTTTGATATAAAAAATGTGAAAAATGGTTGAGTTTGAAAAAATCGTTGCGGTGCCTATCTATAATCTCAAAATTGAAACTGTGTCGATTTACGAGACTCCGCCCACGTTTTCCGTTTTTTGTTAGCTCCAGTCCTTCTTGAGATACAAGCGTTCAAAGTCAAGCGCGCAACATAGTGTGGAGAATGAGGAGGGCGCAGACGCTCTCGCTTCTCTGCGCCCTCCTCCCTCTGCACACTCTTTCGCGCGCTTGGCTTTAAACGCCTGTATCTCAAGAACAGTTAAAGCTATCAAAAAGTTGTAAACTACAAAAATGTGCAAAAATTTATGCTGAGTAATTTTGTAGTTGACTACTTTTTGATAGCTTCACTGATTCTTGAGATACAACGCTTGGAAGTTGGGTCAAGCTACAAACTAGAAAAATGGTAAAATTTCAACTTATTTTTCAGAGAGTTGTAAGCACAAGGCTCACTCAACTGCGCCACCATCTCCAAATAACTGTTTTTCCAAAACTTTTTTCCACTGCCCCCACCCCCAAATTGTTTCGGCAAAACTTTTTTTGTTTGAAATTCAAATTTCCCTCGCTTTTGTAAATTTCTCTCTTACTTGCTTGTTTTCCAATCTTTTTTTTCCACTGAAGAATCTATTGTAAACTGTAAAAAATGAAATGAAGCTTCTATTTTTGAAACAGTTTAGTCTTTGTAGCTTGTTGTATTTCAAGCTTCTGTACAATTATAACTACTGTAAAAGGATTCAAAAAATAATTATCTTTACAATAAAAAAACGGAACTCTTGGAAAATTTGGGGTTACTAATTAAAAACATGCAACTTTGGAGATTTCAGCATTTGCTTAATTGTAATCATTTTTATTATTTTTTTGTAGTTCTGTAAATTTTTGATAGCAATTTTTGTACTTGAAATCTTTAATTTTGAGGGTACAATTTATATCAAAATGTAGGGCTTGAGAAGATCTACAAAATGGTATTAAAATCACTATGATTAAAAATTTGAGCTTCAAGTCACTGACAATGATAAAAAATCACTAAACATTTTCCGAATATCCGGTTGATACCTAACGAGGTACTCTATCCAAATGTATCCAAAATCTCTGTAGTTTCCAAGAATGACTCCCTGGAGACTTAGCAGATTAGCGTAGCGAGAAGCACCCGAGGGACCACTTGTGACCAGGCAGTACTGTAGAAGAGATTTGGCGAAAATCATATTGTGAGTGGTTAATAGGGCGCGACTTGATTCGGATAGTGCCATGTTGTCTGGAAAACAAAAAGGGTTTGTGATTAGGATTTTGATAATATCATATATTATGATATTATCGTAAGCCTCGGCTCCTCCGTTTTTGGTCGAAGCTGCTTGGACTACTCATTTTTGGTCAAGGCGATCAAAGCGGTCGAAAATTCCAAAAAATGAAAATGAAGGTTTTTGAAAAATTTATGAAAAAAAAGAAAACGAAGGTAGAGATTCAAATTTACTTTTTTATTGTACCTGACACATTTTTAAACATTTTTGTCAACTACAACTTTATTCTAGCTATTCTCCTTTATGCTCAAATTTCGAAAAGAAAAATTTCAAAAAAAAAAATTTTTCAGAAAATAATATTTTTTGAAAACATTGAAAATTAAGCTGGATACTGAAACTTACTTTTATATGATAGGTGACACATTTTGAAACATTTTTGTCAACTACAACTTTTTTCCAGCTCTTCATCTTCATGCTCAAAATTTGGAAAAAAACCAAAACATTTTTTTGAAAAAAAAAATGAAAATGCAATTTTATCAATTTTGCTTCTTACTTTTATCTTGACTGAGTATCAAATGTAAACTCACTCGGATCACAAATAATAATCCCCGCTAACAACAAAAATTCCTCCTTGCTCACTTCAAGCTCTCTCATCTTGGCCACCAGTTGACAACGGATTTTTTCGAGTAGTTTTTTGGGGACCTGGAATAAGACGACATTTTTTTGATGTTTCGGATAAGTATTATACCAAAATGTAGGTCTTGAAAAAGTCTACAGAATGGTATATAAAATAATGTTATTTGAGTTTTTGAGTTTGAACTTGAAGCCGTCAAATGAAGGGATTGATGATGCATATTAAGATCAGCTGGTATTGGGCTTTTGAAGGTTCTTAGCTAAACATGGTAATTTTTAATTTGGTAGAATGTTATATCATTTTGTAGATCGTTTTAAGAGCTACAATTTCATATAATTTTTGTTCTAAAAAATCATATTTGAAGGGAGATACGCGCTATTTTCTAAGCACCCCTTTGCCTTGGCCACCGGCGTTGTTGACCCGACGTTTAACGGGCTTTACAAATTCATCGAGGGGTGTGATAATATTATTTGTATACCATTTTGTAGATCTTATTAAGAGCTATAATTTGATATAATTTTTGTTTTGAAATTTTGAGCTTGAAGGGAGATATGCGTTGTTATACAGACACCTTGCCTAATAAGAGTGATGATGTTGACTCGAGGTTTGAAGGGCTGTACAAATCTATGGAGTGATGAAATAATATTCATTTGTATATTATTTTGTAGACCTTATCAAGAGCTACATTTTGATATATTTTAAGGTTGGGAATCCCACTTTCAAATAGAGATAAGCGCTTTTTTGTAGGCACCTCTTTGTCTTGGCCGCGCGACGCTGTCGACTCGAGGTTTGACGGATTGTACAAATCCATCGAGTGGTGTAATAATATTTATTTGTGTACCATTTTGTAGATCTTATTAAGAGCTACATTTTGATATATTTTAAGATTGGGAATCCCACTTTCAAATAGAGATAAGCGCTTTTGTAGGCACCACTCTGCCGTGGCCGCATGACTCTTACGACTTGGGGTTTTGACGGGCTGTACGAAAATATAAAGTAATATTATAAAATTAAATTTTATACCACTTTGTAGACCTTATCAAGTGCTACATTTTGGTATCACTTTTGTATTGAAATTTTGAGTTCGAAGGAAGTTATGCGTATTTTTGTGTCAATAGAATATTTCTCGCCTTCACCTACCATAGTAGTCCTCTTAACCTCATCCGGAAACACATCGACACCTTCTGGATACTCCACAGCCTCCTTCACGGATCCCATATTGCGCCAACCAGTGATCAACATAATAAACCTAACATACGATCTTTTCACAAATTGCTTCTTCTCTTCCGTTGAAAAACTATTGACAAAATTGAACTGTTTCATGAAGTTGATCGCCGAGATTTGATCCATTGTCGCCCAGTCATAAAAATTTGGCTCAAATTTCGGGCCACGTGGAGCAAGTTTCAGGTCCCTGAAGTCGGTTAAGATGACGTCATCTAGACTAAGATCTCCCTTGAGGATTTGGGAATTAAAGGTCTGGGTTCTGCAAAGATCCATAGCCTCTAGATGTCGGATTATCATTTGCAGGTCGTGGTGGAAGGTTGTAGAGGTTTTTGGACTTGGATTAGCGACGGTGAGGTCTTCAGGAAGATCAACGTCTTTTTCGGGAGAATTCTCCTTCTTATTTCTGATAGTTGACTTCATTCCAGCTGCCAGACAGTATTGGTATCGACAGAAACGGCAGTTTTTGGAATCTCGAGGGCAATTGTTGCCATATTTGCAATCGGCGATAGCGCGTCTGGGAGCTTGGGCGTTACGGAAGACTTGTTTGCAAGAGTTGCAGACGTATACCTGAAAATGTCTTGAATTGGAGTCTGGAGTTAAAGCCTGAGCTTTTTTTGAGCTTTTTGAGCTTTTTGAGCCTGAGGTTACCCTCTTTATACTCTCCGTTCCATGACCCATTGACTGAAAATGTTCTAAATTGAATAACTTTGCTCAAATTGGCTTAAATTTCAAGAGAAATACATCAGAATGTAGATATCAAAAGTGGTTCAAATATGTAGAGAACTGATTTTTGAAAAACGTCCTTTAACTTTTTAAAGGAGGTGTCCGGTCCAACATTTTTATTGCTTTAAAATATGCAGAATTTTGCGCTGATTCCGAATATCACAACGAAAACGCTTAAAAATGCCTCCAACACCCCGAAAAATCGCTTCAAAAATAAAGAAGTTGCCTCGGGTGGCCGTGGCCGAACTTCGCCCAAGTGGCGCGCGCAATGATTTTTCGGGTTGCTAGAGCCATTTTTGAGCGTTTTCGTTGTGATATTCGGAATCAGCGCAAAATTCTGCATTATTTAAAGCAATAAAAATTTTTGACCGGACACCTCCTTTAAAATCAAGATGTTGTGTTTATTCAGTGACAAATTTTCAAAGTGGAATAACTTTGCTCTAACTAGTTCAAATTTCAAGAGAAATACATCAGAATGTAGATATTGAATAGAGCTAAAAGATGTAGTAAGTCAATTTTTAAAATTGCCCTTTCAAATTTTTTGGAATCCTGTTTTTGTTACTTTTCAGCGCTAAATTTTGTAGCGAAATAACTTTGCTCAATATGATCCAAATTTTAAGATTAATATATCAACATGTAGATATTAAAAAGGACTAAAAGACGTAGCAAACTGATGTTTAAAAATTTTTTCTTCAAATTTTTAAAATCATGATTTTGTGTTTTTTCAGTACTAAAGTTATTAGTCGAATAACTTTGCTCAAACTAATCCAAATTTTAAGATCAATATATCAAAATGTAGATATTAAAAAGAACTAACAGATGTAGTAAACCAATTTTTAAAATAAATCTTTCAAAATTTTGAAACCTTATTTTTGCGTTTTTTCAGTACAAAATTTTCAAAATGGAATAACTCAATATACCTTTGGAGTAATTAGACATTTTTATATCAACAGATAGGCTAAAAAAATTCTAAACAAAATGTAGCAAGTATTTTTTAAAATTATGTCTTAAATTTTGCGAAAAAAAGATTTGTCCGAATTTCAAAATGCCTATTTTTCAACGTCTAGTTGAATTTTTCCCATCCATTTGGCTTTGCCAAGTCTCTATCTTTGTCACAGTTGAAAAAAATATTTCAAAAAATTCTCACGGTAATATAAATGTGTTTACTACAGTGATCTTACATGTACATTTTTTTGCAGATTTGTGATCTTTGTCAGAACTTTTTCTTCTGCGATCACTCTGCATCACATCATCTCTATTCTAGTTGCAAGTTCTGCAAATGTAGCGAAATGTCTCTTAATCCATTATTCTATAATATTATAATGGGATATGCACAATAGTTTTCATAATAGTGCACATCTGCAAGCATAACAGTAATCCATGGATGAAATTGCAGGAAAAAATTAACAAAATCATTGTCTCTAAAAATTGAAATAACAAAATTTAAAATCTACTTTCTACCTTTTACTCCAAATTTTAATAGCTATTTTTTGATGTAAAACTTGCTACAGTACTCCCAATACATGTTGAGTTATTTCATTTTGAAAATTTTGCATTGAAAAGGTGCAAAATCGCGGTTTAAAAAAGTTCGCGGGTTTTTTTTCAAAAATTGGTTTACTACTTTTTGTTAACACATTTATGGGCTTTATTTTGATATAATAATCTTACAAATTGAATTAATTTCAATCGAGTTATTTTGATTTGAATAATTGATATCAGAACAAAGGGAAAAATACAATTTTAGGGGTTGGAAGAACATAGAAAAAAATTATTTTCAAAAAAAAAAAAAATACTCACCCCATAACTGTATCCACAAGAAGTCTGATACGTCCCACAAACTGTACATGGCTTTCTTCTAGAATTTTCCATAGTGTTTTTGGAGGTAGAATCAGAAGAGGTAGACGACAAGAAAAGACAGAAATTTTGTGCTCTTTTTCTCGAGAATAGAGCAAAGTATAAGAATCAGACACAGAATTAGAGATACTGGGAGAAGATGGAGATTTTTGGAGATTTAGAAGAATAAAGTGTAGTTTGATAAGAAGAAGTACTAATCCTAGTTATAATTAGAGAGCTAAAAAGGTTGGATTTTCTTGGAAAAACAGATGGATTAGATGTAGTTGGGAAATTTTTGAAAAAAAGTTTTTTTTTTGGGAATTCGAAGGTATGGAGCAATGAAACAAAACACGGCGAAGGATTGAATTGGTTCTTGAGGGAAATTTTTGGCTGAGTATCAAATGTACGCAGCCAATTTCGAAATTTGACTGACTATCTAACGTACACAGCCAAATTGGAATCTCAACTAACTATCAAACAAACGCAGTTAAATTTGAACATTCGCCGGAATATCTGATGAAAGTAGCCGACTTTGAATCTTGCCTGTGTATCAAACGTACGCAGCCAATTTTGAAATGCCACTGACTATCAAACGTATGCAGCCAAATGGAATATTGGCTGACTATCAAATGTAAAGAAACAATTTTTAGAAACCCCATTCATTCGTTTAATTTTTGCCTTTTTTGCCCCAAAAAAAGTTATTATATTCAGATAATATTGTGACAGATCACTATTACCTGAAAAAAATGCAGAGGATGAAAAAAACAGGTGAAAAAAGTATATATTTTCAAAGAAAAATTTCAAACTAGAAATTTCAAAAAAAAAAAAAAGGATTTTGAGATTCTGCACGATTCAACTTCAAACTCTCTCCAGATTCCTAGTTTTTAACAGATTCCGAGGTTGAAGATTCTGAAATATTTTGAAGTTCCGAAATTCTAAAAGTCTGCAAAATCAAAAAATAATTTAGCTTTTTTTTCATTCTGAAATTTCTCAAAGCTCGAGTGGATTCTGGGATTTTGGATTTAATTTTCTAGAATTTTTAAACTTCCAGAGTTTAGAAATTTGGGATGATGCAAACTTCTATTATTCTTCTTGTTTTCAGTTGTGTTTTTTTTTTCATAAAATTTTATGAAATCCAATTTCCTGTGGTTAAAAAAGTATATTTTTCCATGCCATCAGATTGGTCATCAAAAAATGAAATATTACTTTTTTTTATATTCCAGAATGTCAGAAATTTTTACTCTTTTAAATTGTAGTTACAAAAAGTACACCATCAGTACAGCAAACTACAGCAAACTTTTTGACTAAAAAATGGGCTCCGTGACGTTTCGAAAGTGTGACGTTTCGAAAGTGTGATATTTCGAAAGTGTGATATTTCACGAGTGCATCCTTTGCAATGACGCACTTTCGAAATGTCACACTTGCGAAACGTCACACTTGCGAAACGTCACACTTGCGAAACGTCACACTTTCGAAACGTCACACTTGCGAAACGTCACACTTGCGAAACGTCACACTTGCGAAACGTCGCGGAGCCAAAAAAGGCTACTGCAATTTCAGAATCCCAAATTTTCAGCATTTCAAAATCCCACACAATCTGCTCAATTTTCTTCTCAAACTCGTCACCTTCTTTTCTCTCCCTCGAAGAAAATGGAGCACGAAGAAAAAAGTTCAGTGTTTGTGTGTTTTGGGCTCAGTGAGCACGAGAAGAATGCTAATCTATAGAAATCTCACAAAATTTCTTCCCAAGAAAAAGTGATCACTTTTTTGCTAGATGAAAGATCAGGCTCAGATCTTCGTTTATAAGGAGAGCCCTGGTTGGAAAATTGGATCATTTTTAAAGAATTTGAGATTCTGAAAATCTGAAATTCATGTAGTTTATATAACTTTTAGGGACGCTTTATTATTTTTAGCAAGTTTAAGTTTTTTGAAAAAAAATTTTTCCAATTTTTTTTTCAAAAAACTTTTTTGTCATTCCCATCAAAACAGAAAAGAGTCATTTTCTGACCTCATTCTTGTCAGAAACTAGACAAAAAAATAAGGGGATTATTTATGACACCAAATTGAAAGATCTCATTTTTCTGTTTTGTATTTAAGAAAGTTTCCAAATTTTTGGGATTCTTCTTTTTTTTTGATACTGCATTTTTTGATACTACAAACTATAATATTAGCTTCTCTTGTGATCTGTCTACAGCATATTTTTTTCCTCCTCGATCAATTTTTGGGAAGAAAAAAGGAAGTGAAAAGGCGGCTTCTTTTTTGGAAAAAAGGGCATATTTTTGTTCCTTATCGAGCACTTTTTTTTGTTTCATCAAAAACTTTAAAGAAAACTTTGTTGTATCATTTTTACGTGGCTACGCAGCGAATTGAAATTTTTGAATTTTTAAACTTTTTGAGCCAGAAAAAAAGTTGAAATTAATTTTTTGAAAAATAATTAATTTGAGTTTTAAAAATTTGCTTTTAACTTCGCTTATTTTTTCAGAACTGTGCTTTTTCAGTATTAGATACTTTTTAATTTAGAGTTTTTGAATTTACACTCCAAAAAAATTTTTTTTGGAAATTTTTTTTTGGATTTTATGAAAAAAAAATTTTTTTTTGAAATTTCTAAATTTTTTGTTGTTTCCGAATTTGTTTGATTAGTTTAGGTATTTCAGGTATTTTTTTTCTTTTTGAGCTTTTTTGTACTATTCCACCTTGATCCTTTGAAGTTGAGATTTGTTGAAATTTGACTCAAAAAAATTTTTTTTTGAAATTTTTTTGTAATTTTTTAAAAAAATTTCTAAATTTTTTGTTGTTTCCGAATTTGTTTGATTAGTTTAGGTATTTCAGACTTTTTGAGCTTTTTTGTACTATTCCAACTTTTGATCCTCTGAAGTTTAGATTTTTTTTGAAATTCGACAAAAAAAAATTTTTTTTGAAAAAAAGTTTTTTTTTAATTTTTTTCTAAATTTTGAGTTATTTCCGAATGTGTATGATCAGTTTAGAGCCATTGTTTTTTTTACTCAAAAACATGTATGATCACTTTTTTGTAATTATTTTTATTGGAAAATCCTTAAAGGGACAAGCTCCGCCCCGTTTCAGCTCTTCAATTCGAATTTATATAAAAAATTTTCGAAATTTTTTTTTTCATTTTTTTCGAAATTTTTTTCATTTTTTGCCCAGTCTAGACCCAAAAACGTTCCATCACAATAAATTCAATCCTTTTGATTCTCTGAAAATTAGAATTTCGAAATTCGACTCAAAATTTAAAAAATAATTTTAGTAAAAAAAAATTTTTTTCATTTTTTTTTTTCGAAATTTTTTTTCATTTTGTTTGCCTAGTCTAGACCCCAAAACGTTCCATCAGAAGAAAATCTGTGTTTCTTTTCTTTTTTATCTTATTATCCGTCTAAAAGTGAGCTCAAAACTAGTCTGGCTCATTTCGACCCTCTTTTTTTCTTCCCCGACAAAAAATCCGGCTTGATCTTTCATTTTGAGGCAAAAAAAAAACGGAAGAAAACAGAATGTGATCTTCGCAATTTTTTTCTTGTTCGTTCAAGCTTGTGACACTAGAATATGGTCATTTGGTATTATTAGTCATTTTCAAGGCTTATGGTCAACAACAAAAAAATTTGGGATTAATGTTGTGTTAGAAAAAAGAATAGTGATAATATCAAAAACAGAAAGATCTCAGAATCTGAAAAAAATTCTCTCATGATTTTTTAGGTTCCTTCTTGAGAGGGTGGGGTCGTTTTGGCTTAGCTTTTGATCAAAATAACAAAAGTGGAAAAACATAGTGAAAAAAAAAATGAGTATAAAAACAGGAACATAATTTTTTTAAATCATGAAGTAAACATTTTTATACTGAAAAAAAATTGATACATTTTTCTTTGGTAGGTCCTTTTTCGGTTATTTGAAAATTGACTCCGCGACGTTTCGAAAATGTGACGTTTCGCAAGTGCGAAATTTCGCAACTTTCGAAACGTCACAATTTCGAAACGTCGCACTTTCGAAACGTCGCACTTTGGAAACGTCGCACTTTCGAAACGTCGCACTTTCGAAATGTCGCACTTTCGAAATGTCGCACTTTCGAAATGTCGCGGAGACTAAAAAATCGTCGAAAATTTTTTTTGACGAAAATTTTTTCCTTTTTTCCCTTCGATTTCTTCGACATTTCTTGGCTTGGTTGCAAAACTTCACACTTTCGAAACGTCACACTTGCGAAACGTCACTCTTGCGAAACGTCGCACTTTCGAAACGTCGCACTTTCGAAACGTCACACTTTCGAAATGTCGTGGAGCCATAAAATTCTAACAAATTGAACAAAAAAATTTTTTACGAAAATTTTTTCCTTTTTTCCCTTCGATTTCTTCGACTTTTCTTGGTTGCGAAACGTCACACTTTCGAAACGTCAGATTTTCGAAATCTCACACTTTCAAAACGTCACACTTTGGAAATGTCGCGGAGCCAAAAAATTCTTAAAATTCTAACAATTGTTAAAAAAAATTGTCTTTTTTTAAAAATTTTTTTCATCGATTTTTGGTTGCGAAACGTCACACTTTCGAAACGTCGCGGAGCCTTGAAATTCTAACAATTTGTTTTTAAAAATTTGGGCGAACATTTTTCTTTTATTCATCTCTTTTTGGCTGCAAAACTTCAGACTTTCGAAACGTCCCACTTGCGAACCGTCACACTTAAAAAAATTTCCAGATGCTCGTCTTCAGCAATGACGCAATTGAAGGCTTCCTTTACTGTCTTTTCGTTCAACAAAAGCCTTTGGAAAGTGCATATTCTGAACTTTTGGAAGCGGTGAATTCCATGGGAATTTCGAATCTGCTAACCTGGAGTTTTGAAGATGTTCAAAAGTTTTATACAAGGGCTCAAGGCGGGGATTTTAAGGTAATTGTTTTTATTTTTTGAAATTTCACTGCGTAGCCATGTAAAATTGATACAACATTTTTTCAGATCCAAGAACAAACCGAGAAAAGTTTCCAAACTCTCAAAGGATTTATCTATTGTTTGGTTTGGCTAGAGGCGCATGGAAAACCGGCGCCAAAGAGCACTTTGAAAATAAATGGGATGGAGATTTTCTCGACGAATGATGTGGATTTGATGTATAAGAAGATTTATGAGGGAAAGTATAACATGTTGGAGTGGAAGGGTGTGGAGTATCCGGCAAAGCTCTTGTTGAAAAACATGCCTCATTTGATTCAGAAACAGGTGGTCGAGTACTTGGGAGTTGAGGCCAGGTGGGTTCTTTCTCCACTTTTTCTACCTTTTGAAGTCAATTTTTTTTGGAAAACTTTTATACCAAATTGTAGCTTATAAAATGATCTATAAATTGATATAAAATCAATATTAAAAATGCCTTCAATTTTTTTCTAGGACCCTTTGAACATTGGAGACCAACCTGGTAGAGATTTTTTTTTCCAATTTTGAAACAAATTTTCCTCACACTTTTTTCTCTCCTTCATATTCAAATTTTTTGGACATAATTTATACCAAAATGTAGCTCTTAATATGATCTACAAAGTGGTATTAAAATCAATATTAAAATTATTTTCGATTTCCCCCTGGAGTCCCTTGAATAATGGAGACATGGACAGTGGAACGACATCGCTAATAGTCTGTTAGTTTGACGACAATTTTAGCTTCTGAAAACTGAGATTTTTAAATAGGAGTATATATGAAAGTGTAGAGCTTTATAAGATCTACAAAATAGTAGTAAAACCAAAACTGTACCATTTTTCATTTTTTTTTCTGGAACGCTTCAAACATCGGGATTTTTACTGTGCAACATTAAAAACTTAACTGCACCAGATATTACAAGGGCTATAAAGAAATATTGAATAATTTAAAAGCATTATTTTGTACCAATTTATAGATCTGATTAAGCTCTACATTTTCATATATCTTTTAGCTTAAAAATTCTAATTTTTAAAGGCTAAATTGGCCGTTAAACTACCAGACTAGTAATGTAGGTCCTCTGAGCTCGTCTTGGATTTTCAAGGAGCCCTGGAAAAAAATTAAAAGCGAATCAAAAATTGAATTATATCCCATTTTATAGATCTTATTAAGGGCTACATTTTGGTATAAAAAATGTTTGAAAAATTCAGATTTTAAGTATAGAAAAATGTGCGGGAATTTGTTTGCAAAAAAAAATTTTTTTTTTGAAATTTTTTTTTCCATTGTTCAAAGAGCCCTGGAAAAAATCTAAAAACAATTCAATAATTGATTTTATTTCCATCTTGTAGATCTCATCAATGGCTACATTTTAATATAAAAATTGTCCAAAAAAATCAGATTTTAAGTAAAAAGAATGTGCGGGAAAAAAAGTTTTTTTTTTGTAAAGTTTTTTTTCTCTATTTTTCAAGGGGTCCTGGAGAAAAATTGTAAGTGATTCAAAATTTGATTTTTATTCCATTTTGTAGATTTTTTTAAGGGCTACATTTTAACGGAAAGATTTTTCAAAAAACTTAAATTTGAAGTATAGAAAAAGGGTCGAAAACAATTTTTTGCTAATTTTTCAGTTTCAGATTCCTCTTTCGCTCAACTTCCCACCAATTCCGTTCCCTAGTCGACAAGACTCCCCTATTCATCAAAAAACTCTCCCTAACATATGGTGCAAAATGGATTCGAATCGTCTCTAGCGACGGTTTCAATGTCAAATACTACAGACACTTCAACGAAGGTGACGTCATCTTAAAAAGGAACAAAAAGTGTACAGAATTGGAGGATTGCGGAGGATTTGAGTCGCAAGCGATGGCACAGTTTCGACGGATTCTCGAGTCGAAGAATCTGGAAATCGGAGAGTTGAGCATCGACGAGTGTAAATGTGGATGCTATGAGAATCGAAGGGTTTTTGACGTCTTCGTTTTGACGGACGATTTGATTTCGAAAACGATGAAAAGGCTGAGGACCCCTCCCCATGTCGAAAAGCTGTCCTATCATACTAGCGAATTCGACAATATTCATTTATTTTTGGAGGCTTTGAATCCGGAGAAAATCAAAAGTGTGGAATTTACAAAGAATAATACGCCGACGGAGTTTGAGGGGGATGGGGACCCGGTTTACGAGACGGAACAGTGGAAACGATTGGAGAATTTTATTTCGGATCAAGTCTTCTATGGTGACGAACGATTCGCTAGGAACTTTTCGCATTTTAATTTTGCGAAATTTCAACTTTTCGAAGTTTTTCGATTTGATCAGATTGTTGAGATGAAGAAGGTAAGGGGGAGGTTTTAGTTTGTAGTCTTTGGAGTTTTTGTAATTTTTAGTTTGTATTTTGTAGTTTGTAGTCTTCTGGCTCATTTGAAGAGATAAATCTAAATCCGGCCTGTGAAAATATTTTGATTTTTTTTTAGTTTTACTGCTCTTGGTGGTCTCAAATCCATGAGTTTAGGCTTTATAGCTTGTAATTTGTAGTCTGATTCGACAGAGAAAAAAAATTTTTTTGAAATTTTTTTTGAAAATTTTTTCCAAGTTTTTTCGAGATTCAGAATTTTTGGATTTTCTAAATGCCTGAATTCCAAGTATTTTGAAATTATCAGGAATTTGATAATTTCAACTTTTTGGATTCTGTGGAATTTAGGATTTTCGAAAATTCGGAAATTTCCGAATTTTTCAATTTTCAGAATCCTGAATTCTAGTGATTTTGAAATTCCGAAAATTCAAATTTTCCAGGAATCATTAATTCTCAGAATCTTGGGATTCTTAGAATTCCGAATTTCAAAATTTCAAATTTACAGAAACTTCAATTTCAAAATTTCTGAATCCTCAAAAATTTCAAACTTCGGAAAAAATTTTTTCAAAAATTCAAAAAGTTTTCAGAAAATTTTCAGACTTCTGAATTCCTGGAATCCTTAATTCTAAGAATTCTCAATTTCAAAATTTCAATTTTTTTTGCTGAAAATTGAACTCCTAAATTCCCTAAATCCCAAATTTCCAGATTCCAAAAAAATCTCAAATTTTCAAAAAATTCAGTATCCCAGATTGTCCTGAATTTTCAATATTTTGAATTTTGAGGTTGCTAAATTCTCGAAAATTCCATAATGCAAAATCCAAAAAATCTAGAGTCATAAATCTTCAAAAACCAGAATTTTCAGATTTTTAAATTTCCCGAAAACCCCAAAATTTCCAAAATCCAAAAAAATCTCAAAAAAAATATTTTTTTCAATATTTTTTCTTCCAGAATCTCCTTCGGAATCCAAACCTGAATCAAATCAAAATTCAAACTCGTTTCAACAAAAAAAGAGATTTCAAAACATTCAACAGACTCATGGGGACCTTCAACGATTTCGAGGCCAAAGATCCAGTTTGGGCTCATTTTCGGTGAGTTTTTCAGTTTTTCGATTATTCGAAGTCACAGATTTTTAAAAGCCCAGAAATTCTAGGTATTAGGAATTCTGGATTTTTGAAAATTAGGAATTTTTTGAAAAAAAAATTTTTTAGAAAATTTCGAAAAATGTTTTTTCGAAATTTTTTGTCAAATGTTCAATTTTCACTCTAAAATTTCCACCTAATTTTCAGCTACCCTGGTACCAAAAAAAACGAAAAGTTGTCTATTATGGTCACACCGAAATTAATATGGTTCAAGGGACCGAAATATGTAGAGGACCCCGATGATGTTCCATTTGCGGAAATGGATTATACTGAATGGGATGATGACGATGATAATATTGATGCTGTTTGGAGAATGAATCGATTTTGATTTTATGAAACTTTTTATTAATAAAAATGACAATTTCAGAAAAAAAATGTTTGAAAAAAAATTTTTTTTGCAAAATTTTTTTTCTATTTCTCACATATTTTTGTGTAGTTTTTTAGTTAAACTGTTTTATTCTCTTTCGAAAGAAAGTTTTTCCTTTTTAAAAATGAAAATTTAAAATAGGCTCCGCCCCCTTTTTATATCCAAAATTTTGTTCATCTTACGTGAAAGCTGGATTTCGATATTTCGAATTTCGACTTATTTCATATTAACAAAAACCCATAAAATCTATTGGAAAACCTTTTTCGATATGGTGAGGCTCACAAGACTCTAAAAATCTGAAATTTTCCCTTCAGTCAGCCGAGAAAAAACTATTCGATGTGCAGCAATTCTGCAAACGTCATTTACAAGTCACCAATTGGCGCAGTGTTCCCGAACAAACCTACACAAAAGCCGAACTTTTTTCGCTACTCGATTTAGTCATTGATGAGTTCAAAAAAGAGCCAACGTTGGCGGAAATCTCGCCACCTCTCCGAGTCGTTGGCGATATTCATGGGCAGTACGACGATCTGGTTCGTCTTCTGAATTGCAAGAACGGAAACAAGACGATCGATGAGAAAAAGCCTAGTTATGCGTTTTCCACTAAAAAGTGAGCCCGAAAAAAGAAAGCAAAAAGGTTTCGGAGGGGTTAGGGGTCGAACCCGGGACCTCGAGATCCAGGGGCAAACCCCTACCCAGCTGCGCCACGGCGGACACTTGGGGGAAAAGGGTGGAGGGCGTATATAAACCAGTGGCGCGGCGCCAGTTTTCGAAGAGCTCGTGGCACTTTGAAAGTGTTTCAAAAAAAATTTTTTTGAACAAAACAAAATTCTATGGCCTAGGTTGGGTTTCTAGGCCACCGATTGACAAAATTTAAATTTTTTTGTAATTCAGATGGGTGTTCCTCGGCGACTACGTGGATCGCGGCTACTACTCGCTGGAATGCATTTGTCTGGTTTTCTCATTGAAGGTAAATAAAAAATGGAAGAACTTTTCCTCCTGAAATTTCTAGGCCATTTGTTCCAGATAGCCTTCCCAAAGCAGTACGTCTTGCTGCGTGGCAACCACGAGACACGTGTCATCAATTTCCGCTACGGTTTTCGGGTGAGGGACTAGAATGAGAAAGTTAGGCCACCAAATTCGAAATTTTCTCTTCCAGCACGAACTCCTTCGTCGACAGGCGTCGAAAAAAGAGGCCATCGAGATTTGGGAGCGCTTCAACGAGGCGTTCTCGTATATGCCGTTGGCGTGTTTGGTGGGACAGCGGATTCTGTGTATGCACGGAGGCATTGGACCCGAATTAGTGTCTTTGGATGCTATCAGAAATGTAAAAATTATGAAAAAAAATTTTTTTGAAAAAAAATTTTTTTTTTTCAGATCGAACGCCCTTTGATCGATGTCAACCCGAATCGCCTGGCGCAGGACTTGTTATGGGCGGATCCCGAGGAGTTTGGAAGGTTTTTTTCAAATTTCCCGCCAAAAATTCTCTATTTTTCCCTTCAAGACCCAATGATCCGGCCTACATGCATAATAAGAATCGAGGATTGTCGGTGTGCTTCAATGCGGCTGCGGTACACGAAGCGTGTAAAAGATTGAATGTGAATTTGATTGTTAGAGCTCATCAGGTGAAAATTTTGGTGGGAAATTCAAAAAATTTGAAATTTCTAGATGATGCCGAATGGTTTCAAGTTTTTCGCGGATCGAAAACTCTGTACAATCTTCTCGGCGCCCCGTTACATGAATGAGATTGATGTACTCTCTTTTTTTTCATAATCCCCAAAAAAACCCCAAAAAATTCCAGAACTTTGGCGCTGTTCTCAAGGTGGCCGCGAACGGGAAGGTCAGCCTGGTTTTGATGAAAAAGACAAAGTTGGGCGCTGAAGCCAGGCCCATAACTGAAGAGCTCACGAAATTGTGAGTTTTTTGATACCAAAACCATCAAAAATGGATTAGAAATGACTATTTTACAGCCCCGGAAAATCCGAGTACACTTCGCTGGTGGATATCGAGGCGGCATCCAAGTTTAACGATGGGAATTGAGTGATAAAATAAATGTTTTTTGATTTTTTATTGATTTTTCTATGATTTTTCATTACAAAACACATTTTTTGAGCTTTTTCCGCAGAAAAATTCCCGAATTAAAAATATTTTTTCAAGGCGCACACACTTTATCGGCTGCTGGGTCTCGACGCGCCGCCCTTTGGACTCCTCTCGGACAACCGCTTTCGCCGCGAATTTTGTGATTTTTCAGGTTTTTTTTGAATTTTAATGATTTTCAACTAGTTTTTTTGGATTTTAAATTTTTTGAAGTAAAAAATATGTTTTCAGAATGGCTTCTACACCAGCAGTTGTGTCGAATATGCCATGGGTGGAGAAGTATCGGCCGAGCAAACTTGACGAGCTCGTCGCACACGAACAAGTGGTGAAAACTCGTGAGTTTTCAGGTTTCTAGACCAATTTTTGATGAAAAATCCAATTTCAGTGACGAAATTCATCGAAAATCGGACGTTACCGCACCTTCTCTTCTACGGACCGCCGGGAACCGGAAAAACGACCACAGTATTGGCGGCGGCGCGAAAAATGTACTCGCCGCAGAAGATGGCGTCGATGGTGTTGGAGTTGAACGCGTCGGATGAGCGTGGTATCGATGTTGTGAGGTTCGGAGTCGAAAATTTTGATTTTTTCGTTAATTTTGAATTTTTCAGAAACACAATCGTGAACTTCGCTCAAACCAAGGGTCTGCAAGCGTTTGCGAGCGCTTCGAGCAGTGAAAATGTGCCGTTTAAGCTGGTGATTCTCGACGAGGCTGATGCGATGACGAAGGATGCTCAGAATGCGCTCAGGAGGTTTGTAGACGGAAAATTGAGCTGAAGTGATGGATTTTTACGTTTCAGAGTCATCGAAAAGTACACAGACAACGTTCGCTTCTGTATCATCTGCAACTACCTGGCCTCCATCATCCCGGCTATTCAATCTCGTTGTACTCGATTCCGATTCGCTCCACTGGATCAGAAATTGATTGTGCCACGATTGGAGTATATTGTGGAGCAAGAAGGCCTGAAAATGACGCCAGATGGACGGGAAGCGCTCTTGACGGTGTCTAAAGGAGACATGAGAACAGTGATAAATACGCTGCAGGTAAAAAGATAAAATGAAGCATTTTTCTCTTCAAAAATCCATTTTCAGAGCACAGCGATGAGCTTCGACGTCGTCTCCGAGTCTACAGTATACCAGTGCATCGGACAACCAACGCCGAAAGAAATGAAGCAAGTGGTGACGATTCTGCTCAACGAGAGAGCCAAAACGTGCATGAGCACTATTAAAGCGAAGCTTTTTGATAACGGATACGCCTTGCAAGACGTCGTCACACATTTGCACGATTTGGCATTCACACTGGATATTCCTGACGCGGCGATGTCAGCGATCATCGTTGGGCTGGGAGAAGTTGAGGAGAATCTGGCCAGTGGATGCTCGAATGAGACGCAGTTGGCTGCGGTGGTCGCCGCGTTTTTTGAGGCGAAATCGCTGTGTCTTAAGGAGATGAAAGAGGCCGGGAGAGTGGCTGGAAGAGAGGAGATCGAGGCGATGGAGGAATGAATTTGGAGAAAAATGAGCTAAAAATGAGGAAAATTGAGTAAAAATGAGCCACAAACGCCAAGAAATGATAAAAATTGAGTTTGGACGTTTTAGATAATTTTTAGTCAAAAATTGTTCATTTTTCTTCTATTTTTCCCTATTTTTTTGCTAATTTTTCATCCATTTTCTCTCATTTTTTTGATCTTTTGAAATTTGGATAAAAATGGGCTAAAAACGAGGAAAATTGACTAAAAATGAGCCCTAAAAACACTGAAAAACATTTTTTGATCCAATTTTTTAAATTTATTTTTCATCTTTTGGAACTTGAATAAAAACGAGCTGAAAAATTGTAAAATTGTAAAAATGAGCCAAAAACACCGAAAAAAAAATATAATTGATTAAAATATTTTTTATCCAAAATTGCTCATTTTTACTCAATTTTACACCCATTTTACCCATTTTTTTTCCGATTTTTCATTCTTTTTTTGGAATTTCGATAAAAATGAGCAAAAACATGAGCCAGAAAATTGAAAAATTGAGTGAAAATAAGCCAAAAAAACATCGAAAAATATTTTGATCCAAAATTGCTCATTCTTCTTCTATTTTACCCATTTTCGCCAATTTTCTCATCATTTTTGGTTGAATTTTTTTAATTTGGAGAAAAATTAGCTGAAAAATTAAAAAATAAAAAATTTTTGATCCAAAATTGCTCATTTTCATTCAATTTTACCCATTTTTCTCAATTTTCTCATATTCCTGTCTATTTTCCTTTATATTTTTATCCCCTTGATCTCCATATCCGTATTCCCGATTCAACTTTTACATGTATTTTCCCTTCATCTCACTTTTTCTTTTTTTAAACCGATTTTTCACGATCTTGAATTCAAATAAACTGATTGAAATTGTATAGGGAAGTTTTTACAATAGATTTTGAGTTAAATTTGACTCTTTTTTATATTTGGAATTGAGTTTTTATGAAAAAAATTTTTTTCTTAATCCAAAAATAATTGAAAAACTTCAAAATTCTCAATTTTTGAATCTGAAAATCCAGAATTTGGACTAAATGAGGTTTTTTTAGATTTTGTGTGAAATTCTACTCTTTTCTATATATATTTTATAATAAAATAGAAATTGAGTTTTTATGAAAAAAAATTAGTTGTTGAAAATGGTGAAAAAAATTTTTAATCCAGAAAAGTTGAAAAATTTTTAAATTTGAAAATCCATAATTTGGACTCAAAATGAGGTTTTTTTTTCCAAAAAAAAACCTCTAAATTTCATGAGTTTTTTGTCTTAAAGTTCACAATTTAGACTCCAAATTTCACATTTTTTCACTAAAAAATGAAATTTCTTCGTTTTTTTCGCGATTTTTAAGCCATTTTTTCACTTTTTAAGTCAATTTTTGTGCCTAAATTTCCTCAAGTTTCCAGACGCCTCGCCGCAAGAACCGTGAACTTTTAATCCAAAAAAAAAATTGAAAAACTTCGAAATTCTCGATTTCTGCATCTAAAAATCCATAATTAGGACTTAAAATGATAATTTTTGAGGGATTGTTT
The DNA here is from genome assembly GCA_963966625.1 of Caenorhabditis zanzibari. Lineage (NCBI taxonomy): Eukaryota > Metazoa > Nematoda > Chromadorea > Rhabditida > Rhabditidae > Caenorhabditis > Caenorhabditis zanzibari. Next base: position 15,752,179 of record OZ016470.1, read on the forward strand.
CAAAAATTATAGGAAAAAACGTATTTTCGATCGGAACTGTTCGAATTTTCATTGTTTTTTTTGTCTTAAAATTCATACTAAAAAATGAAATTTCTGCGATTTTCCCCCAATTTTAACCCATTTTTTTCGTTTTTCAGCTAGATTTTTAAGCCTAAGTTTTCCCAAGTTTTTCAGACGCCTCGCCGTAAGATGAACCCCAATCAGCCCCCTCATCACCAACCGTATGGTGCAGGGGGTGCTCCAGGAGGAGCTCCCGGAGCCCCGCAGAATCCCGGCGTTTATCCGGGAACACTTCCGCCTGGATTCCAGACGGCTCCACCATTTGGATATCCGATTTACCAGGCTGGCATGCCGCAACAATTTGGAGCAATGGCTCAGAATCCGGCGGGATTTGGAGCAGGAGAAGGAGCGCCTGGAGGAGCCCCGCCACCGTTTATGATGAAACAGAGTGCGTTTTTAGTTGAGAAAATGAGCAAAAAAAGCTAAAATTTGAGCCTAAAAACGCCAAAATTGAACAAAAATGAGCCCAGAATCATGACATTCAAAATTGCCTATTTTGAACGAAATATAAAGTTTTTCAACGATTTTTACATTTTTTCAAACGAAAAAAATCATTATAAAGCCAAAAATTAAGAAAAATTGACTGAAAATGTGTTTTTAGTTGAGAAATAAGCAAAAAAAGCTAAAAAATGAACAAAATTGCGCTAAAAATCATCAAATTACGCTGAAAACGAAAGCGTCCATTTTGAACCAAAATTCGTCATTTTTTAACGATTTTTGCGATTTTTAAACGAAAAAAGCATAATTGGCTTAAAAAATAAGCCGAAAATTGAGAAAAATACACCCCAAAATCATTAAAATTCACTGAAAATGCGTTTCTAGTTGAGAAATTAGCAAAAAAAGTTAAATTTTGACTAAAAATATACAAAAAATGAACGAAATTGAGCCCAAACTCATCGAATTACGCTGAAAACGAAAGCGTCCATTTTGAACCAAAATTCGTCATTTTTTAACGATTTTTGCGATTTTTAAACGAAAAAAAAGCAAAAAATTGCAAAGAAAGAGTCCAGAAACATGGAAATTGACTGAAAATTAGTCAATGAAATTTTCGATGAAAAATAAGCTAGAAATTCGAAATTTTGAGAAACTAGGTTATTTTCGTTCAATTTTCTCGAGTTTTGGCTCATTTTACTCCAAATTTTCCCTAAAACCTCCCCTTATCCAAAACCCATACTAATCCCTCCCCCCAAGCTTCTTCAGTCAAACCCGAACCATCGTGGGATGGTTACGAGCCGAGCGGAAGTGCCGGACCACCGTCAGGACCCGCCCAGGGACCACAACCGCAGGGAGGATACGCCGGAACCGGCGGATACATGCCGCCCGGACTGGGAACTATGCGAATGCCAATTGTGTTGGGAAACGATCCGAGAGGGTGAGTTTGGGGGCGAAAAATAGTGGGAAAAGCGAAAAAAATCGATGAAAATGATTTGAAATAGTAAAAAAACGGCAAAAATGACCAGAAATAGTTCGAAAATGGCTAAAAATCACCAAGAAAAGTTGAAATTTTCGAAAAAAAAAGACCCAAAAAATTTTTTTTTGGTGTTTACGCAGGAAAATTGATGAAAAATGTCAAAAAATGGCCCAAAATAGTTGAAAAACGACTCAAAATAATTGAAAATTGATTTTTAAAAAAAACAGCAAAAAACTACTCAGTTTAGTAAAAAAACGACAGAAAAATGACCAGTAGTTTCGAAAAATAGCTAAAAATCACCAAGAAATAGCTGAAAGCTTTTAAAAATACCCAAAAAAGTGGAAAAAAGCCAAAAAAAGTTGTAGTCTTCTTGATTCAAATTTTCTGGGGTTTATTTAGGAAAATTGATTCTAAAAAATGTCCAAAAATGGCTCAAAATAATTGAAAAACAAGGTAAAATGACCAAAAACGATGAAAAAAAGGCGAAAAAACATTTAAAATGGTCTAAAAATTTCAAAAAATGACCTAAAATAGTTGAAAAAGGGGGTAAAATGACCGAAACCATTGAGAAAAAGACGAAAAAATATCAAAAATGTCAAAAAAAATGACCCCAAATAGTTGAAAAAATGATGAAAAACTACTCAATTTAGTAAAAAAAAAACGGAGAAAAATTACCCTAAATAGTTCAAAAATGACTGAAAATCTCATAGAAATTGTTGAAAAACGAAGAAAATCCAAAATAGTTGAAAAGTAAGGGAAAAAGGCCGGAAATTGTTTAAAAAGCAGTTGAAATTCCGGCTTTCAATCTTTGGTCTATTAAATTCAAATTTTGTGGTGTTTGTGTAAAAAATTGAGGGAAAATAGTCTAAAAATGGTGAAAAAATGGCCCAAAATAGATTAAAAACGATAAAAATGATTCAAAATTTTTCTCAGCATACCACCACAACACATGTATCCACATCCGGCGTCTTCTTCCTCGTCTTCCGGCTCTCTCTTAGCTCAACACCTCTCCACAGCTCCGATTCCACCACAGCCCGCGGCTCCAGGAGCACAACCATCACATCTGAGCCAACTTCTACAACAACCAGTCTATCAAGGAGGAATTCACGGGATGGCGGGCCCCGGTGGAGCCATGCAGAGGTCGCAGATGGAGGTGAGCATAATCTATAGCTTTTCTCCGTTTCTAATCCATTTGTATTGGCTGAACAGGCGATGCGACTATCTCATATACAAAATCAGCACGCCTTCCAAATGCATCAACACTACATCGCCGAGCAGCAGGCTCAAATTCAACAGCAGACCCGAGCCGCGCAACTGCAAGCCGAGCAGGCCGCTGCGGCCGCCGCGGCCAATGCTCCGCCCACAATGCACCATTTGGCCGCGCCCCAACCGCCGTCCGCGTCGTCGTCACGACACTCGGCAATGCAGGAGCAGTTGAGGAATCATGTGAGTTTTTTTGACTGGAAAACTGAAAAAAAAACGAGACTTCTGGAGGATTCTGGAGCATCCTGGAGGCTCCTGGTGGATTCTAGACGATTCTGAAGGACCCAGGAGAATCAAGAAGGATTCTGAACTATTCTGATTGTCCCCGAAGGCTTCTGAAGGCTCTCAAATGCTTCCGAAAGCTCCAGGAGAGCCCAGGAGGAGTCAGAAGGATTCTGAACGATTCTTTAGTTTTTCGACTGGAAAACTGAAAAAAAAAACAAGACTTCTGAAGGATTCTGAAGCATCCTGGAGGCTCCAGAAGGATCCAGAAGGATTCTGGAGCATCCTGGAAGCTCCTGGTGGATTCTAGAGGATTTTGAAGGATCCAGAAGTTTTCGAAATGCTTCAGAAGACTCCGGAATAATTCTGAGCGATCCTGAAGGATCCAAAAAAAATTCTGAACGGTTCTGAATGATCGAGAAGTTTCCAGAAGTCTCCAGGATAATTCCTTAGGATCCAGAAGGATTTTTGATGATTCTGAAGGATTCTGGCGCATCCAGGATGCTCCAGAAGGTTTCAGAAGGATTCTGAAGGATTTTGAAGAATTCTAGAGCATCCTGGAGGCTCCAGAAGGCTTCAGAAGGATCCTGACGAATCCAGAAGGCTCCAGAAGGATTCTGAATCCCAAATTTTCAGCCCACCTTCCTCGCGTTCGTCAATCCCGATGATCTGATGGTCCAACACGTTCCGATGTCACTCTCGCAGTGTCGTATCTCGCCGCACGCCGACGGTGCCGATTTGGAGAAGTTGACGACGGCAGAGCTGTGTCAATATGGACGAGAGCTCGTCAGTGAGCTCAATTCGAAGTAAGGAGGAGGTTTGGGGTTGAAAATTGGTGAAATTATAGGATTTTGAACCAAAAATGAGCAATTTTGAGTTAAAATGAGCAATTTTTCAGAACCTCCTCAATGGCAATGATGCTGAAGAAGGTGATGGAGAAGAAGCCGCTGCAACAGGGCGAGAATCCAACGGAGCCCATCGCACGGTGCAGTTTCAATTTGGAACGAATGGCCAAGATTCGGTTTGTAGAAAAGAAAAATCGGGAAAAACCAGGAAAAAATGACGTCAGGAGGATTCTGTAGCCGCTAGAATCCGTCAGAAGTGTTCAGAAGCCTTCCTGAGGCTCCAGTAGGCTTCAGAATAATTCTGGATGATTCTGGAGGGTTCTAGAGGATTCAGAAGAATTCTGAAAGCTTCTGAAGGCTGCAGAAGGTTTATGGGTCTTCAGAATCCTCCTGAATCTATTGCTGCGAATTCTAGAGGTCTGGAATCTCTCAGAATCCTCTAGAAGCTTCTAGCGCCTTCTGAATCCGTTGAAGCTTTAAAAACCGGCTCTGGAAGATTCTGACGCCTTCAGGATCCTCTAGAGCCCTCCAGGAGCCATCAGAATACTCCAGAATCCTCCCTAATTGCTTCTGTAAGATTCTGACGGATTCTGAAGGCTCCTGAAGTCCTGACGCCTTCAAAATCCTTTACTGTTTTCCAGAATTATCATCGAATCCCGTCGTCCATCGACTTGGAAGCGTCTGACAGGCGACGACTACATCGAGATGATGTTGGACCAATCGGAGCTCGAGAAGCCGATGAGCGAGGAGCGGAAGGCGAAGAGAGCCGAGTTGGCGCAGCGTAGGTTTTTTTAGACAAGAATGATGGTTTCTGGCGGATTTTTTGGTAATTTTTGGTCGAAATTTTGGATTTTTATAGTAAAAATGAGCAATTTCGACTAAAAATGATGTTTTTGAGCCGAAAATTGGGTTTTTACACCAAAAATGAGCAATTTTGGCTAAAAAATGATGGTTTTTGATCGATTTTTAACGAGTTTGAGTCCAAAAACGAGCGATTTTGGCTCAAAATGATGGTTTTTGATCGATTTTTAGCGATTTTGCGCCAAAAAATGAGCAATTTCGAGCCACAATTTTCCAGGATTCCCCCGAATGATGTCCGACACTCCACCCAACGAGGGCGACGTCAAATATAACGGACGTTGGATGCCGAAGACGACGTACGACAAGTATATGAAGTTCGAGGCGAATAAGTAAGATTTGGGAGCGAAATTGGGCTGAAAATGAGCCAAAAATAAAAAAAAAGGTTCTAGATGCCTAAAAATAATTCAAAAAAATCGAAAAAAACATTTTGGCTCATAACTCGGCTCATTTTTATACTAGAGCTTTGAAAATACTACCAATCGATTGGAAATTGAATTTTACGTTTAGTAGGATTTTGAAAAATTAAAAATTTGCTGAAAAAATTTTTTTGCTCATTTTCAGAGCAAATGAGCAAAATTTTCGTTGGTTCATTACTCGGCTCATTTTGATGCTAGAACTCTGAAAATGCCACCAATCGACTGAAAATTGAATTTTACATCTAGTAGGGTTTTAAAAATTTAAAATTTGCTGAAAAATTTTTTTTTGCTCATTTTTAGAGCAAATGAGCAAAATTTTCGTTGGTTCATTACTCGGCTCATTTTGATGCTAGAACTCTGAAAATGCTACCAATCGACTGAAAAATGAATTTTACATCTAGTAGGATTCAAAAAAATCAAAAATTTTCTGAAAAATTTTTTTTGCTCATTTTTAGAGCAAATGAGCAAAATTTTCGTTGGCTCATAACTTGGCTCATTTTTCTGCTAGAGCTCTGAAAATGCCACCGATCGACTGGAAATTGAATTTTACATCTAGAAATGTTCGAAAATTCAGATTCAGGAGCAAAATATTAGCCAAAATTTTGGAAAAAAACGAATTTCGACTCAAATTTTTACCAATTTTGTCCCTTTCAGAGCCATGATTGTCAAATTGTGCAGCGACGTGAAACAACTCAAATGGCTCATCGATACCACAAGTCCACAGCATTTGAAGCGTGTCGATCAGACGCGGATCTCGAAGCCACGCCCAAATCTGGAGCAACCTATTTGAGCCCGGAAATTGCTCCTTTATTATTCTTCAATTCTTTAGAAACTCTAATTTTCTCTTTCATTTTGCATAAATTGTATTTTTTCATTAAAAAAAATTTGAATTTTTCTGAAAATCTTGACCCCGAACAGTTGCTCCATCACCCGTCTCATTGAAATTTTGAAAAAAAAATTTGTTTTTTCTCTGAAATTCTCAAATTCCTTATTATCCCTATGTTCATGTTTTAAATGCTGAAATTCCCCGTTCCATTTTTTGTGATGATTTTCAATTTTTTTGATTTATTCTTACCACCAAAGATGAATGAATGAAGACAGAAAAATTACAGCAAATATTTTTTTCAGAAAATTCTCAATTTTTCAGCGAAGAGAACGGAACGAATATCGTTGAAGACGGACGGCGTTTTTCAGTGGGATGGCTAGAAGACCCCAACAGGCGGTGAAGTGACGGACCTGGAAATAAAAAAAATAATTCTAAAATTCTGAAAATCTAAAAAAACGAAAAAAAAAATTTTTTTGCTAATTTTTCGAGAAAACTTTCATCGGCTCATAACTTGGCTCATTTTGATGCTAGAGCTCTGAAAGTACTACTAATCGATTGGAAATTTAATTTTACATCTAGTAAGATTTTTAAAAATCAAAAATTTGTGGAATTTTTTTTGCTCATTTTCAGAGCAAAATGAGCAAATTTTTCGTTGGCTCTTAACTCGACTAATTTTTGTCATAGAGCTCTGAAAATAACACCAATCGACTGGAAATTCAATTTTACATCTAGAAAAGTTATTCAAAATCGAAAAATTTGCTGAAATTTTTTTGTGCTCATTTTCTGAGTAAAAAGAGCAAAATTTTCGTTGGCTCATAAGTCGGCTCATTTCAGTCCTAGAGTTTTGAAAGTACGATCAATCGACTGGAAATCGAATTTTACATCTAGAAAAATTATTAAAACCCGAAAAACTTGTGAAAACGTTTTTGCTCATTTTCAGAGCAAATGGGAAAATTTTTCGTTGGCTCATAACTTGGCTCATTTTGGTGCTAGAGCTCTGAAAATACCATCAGCCGACTGGAAATTGAAATTTACTTCTAGAAAAGTTGTTAAAAATCGAAAAATATGTGGAAAATTTTTTTGCTCAATTTCAGAGCGAATGAGCAAAATGTTTAATTGGCTCATAACATGGCTCATTTTGGTGCTAGAGCTTTGAAAGTACTACTAATCGATTGGAAATTGAATTTTACATTCGGTGACTTTTGAAAATTTCAAAATTTTAGAAAAAGTTTTTGTCCAAAATTGGAAAAAAACGTCCATGGTTACTGTACTCTTTTTCGATTTTGGGTCAAAATTTTTTATCTAAATTTGATCTCTTCTGACTAATAAGACTATGCAAAATTTGAAAAACTTAGTCTCAACTTACAAAAACCATTTTGAATCGAGTTATAGTCATTTTTCTAAAGATTTTTCAGTTTCAGACGCCGATCTATTTTGGCCTAAAACTCGCTTCAAAATTTTTTTTCTGTGACTTGTAATTAAGTTTTTTGAGTTGCTCGTCGTCTATTCTATCAAAACATATCAGAATCAATTTTGAAAATCCAAAAAAAAAAAACTCACAAACGCTTCCGTAATCGCCACATTTTTCTCCGATACCCAACGCATTGTGTCCACTAGTTGAATGCTTGCCGAAAATCGATTCGCCACGAATAGACGACCTGAAATGTTTTAAATTTTCAGGTATTGCTAGATGTAAAATTGAATTTCCAGCCGATTGGTAGTCATTTTAGAGCTCTATGACAAAAATGGGCCGAGTTATAGGCCGATGAAGATTTCCTCTGAAAATTAGCAAAACAGTTTTTCGGCAAATTTTAATTTTTTAATAACTTTCTAGATGTAAAATTCAATTTCCAGTCGATTGGTATTGTTTTCAAAGCTCTAGAAATAGAATGAGCTAAGTTATGAGTCTTTTAAAAATTTTGACCAAAATTGAAAAAATTTCAGTTTTTTCAATTTTGAGCCAAAACTTTTTTTCGAAAATTTTTCATTTTTTTTTAAATTTGGTAAATGTAGAATTCAATTTCCAATCGAATAGTATTGTTTTCAGAGCTCTGTGCTGAAAATGAGCTGATTGATGAGCATTTGAAAATTTGCTCTGAAAAAATCTTTTTTTGTGCATACAAAAAAATTTTTTTTGTGCATTTTTGATTTTTAAAAAACTTTCTAGATGTAAAATTTAATTTCCAGGCGATTGGTAGTATTTCCAGAGCTCTGTGACAAAAATGAGCCGAGTTATGAGCTCTCGAAAATGCCCGAATTCTTTTGCCTTTGGGCATACTTTTTTTGCTTTTGTGTCCCAGAAAACTCAAAACGCGTAACTTTTTTTTGAAGAATCGAAGTCAACTAAATCCAATAGAGCGCATTTGCATCACTTACCAGCTTCATCCCGGGCCAGGGCTCCAGGCCGCTCACAAATCGCCATTCGTTTTTTATCGACAATTCTGGACTCTCTTACAGAAACAAGAAGAACGTAGTTTCGGCGACCTGGAAATTGTAGTTTTTGTAGTTTTTGTAGTTTGTAGTTTATAGTTTGTAGTTTGTAGTTTGTAGTTTGTAGTGTTCTCAAAAAAATTTTCAAATTTCAAAAGACCTCTATCTCTGCTCATTTTCATCCGTTTTTGATGAGTTTTGGCTCAAAATTTTTCCAATTTTTTGTAGTTTTTGTAGTTTGTAGTCTCACCTTCCACGACCAAAAGTTGAGTAATCGGACCAATTGTAGCGAATGCCAACATGTCAACATAGGCTTCAGAAAGTTTGTACTCCAATTCGGTCCATTGACCAATGGGAGTTAGCTCGTAGATTCCGGAGAAAACCTGAATTTTTTTGGGGATTTGGCTGCGTACGTTTGATAGGCAGTCAAATTAGAACTGAGTATCAAACATACGCAGCCAAATTTAAGCCTTGACTAAGTATGAAACGCAAAAAATGTTTTTTTTTTTCAAAAAAATCCCAACCTCTCCACAAACACAAAGATACAAATGATCGTTGTGTGCAATGCTCAGACGTTCCCTCAGAATTGTACACTCTGCCAACCATGACGGACATTCGATCTTGGCAACGTATTCCAATTGAAAAGTGAATTTGATGACGTGACGGACCCAGTGGTCCTCGGAATTCTTCGCGTCGGCGAGGACCTGAAAAAGTTGAATATTTGAAATAATTTGCATCGGATGTAAAATTCGATTCTGCGTCGAATGGTAGTACTTTCAAGGCAATACGACAAAAATGAGTCGAGTTATGGTTGATGCTCAAAAATGAGCACAAAGTTATTTTTCAAAATTTTTCATTTTTTAATATGACTATATGTAAAATTTGATTTCAAGTCGATTGGCAGTATTTTCAAAGTGATGCGACTAAAATGAGCCGAGTTATGCTCAATGCTCATTAGGCCAAAAAATGAGCGCAAAAATTTTTTTTGAATTTTTTATTTTTTGATTTCACTAAATGTAAAATTCAATTTTGCGTCGTATGGTTGTATTTTCATGTTTCTATGACAAAAATGAGCCAAGTTATTCTCGATGCTCACTTGCCCAAAAAATGAGCACAAAATTATTTTTTTCGAAAATTTTGATTTTTTGATTTCGTTATATGTAAAATTTTATTACAAATCGAATGGTAGTGTTTTCGATTCTCTACGACAAAAATGAGCCGAGTTATGATCGATGCTCATTAAACTAAAAATGAGCACAAAAAAAATTTTTCGATTTTTTTCAATTCTCTGATTTTACTAAGTATAAAATTTTATTTAAAAACGAATGGTTCTAATTTCAAATCTCTACGACAAAAATGAGCCGAGTTATGATCGATGCTCATTTGGCCAAAAATGAGCACACAATTTTTTTTTCCAATTTTTTCCCAATTTTTAAAAATCCTGTATAAGTTTTAGTTTCAAATTGGAAGGTGCTATTTTCAACTACAAAAATGAGCCAAAATTCGATGGAGCAAATTTGCTTACCAGGATATGTTCCTTGTGATAGACTGGGCTCCACAGCTTGCGGAATTCCGGAGGATTGATCTGAAAAAAAAGTTATTTGGCTGCGTACATTTGATAGTCAGTTGAAATTATAATTTGACTGTGTAAATTTGATACTCAGCCCGAAAAAAATTTCACTGCGTACGTTTGATACTCAGCCTCACCTTAGCCTTCACATTTCCCTCCAAATCGAACAAAAATATGCCAGCTCTCTCATCTGTCACCAAAACTTGTCCATTTGGAAGAACTAAAGTTCCAGTGATTTCTTCCAGAATCCCCTCTCCGATTAGCACGGATTCCACATTTTTTGGAAGGCTGAAAATTGTAGTTTGTAGTTTGTAGTTTGTAGTTTGTAGTCTCTTACCCTCCGGATGGTAACTCGGAAACTTCTGGAACTTGAGAATGATCATCGATCGTTTTTTGTTGGAAAACTCGGGGAGCTGTGGCGGCGAGTTCAGCGAGTCTGGAAATTTGGCTGCTTACGTTTGATACTCAGTTGAAATTTGAATTTGGCTGCTTACGTTTGATAGTCAGTTGGAATTTGAATTTGGCTGCGTACGTTTGATACTCAGTTGAAATTCGAAATTGGTCACGTACGTTTGATACTCAGTTGGAATTTGAATTTGGCTGCGTACGTTTGATAGTCAGTTGGAATTTGAATTTGGCTGCGTACGTTTGATAGTCAGTTGAAATTCGAAATTGGTCACGTACGTTTGATACTCAGTTGGAATTTGAATTTGGCTGCGTACGTTTGATAGTCAGTTGGAATTTGAATTTGGCTGCGTACGTTTGATAGTCAGTTGAAATTCGAATTTGGTTGCGTATGTTTGATAGTCAGTTGGAATTTGAATTTGGCCGTGTACGTTTGATACTCAGTCAAGATTCAAATTTCGCTGCCTACGTTTGATACTCAGTTGAAATTTGAATTTCGCTGCGTACGTTTGATAGTCAGTCAAGATTCAAATTCGCTGTGTACGTTTTTGATAGTCAGTTTCAAAGAAACTCACTCTTTGGCGACAAATTTTGTATTCTCGGCGACTTCTTTCGATTTTTTATCGAAATCCTCCAGAATATCCGACGCTTCTTGGACGGCCTTGTTGAATTTTCGTTCACATTCGCCTGGAAATTATTAAAGTTTTAGGCCGCGGTCGACCGTGGTCGACCGCGGCCCAAAAATTTCGAAAAAACTCACTAATATCAAAAGTCATACTGTTATCATCAACAGAATTTGGAGTTTTTGGATCCAATTTTTGCGATTGCTCATCCTTAGATTCTTCTTTTTGTAGAACAATGTCTTCGACGATTTTTGGAGCTTCTGGAGCACGATTTTCAGATGACGTCACTTCAGAATCCTTGGATTCTGGAACAGCCGGTGGCGTTAGCGGTGGAGCCGAAATTGTGACTTCTGGAGTCTTCAGAATCGGTTTATCGAAGGCGTCCGAAAGAATCGGAGCCGCCTCGATTACTGTAGCTGGAGTTGTTGGAGACGTTGGAACAGAAGTGGGCGGAGCTTGGGTGTCGACATCTTCACGAATCCAAACGATGTCGTCTTCGTCGTCGGCCATCTGGAAAGTTATGAAAAGTTGCGAAATGGCGTAGTTGCGAAATGTCTTAGTTGCGAAGTGGCATAAAAATTCCAAAAAAAATCCGATTTGAATCTTGACTGACTATCAAACGTACGCAGCAAGATATGTATTTTGACTGAGTATCTAACGTACACAGCCAATTTCAAATTTTGACTGACTATCAAACGTACGCAGTCAAATTTATGAACAACTAAAAATTTTTAAAAACATAATCCGAGCCCGTCGAACTCTCAATTTGTAAAATTTTCAAAATTTAAGAAGTCTGTTTTGAATCTTGACTGACTATCAAACGTACGCAGCCAATTTTCAATCTCGACTGACTATCAAACGTACGCAGTCAAATTGTAAAAAAAAATATGTATTAGTAGTAGAAAAGTTGTGTATGTAGAAAAATTCGTGTGTTTTCTTCTTCCGCCAATCGGAAAATCAGTAGAAGAAGAAAAAGAAAAAGAGTTTCGGGCGGCAGATGTCTTGAGTTGAGAGGCCATTTTTACACTGATGGTCCGTCAGCCTGGATCATGAAAATGAGAGAGAGAAAAGATAGAAAAAAAAACAAGAGACGCAGAGAAACAGGGAAGAGATCCGACATGTTGAGTTGATCAGTGAAATCGAGTTGAGGGGGGGGGTGTTTTGACTGAGTATCAAACGTACGCAGCTAAATTTGGTTGATGAAGATTCTTAAAGCAGGATTACAGTCTTTTTTTTATTTTCTCAAATGATCGTCCCAATTCCATTAATCACGAAAATAACAATATTTTTGCACAAAAATCGTTAAAACTCGAGAAAATCGATTTTCAAAACGCCAACTTACATTTTTTCTAACCTATTTCAATGAATGCAGAATTTTTCGCTGATTCGAATGCACCTAACAAGGGAAGTGTTTTCAGAGGGGCTTTGAGAATTTTCTGAAAATTGGTACACTAGTACTTTCGACCATGCTGAGAAACGTGGTAAATTTATTTTTTGCCCCTTGCCCCCGTGGGCCGAGATATCAGCCGACAAAGCTGTCCCCAGTACAAATAAGGGGATTTTTCGAGAGCCTGTAATTTTGCTTCTAGGCGGTTTTAGAAGGTCTCGTTTTGTGTTTTGGACTCAGAATTGATTGTATAACAATTTCCGGTACTTTCTGGAGAAAAAATTTTTTTAGCCAAAATTCGAAATTTTGCCACCATTTGGGTGCGAAATTTTTTGAAGTGCGTGGATTTTCAAAACTGTTTTCCCAATCTGGCAGTTCTTGGCTGGAAACGATAGATGGAGGTTTGTAGAAAAGTTCTTGAAATTTTCATGTACTTTTTCACTAATTAGGGTGCTTTTTATAGGTCAAATTATGGCTCAATTTTTTTCAAGGTTTTTGGCGCATAACTGATCTAATTTTTTGAAAAAGTGACAAGTATTGTTACGAAAATATGGAGGAGTGCTGTACAAATATCCATCTATCGTTTCCAACCATAATCTGGAAGGTTGAAATTTTTTTTTGAAAATCCAAAAAACTTGGAAAAATTTTGCACCCAAATGGTCGAAAATTTTCAAGTTTTGGCTCAAAATTTTTTCTCTCCAAAAAGCGTCAGAAATTGTTATACAATCAATTGTGAGTCCAAAACAAGAAATTAGACCTTTTGGAAGTGCCTAGAAGCAAAGTTACAGGCCCTCAAAAATCGGCAATTTTTGTACTGGATTTTGCTTTTTTAGGTGATATCTCGGCCCACGGGGGCAAGGGGCAAAAAATAAATTTACCACGTTTCTCAGCATGGTAGAAAGTACTAGTGTACCAATTTTCAGAAAATTCTCAAAGCCCCTCTGAAAACACTTCCCTTGTAAGATCGCTGCTCAAAACGCAATACAAACATTCTTATTAACAATTTTTCAATTGTCGCGCCGACCGCTGCCGCGTTATGAGCAGGCAGCGGCGAGCGCGACAGCAGATTTAAGTCGGCAGCGGGCGGCGCGACAAAGTGCGACAATTGAAAATTTGTTAATAATAATGTTTATATAGCGTTTTGAGCAGCGATATTAGGTGCATTCGAATCAGCGAAAAATTCTGCATTCATTGAAATAGGTTAGAAAAAATGTAAGTTGGCGTTTTGAAAATCGATTTTCTCGAGTTTTAACGATTTTTGTGCAAAAATTGTGTTATTTTCGTAAATAATGGAATTGGGACAATCATTTGAAAAAACAAAAAAAAAATGACTGTAATCCTACTTTAAATTCTTGACATGTCAAGAATTCGAAAACTGGGGCGCCATGAAGTTTCAAAATGTTCAAAAGAATGGACAACGATTCTGGGAAATTCTGAAAATCAACATTTTGAGAAAATGTTCCGTTGCGTTTTCATTTTCTTTACGAGTTAGGCTTGGATTCTTTCAAAATGCCTGTTTGGGGCCCCAAAACCAAGGGACCCCTTCATTTTTCAGATTTCGCATAATTAACATCAAACTCCTCGCCATTCAATTAGTCCAGCCTGAAATTTTCAGCACGATAGCTCAAAGTGTCGTAAAATCGGGTGTTTGGTGTTTCCGTACTTTCCGAGGTACAGTAACCCTTCCGCCTCCAGAAAACTTGAAATTATGACATGAAAAATGGAATTTTGGGTTTGAAAATTGGGGAATTCTCAATTTCAGGATGGAAACTATGGACCGTACCTAAAGTTTAGTTGTAACCTTCATTTCCCTTCATAATTTGTTGTAAATTGTATCTATTCATCAGAATCCTTCCATTTCACTAATCACTATTGTTCCATCCGGTTATGGAAAATGGAGCGTATAACAGACACCTTTTCTGAAGCTCAAAAGTGCAAATTTCGGAAGATTTTTGACCCTTGTGATAAAAAAGGCGCATTTTTAAAAAGATACTAATGATTTTACATTTTTCCATTTTGCGGAAAAACTAGCGAACCGATTTTAGAAAAATATGATCAGATAGGAAAATGTGTGCCAGTCATCGAGAACCTAGAGGAATTAAATATGGACTACAATGACCCTATTTATGATCGCTGCGGCAAAACCTTTATTTTCAGATGAAACTTTTGTACTGAGCTGATAAGGGTTTTTGGACTCCCACGGAGACAGTTTGACTACTTTTTCTTAGATATTTTAGCGTTATGAAGAGCGTGACTTTAACTGTCTTGTGTTCAAATTTCAGCTCAATATCTTGAAAAACAACAAATTGAGTCATAAAAGTATATGTCGCTTTCGGCACTTTTTGATCATTTTCAATCTCTTATCTTCATATCTAATCACTTATCTTGATCCATTCGAAATAAATACAAAAATTTCAAATTTCCATCAATTTGAAATTTCAACGAATCCGCAAACGAAGTGCCAAAGGTGAGAAAATTTAAAGATTGCAGATTGAAAGTGAACATGAAAACCTTCTTTGATTCTTAGATTCTTAGATTCTTAGATTCTTAGATTCTTAGATTCTTAGATTCTTTGATTCTTAGATTCTTAGATTCTTAGATTCTTAGATTCTTAGATTCTTAGATTCTTAGATTCTTAGATTCTTAGATTCTTAGATTCTTAGATTCTTAGATTCTTAGATTCTTAGATTCTTAGATTCTTAGATTCTTAGATTCTTAGATTCTTAGATTCTTAGATTCTTAGATTCTTTGATTCTTTGATTCTTTGATTCTTTGATTCTTTGATTCTTTGATTCTTTGATTCTTTGATTCTTTGATTCTTTGATTCTTTGATTCTTAGATTCTTAGATTCTTAGATTCTTAGATTCTTAGATTCTTAGATTCTTTGATTCTTTGATTCTTTGATTCTTTGATTCTTTGATTCTTAGATTCTTAGATTCTTTGATTCTTAGATTCTTAGATTCTTAGATTCTTAGATTCTTAGATTCTTAGATTCTTAGATTCTTAGATTCTTTGATTCTTTGATTCTTTGATTCTTAGATTCTTAGATTCTTTGATTCTTAGATTCTTTGATTCTTTGATTCTTAGATTCTTAGATTCTTAGATTCTTAGATTCTTAGATTCTTAGATTCTTAGATTCTTAGATTCTTTGATTCTTTGATTCTTTGATTCTTAGATTCTTAGATTCTTTGATTCTTTGATTCTTAGATTCTTACATTCTTAGATTCTTAGATTCTTAGATTCTTTGATTCTTTGATTCTTTGATTCTTTGATTCTTTGATTCTTTGATTCTTTGATTCTTTGATTCTTTGATTCTTTGATTCTTTGATTCTTTGATTCTTTGATTCTTTGATTCTTTGATTCTTTGATTCTTTGATTCTTTGATTCTTTGATTCTTTGATTCTTTGATTCTTTGATTCTTTGATTCTTTGATTCTTTGATTCTTTGATTCTTTGATTCTTTGATTCTTTGATTCTTTGATTCTTTGATTCTTTGATTCTTTGATTCTTTGATTCTTTGATTCTTTGATTCTTTGATTCTTTGATTCTTTGATTCTTTTATGTTTTCTTGTTCTTCCAAACCTATTTGCAGTCCCAATAGATTTAGATGTGGCCACTCTCTATTTCTTTTAGTTCTCTCAATATATGTGACACCTTCACCCTGGCAATTCTCTTTCCCTACGTTTGACCTCCATTTCTCTTCCTCACTCCAACCGAGCACTGTCACACAGTTGCCCCCAGTTGAATTAGACGCACGCGACGCGACACGCAAATGCGACAGTGTACACAGTGGTCGAGCGACTGAGGTATGCAAACGCGCTCCCCTGATTTGGCACTTTTTTCCGAACTTTGACGCCTTCTTATTCAAATCCCAGTGCTTTTTTCTGAATTTTTTTGCTTCAGAAAAATTCTCGACTAAATTTAGTACCGGAATAAAATACAATTTTCAAAAAAATGAGCGGAATTCGGGTCTAAAAAATTAATTTTAGGCCCAGCTTCTCCAGAGAGCGCGTTTGCATACCGCAGTCGCTCGACCACTGTGAGTGTAGGAGTGTTGAGAGTGACTCGTCTGTGAAGAGACGCAGGGGAAGGCGAGAAACTGCCAGCATCATGCTCATACATCTACTTTTGTGGGAAAAAGAATTGTAAACTCAGGATTTAAAAGTTTTTGCACTGTTTCATTTGTTGCATTCGGATAAAATTTCAAAAAAAAACTTTTATTTTCCATTTTAAAACCTCTTCTTTTTTAGTGCTTGAAGAAAATAATAATTATGGATTTTTAGGTAATCATCCAAAGGACATCATCAGGTTTATTGAATCCAATATGCATCCAGTATGTTTTGTTGGTTTTTTATCTTAGTGCTCAATAATCCGGTTTTCAGCATATACTTGTCCGTGCCAACGATCAAATTGTCAGGGTTACTGCCAAGAATGGAGAAATCAACGAGAAAACGCTCCGCCGAGCCTTCCAGCTAGAAGCTGTTATTGAAATTGGTTTGTTCAAAGGAGGAACTGCCTTGATGTAAGTTTTCAAAGTTTTTAATAAAAGGGTAGTAAACGATTCCAAAAAATATGTATTGAGATTGTTTGAACCAGTAGAAACAAACTCATAAAAATTGTTTGTGACCCCAAAAACCATTGATAAAAAATCTTTCAAAAACTCAAAAAAAAGTTTTTTTCCGCATGTGGGCACGAACCCCCGACCTTACGCTTAGCAATCCAACCTCTTGCCCACTACGCCATCCCATCGCTGTTTTCTATAGTGTTCAAATTCGTATATAAACGTGAAATGGATTTTCGATTTTTGACCCATTTTTCAGTTGACGTTTTCTCACTAGGGAATGGTCTAAACTGACCGTGGCCTTTCAACATGTGTGATATACCATTCGAAAGCGGAGAAAATTGTATTAACAACGCAATTTTCAAATTTTGCAAAGGACATCCGTGAATCGAGATATTTCAGCCTGAAATTTTAGTACTGAAACTGCATATTTTGCACTGCTTCCCACCTTCCTTCCTCCTCCCTCTTTTGCCGCACATTTGTACGCAATTCGAACCCACATATTTCAACGGTTGGATGGCCGACTGGGTTGTATCGGCGGCTGGGGAAAGTAAGGGGTTGGTTCGGGTCCCACTTTTTCAAAACTTTTTTTGTTTCTTTTTTAAACACTTTTCTAGTCGCAATGAGGACTTTAAATACAATTTTGAAGCTTTTTGGACCGATTGGAAGTCACAGTAACAATTTGAAGACTTTTAATTTTTTTGAAATTTTGAGAATTTTTCCCATGCCCAACCCTACCTCAAAAAATCCAGAATTTTGTTTTGTCTTGGAACCTTCAGAAATCATCAGTATTTCATTTATTGGGATATTTGGCCATATGTTGCTCAATTTCAGAAACTAGATCTCAATAATACTTGATTTAATTAGATCCAAACATTCTTAGAGCTGATAGAGAAGAAATTGAATTGTCTTCAGAATTGTCAGAAAGGTTCATAAAAGTGCAGCATATGGCCAAATATCCCAATAAATGAAATTCTGATGATCAGTTCCTAGCGTTATTGGGCAGCTAAAAATTATATATTTAGAATGCTCATTTTCTGGGCTTTTAAATGATACGTGTTGCGTCTCGTAACTCCAAGTTTCGCATAAACCACTCCCTAGTGAACAAACTGAATTGAGTTTTTGAGGTGATGACTTAATATTTTCAGGGTTCGAGACGATAACTACTTTGAGCTCCAAGAAAATTGGGAAGGAGCGGAGTTCGAGCTCCGGTGTGTAGACCCTCGACGCACCCGTACACCTCCACCAATCGATAACGGTATTTTAAAAATATTTCAACGAGTTTTATGGATTATTTAAACATTAATAATTTACCAGATATTGGTCCCCCAGCACCCAAAAAACCAAAAATCGACCAAGGAAGCGAAGAGTGCCTGGTGGACGCTAAGTTAGCCGCCTCAGTTTCACAATACGCCTTGTACTACAATTTGGGTTCTGACAACTACAAAAGAAGCGCCGTTCCCTTGACTCCGAGACTGGCGGCCACTTACCGGCATGGGGATAATAAAAAAGTGAAAATTGGTTTGTTAGTTAGGTGTTTATTTTATTCGATTGGCTATTTCTAGGTGATAGGTTTTTGATACGGTCTTGGGACGACGCAAAAATGGCAGTGGATAGTAAGGTTGTGAAGATTTTGGAGGACATGGACACTATGATTTTTGAATCGAATGGTGCCGATTTTTGTGAGAAGCACTTCATACCTGACGCAGCAATTCCTAAAAAGGGTGACCCATACCTGATGGTAATTTTTTATCAATTAATGTATTTTACTAAATTATTCCAAAAATACATTTATTTAGATGGGTTATTCTATCATACACTCGGGAACAAGTCACCAGTCTTTGTCAGCGGGAATAATTAGCTCCGAAAAGCCGCGAAAATATCGAATGGTGGGTTCCGGGGGTTCTTTCAAGGGTGATTCCGGCGGTAGTTGCTGGAACACCCGCGGAGAACTCCTCGGAATGCAGGTGGCTGTGGAGAAAGTGCCCCATTCAAAGGACGAACGGGGCCGTCCGACCTCTCCCGCTTCTGGTGGCCGTTGTCTGATTGTGCTTGCGAGTTCGATTGAGGTTGCCATAAAGGTAATATTAACTGATAATCCATTTTAACAATTTTCGGACTTTAGGATTTGTTGCCTTCAAGAGAAGATGATGAGGAGGATGAGGAAGACGATTGGGAAGAATGAGGATGGATTGGTACTGCAAAGATTTATAATTTGAAATGAAACCGGTTAATAGAGATTTTACGAGTTCTTGATCTTTTCTGTGAATATAAAACATTTTATCGGGTTTCAGCTATATTTAATTGTTTTATAGATTTCATCTAGTCAGAATTTTCAATAAAGATTTCGAGTTTTTTTTTTTGTAATATGAATGTCAAAAAATAATTAATTTACGTTTTTCAGGTTTTCAGAAAATTCAGAATCACTTTTTTTTTGGCGGATTTCAGGTTTGTCTAGAATTTGAGAATTTGAAAATCTGAAAATCTTTCAAATTTTCGATTCAGAATCTGAAATTTTCAATTTTTTTTTTCAATTTTTCGGACTTCTTTAAGTAGCTTCTCGAAGAAAAAACTGCTTTTTCCGTGGTGATGAGATTTAGAAGATTAGAAGAAACGAATAGAAAACGTTGCGGGACAACAGAACACAACTTTTAAAGGGTATCTGATCGATTGACCAAATTTTGCTCTTTGCAAAAGAAACTATGTGAATTCTTGGATTCCTCCATTCGCAAATAGTCTATATTGTCTATTCAAAAAAATCGGAAGGAAACATTATTTGCAGTTTGAGAATTTTATGGCTCTATTCGACTTTAATGGCCCCAAGCAAAAGTTTCATGACCCCAGGATAATTTGTGGCCGCAAAAAGTTAATTTTGGCCCCAAGGGTAGGCCAGAATAGTTTTATGGCCCCAAAAAAATTTTGATGGGCCTAATAATTTTAGCCGACTAGAATTATGTCCTTTTACGGACTTTTTAATGGATTTCAAAAACTCTTTTTTATACAGAATGCTTTAGAAATACATACTAAAACACTGTCAAGTGAAATTCTCAAGAAGATTAGTCGAGGAGCCCGTAATTCTAGTCGGCTAAAATTATTGGGGCCATCAAATTTTTTTTGGGGCCGTAAAACTATTCTGACCTACCCTTGGGGCCACATTCGATTTTTTGGGGTTATATTTAACTTTTTGGGGCCATGAAACTGTTGCTTGGGGCCATCAAAATCGAATAGAGCCAATTTTATTTTTTTTTAAATCCTTGACATCATTGCCAAGAGAAAATTTGGACTATCGATTAGTATTCCTTAAAAACAACCTGCTTTGTCTATTTAACTTCTTTATAACGTTTTCTTTTCCAATCTTCTGATTCCCATCACCATGGAACATCGATTTTCTTGCATGAAGCTTCACAAGGAGGCTCAAGTTTGCACACTGAAGTTTTTCGGTGATATTGAAATGTAAGTTATTTTTTCCATTGGTATTTTGTGGAAAAAATAGAACTACACCATCCCAAAATAATCAGAAACTAACTTTGAAAAATTCAAGAGGATTGGTTAACCTTGAACCGAGTTATAAATTTCAACCCATTTTCGGTTCACAAATTAGTACTAAAAAATTAATAAAAAGATCAATAACTTGCACCATTTTCAAGATATATGAAATCTAGATATACCGACATGATCTTGAGAAAATTTCTAATTTTTCCATAATATTTTCATTCAAAACGATATAGATTGAGCTTAGTTATGACTAGCGAAATTCAAACGAACATACAAAAACCAATGGTTGGCTGAAAAAAAGCGGTAACTTTCTTCATTTTCGAGCTATCAAAAATATAAAATCTTGAGCATTATGGCGGTATTAAGAGCTACATCTTACTTATATATAATCCGCTAGAAAGTTTGTCTGTGGCTTGGTCAGGATGTCCGCTTTAGTTTTCCGAAAGTTAAAGAATTTGGTCGCGCCACAAAATCGAACCCGCGACTATCGCGTGGCAGTGCAGCCCACAACCAACTACACCACACGTGTAACGAAACTCAAATGATCGGGGGCGTATAAAAACGTGATATTTCTAAGCGAAGTTGAGCGGCGAAGCCGCGAATCCAGCCTGCTGTAAGCAGGCTGGTTTTGGTATAATAATCAAGAACTTTGTTCTAAACTGCAAATAATGTTTCCTTCCGATTTTTTTGAATAGACAATATAGACTATTTGCGAATGGAGGAATCCAAGAATTCACATAGTTTCTTTTGCAAAGAGCAAAATTTGGTCAATCGATCAGATACCCTTTAAAAGTTGTGTTCTGTTGTCCCGCAACGTTTTCTATTCGTTTCTTCTAATCTTCTAAATCTCATCACCACGGAAAAAGCAGTTTTTTCTTCGAGAAGCTACTTAAAGAAGTCCGAAAAATTGAAAAAAAAAATTGAAAATTTCAGATTCTGAATCGAAAATTTGAAAGATTTTCAGATTTTCAAATTCTAGACAAACCTGGAATTCGAGAGAGCTACATTTTGGTATAATAATCAAGAACTTTGTCGTTGGTTTGATGTTTGTAGAACGTATGACGATGGCATAGCAGGTTCCCTTCACAATTTATTGTTATCTGTATCTATTCCTCAGAATCCTTCACATTCACTTATATTTTTCTCACTATGTTTCCATCCGGTTCTGGGCTCTTCGGAGACGATTTTATGGGGCTTCTTTGAGGCAAACAATAGTCCGTTTTATCATACATTATAATTTCTTCACATAATTCATTACTTTCCACAAGTATCTGAATTTATGATTCTTAGATTCTTAAACTTTCTTTGTCTGAAATCAAACATCACTTTATTGCCCAATAAAAATTTTCCAAATATTTACCTTTCCATTTTATCAATTTCTCTTCCTTTCCCTAACATCAAAATTGTCAATTTTTCGAAACTTTTCACATCATTTTTTTTCTTAAAATTCAAAAAAAATGACAACTTCAATTTCCCTATTGGATATGCCAGATGTGGCAATGGATCGGATTTTGGAAAATGTGGATTTTGAGGAAATGTGAGTTGATTTCGCAATACTTTTAAAAATAGAAGACATTTTGGAATCTTCTGGAATTCTGAAATTCGAAAATTGGTAATTCTGACTATAAAACTTTTTGAAGTTCTAAAGTCAAAACGAAACTTATTTTAGATATTCTAAAAATTTGAAAATTTTTTATTCTGAAATTGAGGCTCTGTGACGTTTCGAAGGTGCGTCATTTCGAAAGTGTGACGTTTCGAAAATGTGACGTTTCGAAAGGGTGACGTTTCGAAAGGGTGACTTTTCGAAAGTGTGACGTTTCGCAAGTTTGACATTTCGAAAGTGTGAGATTGTGAAAGTGTGACGTTTCGAAAGTGCGTCATTTCGAAAGTGTGACGTTTCGAAAGTATGACGTTTTGAAAGTGTGACGTTTCGCAGATGTGACATTTCGAAAGTGTGACGTTTCGAAAGTGTGACGTTTCGCAAGTGTGACGTTTTAATTTTGTAACGTCGTGCTTTCAAACCGTTACACTTTCGAAATGTCGCGGAACCGAAAATCTAGAGTATTTAAGAATTCGAATTTTCAGAATCCCGAGGTCTCAGTACTTCCGATGACTCTAAAACCAAGAAAATTTCGAAAGTCTGAGAAAAATTTTTTTTTTTTCAATTTCGATTTAAGAATCTGAAAATTTCGAAATTTTTTATATCTTTAAAAATTATTTTTTTTTTTGATTTTTGGGACTTTCGAATTTTCTGAAACCTGAAAATTCGAAAAAAGATTTTTTGAAACTTTTTTTTTCAGAGTACACTTTCGAAACGTCACACTTGCGAAACGTCACTGAGCCAAAATTCCCGAATTTCTAGAAATTCTGAAGTCCTAAAAACTAATGTTTGAGATTCAAAATATTTGAAATTCTAAGAATTTTAGAATCTCAAAATCTCTGAATTTTTGAGCACTCGATTGTCTTGTGATTTAAAAATCCGATATTTCGAAAGTGTGACATTTCGCAAGTGCGACGTTTCGAAAGCAAAAATTTCTCAAATTTCAGCCAAATCCTTCGAAAAGTTTGTCACAATCTTCGCAACTACATCGACGACCAAATTCCTTCCGGAAATTTTCTCGGATTTTCATTATCGATTTTTCCCGAAAAAATCAATTTTCGAATCAAAAAATTGGTGGAGGAAGTGGAAATCAAATATTTTGAGAACCGAGATTCTACTATTTTGAAATATTCTCAAAAAGAGAAAATTTTGGAAAATGTGAATTTCCAAAATGTATTTTTGAAAGACTTCGAACTACTATTAAGCCATCAAAATGCACCTTTTCAAAATTGTTCCTTCAGAATCCAAAATTGTGAAATCCTTGAAAAAATTTCGAAAATTCTGGAAAATCGAAAAGTTTTGCTGAAAGTCAAATCAATCGAATTCTACACTTCTGATGAAATTCCGATACTGAAAATTTTGAATTTTTTGGATTCTGAATCGCTGGGAATTTATAGTTTGGAGCCTAGGTTACGGTATAGCAATGAAAATTTTTTGAAAATTGATGGAATTTCGAAATTGGAACAGTGGAAAGGACTGAAGGAAGGCTATTTTTCGAGAAGAATCGAGGCGATTTCGCTTGGAATTTTCGCTCATTTTTGCTCGGGATTTGTGCAAGTCAAATCGATTGATACTAATGGAATGAAGGTTTTGAAAGAAGTGAGTTTTTTAGGTTTTCAGAATTTTTTTGAATCGTAAAAAAAATCTGAGAATTTTTTTTGCGATTAAAAAAACGGCTCCGCGACGTTTCGAAAGTGTGACGTTTCGCAAGTGTGACATTTCGAAAGTGTGCCGTCTCAAAAGCAAAACGTTGTACTCGTGAAGTATCACACTTGCGAAACGTCACACTTTCGAAACGTCGCGGAACCAAAAAATCCATTTTTATGATTCTTATACTGTAAGATTTAAAAAATTTCAAATTCCAAAAATTAGAACTTTTGAATTTCAGAATTTCAAAATTTTCAGAATCCCTCAAATTTTCAGATTTCGATGAATTTTGAAGTCTCAAAAACTTAAAAAAAATTTTTTGGGATTCAAAAAACTTGAAATTTTAAATGAATCACAAAAATTTCGATTTTTCAAAATTGGGGAAAAAATTTTAATGAACTATTGTAGAAATTCAAAACTTTGAATTTTCAAAAGCTTAGATTTTTAGATTTTCAGAATCTAAAAATTTAAAATTTCCTAAATCTAAAAAAATATTTTTTTTAGTTTTTGGGACTACAGAAATCTTCGAAACCTGAAAATTTGAGAGCTCAAAAAATTCTGAAAATGTCAAAACTTCGAAATCCGAAATTTATTATTTTATGATTTTCAAATTTCAAAAAAATTGAAAATCTGATATTTTTTTTCAATTTTTTTTTTCAAAATTTTAAATTTATTGAATCTCCTTTAAATTTTTTTTGGGACTTCAGGATTCTTTAGAACCTGAAATTTCGAGGACTCTCGAACTGTGAAAATACAAAAATTTCAAAAATCCAAAAAAAAAATTCTGAAAAATTTTTTTTTCAGAATTTCCAATCCAACGCAAACTTTCAAATCTGAAATTTTCAAATTTTTTTAAACTCAAAAAAAATTTTTTTGGGTTTTTCGGTCTTTGGAATTCTTCTAAATCTAAAAATTTAAACTATGAGAAGTTCTGAGATATTAAAATTTTGAAATTTCTAAAATTCCTAGATTCTCAGATCTTGTAATTCTAAAATTCTGAAAATCGAAAAAAATATTTTTTCCAGTAATAATAATAATATATTATCGAAACATCCCAAGTTTCATCGCGCTCCATTGCGAACTTGGGGAAATTCAAAATTTTCAGGTTTCCCGCTTAGTTGTTTCTAAAGTAGGTCACGTCAAATATAAAAACTTTGTTAATTTTGCGGTTTCGACGTGACCTACAAGAGAAACAAGTGAGCGGGAAACCTGAAAATTTTGAATTTCCCCAAGTTCGCAATGGAGCGCGATGAAACTTGGGATGTTTCGATAATAATTTAAATAATATGATAATATAATATTTAGTATAATATAATTTCCAGAATTTCCAATCCAACGCAAACTTCCACAACTTTTGTATTGACTATTTGGAATTCGATGACATTGGAAATTTCCTCGATTTCTTGGGACCCGCCCATGAATTTTTCGGCGAGAAAAGATGGTTTTACAAAATGGAAAACCCGGAAAAATGTCTCTCGATTTTTTTCAATCAATTATTTGTGAGGCAATTCATTTTTGCACAAATCGACAAGGAGCAGGTTGTCATTGGTACAATTATTCTGGAATAATTTTTTTGAAATTATTTTTCCGTTTAAAGAATTTTCAAAAAAAGTATTTTATCATTATCACTATACTAAAAAAATGACCAAAAACCGAGATAAATTACTTCAAAAGTACTGGAAAGAAAAACTGGGAGAAAACAAATCGAAATTCACAGACACAATGATTGGGAGGGAAATTTGAAAATTTTTGGAAAAAAAAATCCAAAAAAATCGAAGAGCCTAGTAGTGCTAGAAGAATACCGGTTGGGGGGAAGGAAGAAATTTGTAACTTTTTTGAAAAACGAGATTTTGAAAAACGGTGTTTTTTTCGGGGGGTGAGGAGGATAGAATAGAAAATCAAAAATAAATTAGTTTGAATAATTAGGATTTGTTTCGATTCTGAAGCCAATTTGGCTGCGTACGTTTGATACTCAGAGTTCAGAATCCATCGAAAAGAAAAAAACAAAGAACAGAGTGGGGCAAGAGAGAATTTTTCCAAAAATTCTAATGTGCAAATAATAGAAAGTGCAGAGAAAAATGAGATCGAAATCCAAAAAAAAAAATTGAAGAAGAAAATTATTTTTTTCATTCGACTTCTCCATCCTCGAGACCATCGTCCATATCCATATCCGAATCATTTTGCGTGGATTTTGGGACGACTGGAGGCGTCAACATTGGCTCGACGTCGAATGCGCGGGTACTGTAACTTTTTGTAGTTTGTAGTGAGAAACTTCTGGCTTCGCGACGTTTCGAAAGTGTGACGTTTCGCAAGTGTGAAATGTCACACTTTCGAAATGTCGCGGAACTAAAAATCTTTTTTGGAACATTCTAAGTTTTAAAAAATCTTTTAGAATCCTTCAGAGACCTTCAAAATCCTTTAGAATTTTTCTCGATCTTTCAGAATCTTCCGGAATCTTTCCAGACCCTTCTGCATTCGTCTGGATCTTTTCGAATCTTTTCGAATCCTTTATAACCTTTCAAATTCCTTCAGAATCCTCCAAAGTCCTTCTGAATTCTTCAGAATTCTTCTAGAGCCTTCTGGATCTATCGGAGGCAATTTTCGGCTCATTTTTCGGTCAATTTCCCTTACTTTGAGTACGTCGTCGAAGAGCTGACGATATTCTCCGAGTGCTGCTGTTGCTGAAGAGCTCGTCGTCCATTGCTCATCGTATTCTGAGTTCTCGATGATTGATTACTGTGATTACTGTATCCGGGCGGCGGGAAATTCATATTCTGCGGAATCGGCGGAACCATTTTTCCATTCGAATTCTGTGAAGACGATGTGACAAAGTTGTTGGAGAGCGGATCGATGCGAGCGCGTTTTTCACTGCTGAAACTTTGGGGAAATTGGATTTTTGGGGATTCAGAACTTTTCAGAATCCTTTTTCTTCAATTTCTAATAAATTTCAGCTATTTCTGAATGATTTTGATTCAATTTTCACATATTTTGTGCCATTTTTAGAAATTTTTTGATTCTGGAACCTTTAGAAGGCTTCAGAATCTTTCAGAACTTTTTTCTTCAATTTTCTCGAATTCCAGCTTATTTTCAGTGAATTTTCTTGGTCTTAAGCCATTTTTTCTTATTTTTGAGCAATTTTCACAATTTTTTGAGCCGTTTTCAGCAATTATTGGATTCTGGAACCTTCAGAAGCTTCAGAATCTTTCAGAACACTTTTTCTTCAATTTTCTCGAATTCCAGCTTATTTTCAGTCAATTTTCTCGGTTTTAAGCCATTTTTCTCGAGTTTTGATAAATTTTCACCGTTTTTAAACGATTTTTGCTCAACTTTCACAATTTTCGAGCCATTTTTTGCAACTTTTGGATTCTGGAACCTTTAGAAGCCTTCAGAATCTCTCAGAACTCTTTTTCTTCAATTTCCTTGAATTTCAGGTAAATTTCAGCTATTTCTGAACGATTTTGACTCAATTTTCACAATTTTTGAGCCATTTTCAGCAATTTTTAGATTCTGGAACCTTCAGAACATTTTAAAATCCTGCAGAACCCTTCAGAATCTTACAGAGCTCTTTTTTTTCAATTTTCTTAAAATTCAGGTAAATTTCAGCTATTTCCGATTTTGACTCAATTTTTACAAATTTTGTGCCATTTTTAGAAATTTCTGGATTCTGGAGCCTTCAGAAGCTTCAGAATCTCTCAGAACTCTTTTTTTTTCAATTTTCTCGAATTCCAGCCTATTTTCAGTGAATTTTCTTGGTTTTAAGCCATTTTTTCTCGATTTTTTCAACCTACCTCGTCGAATTATCAATCCTTCCAGTCATTCGATCATGGTCTCGTTTTCTCCTCTCTTCTTCTTGCACTCTCTCCTTGTTGAGTCTGAAAAAATCATCATTTTGATCCCTTCCTTTTTCACTGAAATTCACTCACCTCTCCACAGTGAGCTCATCCTTGGGCACATATC
The DNA here is from genome assembly GCA_963966625.1 of Caenorhabditis zanzibari. NCBI lineage: Eukaryota > Metazoa > Nematoda > Chromadorea > Rhabditida > Rhabditidae > Caenorhabditis > Caenorhabditis zanzibari. The sequence goes on from OZ016470.1 coordinate 15,779,757, forward strand.
CACGCGGGCGTCCATTGGATACGGTAGAATCGGGTGTCGGTTGAATCGGGACCATCGGACTGTGACTACGAGCATCGCGAGCTCGTTCCTGGAAGAAATTTGGATGAAAATGAGTTGAAATTTTGGATTTTTGAGCAAAAATGAGCTATTTTAGGCCAAAAATCGTTCAAAATTGTTAAAAATTACGATTTTTAGTTTCAGCTCAAATCCTTTATTTTTATCAAATTTGACCACAAAATGAGTTGAATTTTTGAATTTTCAGCAAAAATGAGCTATTTTAAGCCAAAAATCGTGAAAATTGAATCAAAAATTGCAAAATCTATTTGAAAATTGTTCAAACGTACCATTTTTCAATTTTCGATCAAAATAGCTAATTTTGACTCAAAATCAGTTCTTTAAAATTCAATTTTAATGTAAAACATCGAAGTTTTGTAATTTTGAACCAAAATTAGCTATTTAAAGCCAAAAATTACAAAAATCCTATAAAAATTAGCGAATTCCAGTTGGAAACTGTTCAAAATGATGATTTTTCAGTTCTATTCAAAAAGTGCTAAAAATCAAAAAAAAAATCGGTTGAAAATTAGCAATTTTCAATCAAAATCCATCATAATTAGTCATTTTTATCGAAAATTTCAATTTTTTAAGCTAAAAAACTCACAATTTTCTTAATATCCGGATTCTCCAGCGACGATGGTGGTGGTCGATTCTCTCGAAAATCTGGAACTTTTTCAGCGTTGATTTTTCTCAATTTTTCGCCTAAAAACTCACTGAATTTCGATGCATAATGGAATTGGGCGACTTTACTGTACGTTTGCATGAAATCCGTCTCCATTTCTGTAAAAAAAATGATTTTTTTTGGGAAATTTTTATTTAAAAAAAACCCTCACCTCTCAACTTTTCCTCCGTCATCGAATCGTCGAATTGTTGATACCATGGGGTGCCGTTTTTCGAGCTCGGGAACACTTTTTCCATCTGAAAATGACACATTTTGGGTAGAAATGAAAGGAAAATTAAATTTTTAGGGTCAAATTTTACTCTAAAACCTCTAGAACTCGATTTTTGAAATAAAATTTTGTCAAAAATTCAATTTTCTGACTCAATTTTTAACTATAAAACTTGTAGACTTTTCTAGAACTCGATTTTTACACTTTCTGAGGTAAAATTTTGTCAAAAATTCAATTTTCTGGGTTAATTTTCACTCTAAAACTTCCAGAATCCTTCAGAACTTTATTTTTATATTTTCTGAAGAAAAAATTTGTCAAAAATGTAATTTTCTCAATCAATTCTCAATCTAAAACTTGCAGAATCTTTTAAAACTCATTTTTATCTTTTCTTGGTGAAATTTCGACAACAAAATCAATTTTTAGAGTAAAATTTCACTCTAGAACTCAATTTTTACACTTTCTGAACTAAAATTTTATAAAAAATTCATTTTTTAAGTCGAAAACTCTTTAAATCTTACCCTCATCGCTGAAAATGCGGCCATCAAGCTGACAATAGCAATGGACATGGAAGGAGCCGAGTAGCGGAGGGACCAGTCGGTGACAGCGATTCTGGAAGATTTTTGAAGTTTTTGGACTAAAAAAATGGTTTAAAAATGACCAAAAAACAAGAAAATCAGCGATTTTTGTAGTTTTCGACCAATTTTTTCACTCATTTTAGCATAAAATTTCAATTTTCACTCACACATCTGTGGCAAAATAGAACGAAGTGGACTTGAGTCTGGAGTATTGATCTTCGGTGTATGATGCTGAAAATTTTCCAATTTTCGGGTCAAAAATTTCAAATTCCTCACATTTATTCGCCTTTTCCATGATTGTGAGCACAAAAACGTGTGGTAGATGAACATTGAGATCGAAGGCGATGGTTTGGAGAATCATACTTTCGAGAAGGACGATGATTTGAGCCGCTTCGTTTCGAGCCTGGAAGTTTGAAGGTTTTGGGGGAAAATAAGTGAAAAATTGAATTTTTAGATGAAAAAATGACATATTTTAGTGGGTTTTAGGCTTATTTTTGTCTGGATTTCATTTTGGAGATTCTTGGGGAAAAATGAGTGAAAAATTGAATTTTTAGATGAAAAAATGACAAATTTTAGTGGGTTTTAGGCTTATTTTTGTCTGGATTTCATTTTGGAGATTTTGGAAGAAAAAAGAGTGAAAAAATGGATTTTTAGGTGAAAAAGGACAAATTTTAGTGGATTTTAGGATTATTTTTGCTTGCATATAAATTTTTAGCTAATTTTTCAAAAAATCCAGGTAAAATAGAGATTTTTACAGTTTCAGGATGCTTTTGATAGAATTTTTATGGTTTTCGATAAATTTTTTATTGATTTTTTATGCATTTTTATGTATTTTAGGCTTGAAAATCGTCGTTGGGCGTTTATTTTCGTCTGGAACTCAATTTCAATTATTTTTCAAAATTTTGATGAAAAATTGGATTTTTTGATGTTTCCGGATGATTTTAGCAGAATTTTTACGATTTTCAATAGATTTTTATGATTTTCTATGCATTTTTATGTATTTTAGGCTTGAAAATGGTTTTTGGGGGTTTTTTTTCGTCTTGAACTCAATTTCAAATCTTTTTTCGAATTTTTAGTAAAATTGAGAATTTTCAAATTCCCGGATTATTTCGGTTAAATTTTCATGGTTTTTATTGGATTTTTAGTGATTTTTAATGGGTTTTTCATGGATTTTTTATTCGAAAAAGGCATTTTTGTCAAATTTTAGTCAAAAATAACTTTAGACAAATTTTGTGTAAAAAACTGCGTTTTCAAAGTTCTAGGGATTTTTTGATTGAATTTTTGTGATTTTTAATGGATTTTCAGTGGATTTTTAGTCTAACTAAGCAAGTTTTTATTAAATTTTGATGAAAATCAACTTTTGGGTAGCACACCGTATTTTCGATGTTTTAGATCATTTTTTGACGAATTTTCATTATTTTTGGCATATTTTTCATTATTTTTAGATCAATTTTCCATTATTTTTTCAATTTTTAACTCTAACCGTCTCCGTTGCCAACTGTTTTCGATCCTTTCGATCCCTCCAAACGCCCACAACGTGTGAAAGCTTCCTCGGGCATTCCTGAGATTTTCCGGCGAGAAAAACGCACGCAGCACCGACGTCCTGAAGAAAAATCAAGATTTTTTGGGTTTAAAATAGTGAATTTTTGATAAAAATAGTGAAAAAATCGGTTGTTACGATTGATGTTGATTTTCTTGTCTTTGGAATCATTTTTTTGCGATTTTTTTTCGGTTTTTGAAGTTTTAAAAGTCATTTTTAGCTAAATTTGACTAATTTTGCATCACAATCCAGGTTTTTCTCGTCTCGATTCTTTAAAATTGATTTTTTTTTTGAGATTTTCCACTTACTCTATAATCATATTTCTTAAAACTGTGCCAATAATAGAAGCGATGCATATGGGTGTGTGCCACACAGATGCCGGTGTGTCCGCTGAAAGTTTTTATTCAATAAAATTTTTAAAATTCCAAAATTTACATTCTCATTTTAGGATCCTTCACATTATTCAGCCCATCGATCATTTCTTGAATAAAAGCGGATGCCAACTGACGATACGTGAGCTCTTCCTCTCTGCTCATCCCCTCCTTCTGACTGGCAGTGTTTTTCATCTGAAAAAACCCAGAAAAAATGAAGAAATTCCGACTTTTTTCCCTATTTCCAACCTGCTCTTTTGTGAAGAGCCATTTCGATGGCGCGGCTCGGTGGACTGGTGACACCGCGCCTTTCGTCGCCAACGCCATTGCATCTGAGTTTAATTCTGCAACTTTTTTCAACAATTTTTTACATTTTTCCCCCTGAAAATAGCTCAAAAATCCATGAAAAATGCATAAATTTCCTCGAAAAAAAAAATAAATTCCATCTCGAGCGCTGCAAGTGCGCTCCACGGCACGCGTTGCGTGTCGCGTCGCGGTCACATTTTCCTCATTTTTCGATGACTCATCACCCATTTTCAGCTCTTTTTTTCGAGATTTTCAGCTATTTTTAATCGATTTTTTGCATTTTTTCGCTTCTCATATTCTTCAGCGCATTATTTCCCATCGATTGAGTATACTTTTTCACCCAAAACCCCGTTGGAATCTCGATTTCTTGCCCGATTTTCACCCAAAATCTATTGCCACCGCCGCCTTCAAAAATCTTCAAATTTCATCGAGAAACTCGCGGTTTTTTGCATTTTTCCTCGAAATCAATTTATTTTGAACTAGAAAATCACAAAAATCATCGAAAACCCTGATGATTTTCAAAGAAAAACGAGATTCCCGAGGACCCTATATTGCCCATTTGCTTTCGTCGTTTTTTATCGATTTTCGTCGCGGAATCTCGTTGAAAATTGTGTCCGTCGCTTGAAAATAGGTTTAGATTGCGATTTTTACAAGAAAAATTCGAAAATTTTCATATTTTTTAATTGCGAAAAGTTGCGAAATTTTTCGTTTATTCGGGTTTTCGCTAGATGCTTCTAGACTATCTTTTCTGATGAATCTGGTTATTTTTTGCTTCAATGAGGCGGTATTTTCGTTCCAAGAGCCTGAAATTACCCTAGAAAGCACAATATTGGACCCTTTCGTCTACAATATGCTCAAAAATTCCAAAACTTGTGTTTCGTCTATTTTTCGTAATAAATTCACTCCTATTGCAGAAACCAGCTTATTTCCAGCTAAACAAGTCAGCATTACATCTAAAAAAAGCTAGAAAAAACGATTGCTCATCCTTATTTTTTATCGCTTCCTGTCATGCGCGAGTGGTTTAAAAGTCACATTTTGTTTTTTCCGTTCTTCCGTTTCCAAAAACTGTATCACGAGAGTTCCTTCTCGAATTGTCTCCCTTTTCTGGTCATTTTCCCAACCCTTCACCTGAAATCTTTTTTTTCCCACGCTATACTATGCATCATCACCCTTTGTTGCCATGGAATCTTCTGAATCTCTTCACATCGATTTCTGAGATAATGCTCAGCTGAACACATCCAAACAAGGCGCTCTTCTTTGTCTTCCTCCCCGTTTTCCTAATCTCAGCTGTTGTATTTACGATCGTTTCTTTTCCCCCTCCCCTCCCACTAGTCTCTCTCACATCCTTATTCTCTCAGCCGTCTCTCTATTCTCCTTTTTGGATTCCTCACTGGTCCTCATTACCTCAAAAATACCGTTATTTTTGCAGCAGCACTGATCAATATGTCGTTTTCGAACAAATTGATCACGGAGAAGAATGGTTCCAAATACGGAAGGATGATCAAACCTTGGCTCCGGAAGAAGACAGATGTGAGTTTTTTTTTCGGGGTGAAAATCTGTGTTCAGAGCGATTTTGAGTGAGCTTAGCTGTAAAAAATGTGCTCGGAGCAATTTTTGAGCTCTAAAATCTTGAAAATTGCCCTAGTAAGCTGTTAGTTCTCTCTGAACTGAAATCTCCGTCTGGATTGAAAAACGGGGTAAAAATCGATATTCTGACTGTAAATCTGTGTTCCAAGCGGTTCTAGGCGGACTTAAGCGATCTTAGCTTTTAAAAAACGTGCTCTGAGCAATTTTTGAGCTCTAAAATTATTCCAGAGTTAAAAACGTGCTCGGAGCAATTTTTGAGCTCTAAAATTTTGAATTTTTCTCTGAATCTCCTCTTTTCACTTCCCTACTCACCAACCCTTTCATTAGAATTCAAGAGAACCCTCTCATTATTTTCTACCCGATTTTCCTCCTTTTTCGAAGGATTTCGAGAGGATTATCCTCGTTTCTAGCATCTAACAGCTCCATATCCATCCAAAAAACCCGCCAAATTTCAGATGATCGCCGCATCGCCTAGTCGACGCGACGGAATGACGTACGAAGAGGAGCTGTCAAAGCGACAACAAGGTGGAGTATTCATCTACGACATGGTCATGGCGCTCACACAAGGGAAAGGCGAGCAGTGAGTAATAGAGCAGTGGTAGTTAGGGTCGGGAAACATATGAGGGGATGTTGGAGGTTTTTGGAAAAGGAAGATCCTCCGGATTTTCTCTCCTTTAATCTCTAGCTCCCCGATGAAATATTAATTTTGGCAAAAAAAGAACAAAAAAAGACGTTTCCCGGCTCTATCTCGATAAGTGAGCGATATTCTATTGTTTCTCCCTCTCATCGAGCACTGCGATATTATTCCAGCGGTCTGAGTGGCGTGGCGGCCTCATTATTCAACCGATTCTTCAATTTACACTCATTCAAATCGTGCGACTTTCGAGACATCGCAGCCGCGTGCGTCTTTTTGGCCGGCAAGAACGAGGACACACCGAAGAAGCTGAAGTATGTGGTGAATCAGTTGTGGCAGCTGAAGTATCCGACACAGAAGCACTTCCCCTCGGAGAAGACGTTCATCGAGCAGTGTCAAGTCGTCACGTTTCTGGAGGAGATTGTATTGAAGACAGTTTGTAAGTTTTGGAGACTTTTTGGACAGGAAAATTGGGTGAAAACCTCGCCAAATTAACTTAGAAATGCCAAATCTGTTAAAAATTAGCAAAATAGGTACATTTTTCAGCATTTGACATAAACGTCGACCTGCCTCATCAGTACGTGCTGAAATTGATGCGTGACGTTGAGAAGGGTCGGAATGTGTACAAGGAGATGGTGAAGACGGCGTACTATATGGCCACTGATGTGTGAGTTTTTAGTTTTAGTTTCCAGGTTCTTTGACCACAAAACTGTAACTTTCAGCCCAAAAACTATCCAATTTTTCAGATTAATTATCACCGACTGGAGCGTTCGCTATTCGTGCGCGTCGGTGGCCACCGCGTGCGTCAACATTGCCGCCTTCTTTCACAATATCAAAATGGACGACATCGTACCGCTGGACATTGCCGATAAGTGGTACTGCTTCCAGGACGCGTCAATGACTCGCGGCGAGATCGATGTGATGACCAAAGAATTCCTGGACATCTTCGCTCGAAATCCACAATTCCACATTGGCTCACTGCGGAAGATAGATCCACACGGAAAGGTGAAGTTGATCAGAAGGCCGTCGCCATCGTCGTCGTCGTCTCTCCAGCCATCGACGTCTTCATCGAATCTCAAAAAGTTGGATTTGGAGTCGTACAAAGGGAGACAGCGGTCGAGCGCGAGCCAGAATTCGGATTCAACGACGCCGATGACGACGACGCCGTCGCCAGCAGTGCGACAGAGCTTCTTGCCCGACGTGAAGAATCAGAAGGCGGTGGAACGGGGGTTGGCGGAGCACGCGGCTCAACAGAAGCACTATCAGCAGAGGAATCAGCAGCATGTGCCTTCTTCATCATCTGGAGCGCACGACGCGCAGAGATTCATGGCTAAGCGAGGGAATGAGTTTGAGGATGGAAATGTGTAAGTTTTGGAGCTCGAGGCTAAAATCCCCTTCAAACGATAATTTTTTGCAGCTCGAAAAAGTCGCGTATGATGGAGAATGGTGTGCACATGAGCTACGACGAATCCACCACCAGCATCACATCGTCTTCCACGTCCTCCTCGACTACCGTAATCCGACAAGAGTACAGTCAGCATGTGGAGAGCACGTACGCTCGACATCATGCTCCTCCTCAACAGCAATACCATCATCAGCAGCAGCAGCAACCGCAACCGTTGATGTCGATGGTGATGCAGCCACCACCGCCGCCGCCACAGTTGCCTCCGCAAAGAGCGCCGCCTCAGCACCACCACAATCATATGCAACATCAACAGCAGCACATGATGCAGTCGGACAATCAATCCGAGTATCAGAAGATGTGCATGCAGTTGGATAAGGCGCGGTAAGTGGGACTGACTGTAAAGTTCTGTAGAATTGCTGAATAAAATCTGCTGGAATCTTCTAGAACTTCTCTTTCTGAGCCTCTGAAAGCCAGTAGCTCGAGGAGTTCTTAGAATGCTCCAGGATCCTTGAATCCTCTAGAATTTTCTGGAGCTCCAACTCTGAATCTCCTTGAAACGTCCAGATTCGTCTAGGCTCCTCTAGAGTCTTCTAGAAAACCCGAGACGAATCTGAGCGGTTCTACGAAATTTGGAGAGTTGGAGCTCCATTCAAGAATCCTGGAGCATTCTAAGGGCTCCTACAGCTGCTGGAACCATTTAGACCCTCAAAAATTTTCTACAATCCTGAAATTCGAATACAAATCCCATTCTGAACAATCCTTCTCACGATGATTCCCCCTCAACGCCGGACAGTTTCCAGAAATCCACAGTATACTGACGCCGCCGCCGTTCACCATCACCATCATCATTCCCAACAGCCATTCCAACAAACTCTCATCGGCCGAATGTCGTCGACACAACAAATTTCGCCGCCCGACGAATCCTCACCGCCGCTTCTTCTCCCACCACCTCCACCACCGCCAGTTTTGATGCCGACGATGATGATGGAGGAAGGAGAGATCGCCTAAGGGATCGTCGTCGTCGCCTTGCCCCTTGTGATGATTCTCATTTTAAAGAAATCCCCCGTTCCCAGAAAATTCGTTATTGTTGTGTTTCTTTCTTTTATTTCCTTTCCAATTTGCTCTCTCTTTCTTTTTCCTCCTCTTCTTGGGTGTCATTCCGACAAAAAAAAAAACCACACAAATCACCAAAAAAAAATGTACACATTTTTCTCTCTTTTCTATTAATAAATAGGCCCCCTTCTTCTTCTTCCTGCATTTTTATTCAATATTTGTTTCTCTTCTCTGTCATATACATTTTTCTTTCTTCCTTTTCCATTTCCTTTCCCCCCTCTCACCCCCCGAAACCGGTTTCATGTTTTCCCCGTTATAGAGCCCTTTAGACTGTATGCACCATATTCTCACCCCCACCACCCGTAGCTCGGCGCCCTTTTTTTTTGTTGAAAAAATTCGATCTCGTTTCTCGTTCTCGGACTCGACTATTCCCTTCTTTTACTATTTCATCCTCAATTATTGAAAAAAATCCAATTTTTATCCAATTCATTTCGAGAGTCCAGAGACTAATCATCATACATGTAATAGCAGCTAACTGAAAAAAAAAAACCTGAAAAAACGACCGAAAAAATCACAAAACACGAGGTAAAATTGCACAAAAAAAATTTGGATTTTCTCCCGTCCCATTTTTTAAAATATCTGTCCATCCCATTCTCGATTTTAATCCTTTTTTTTTTTCATTTCGCCCCTATAAAAATATACTTGAAATACGATAGATTCTATAAACTTTGTATAATAATGAACATATTTTTTAATTGTAAAGAAAAAATTAAATAAAAAAAGAAATTACAATAATTTAGCAAGCAAAGAAAATAGTGACTACAAGGAAGCAAAAATACAAAAAAAGAGCAAGAAAAAAGCGAGCAAGTAAAAAATGTCCGAGAAAAATCTGAAATTTCTAGGCCACGCCCACAGGATTACTGTAGCGGGGGCCTAACTATCATCCTCTCGATTCATATACTTTTGTCGATTCGTTTCGATCATTTGCCATTTTCGATTGTCGAAAACGCCACGCCACGAGGAGGCGTCAAGAGTGACCTGAAAATGGATGGATTACTGTAGATGGGGGTACTGGCCGAAGTTTGGATTTCTAGGCCACCAATGGTCAAAAATTTGAAGACCTAATTTTGGCTGATTTTTGGCTTCAAAATTGGATGAAAATTTTGGAAATTGAGCCGTGGCCTAGAAATCCTAAATTTGAGTTCCTAGGCCACGGAAATTAGGATTTCTAGGCCATCAAAAATTGGATTTCTAGGCCACCAAAATTTGGATTTCTAGGTCACCAAAATTTGGATTTCTAGGTCACCAAAATACGAAATTTTTTATTTTTATTAATTTGTTAATTTTAGCTCATTTTCATTGTAATTTTTCAAAAAAAAAATGGGTGGCCTAGAATTTCCAAAATTTGGATTTCTAGGCCACCAGAATACCAAACTTTTCATTTCGATTTTCTTGTTGATTTTAACTCGTTTTCTACTGTAATTTTTCGCTAAAATTTCGGTGGCCTAGAATTCCCAAAATTCGGGGTTCTAGGCCACCAAAAATATTTTTCTGACACAACTTCTTTTTTTAAAAATTTTCTCTTGATTTTGACAGTTTTCCGCCAAAAAAAAACTTCTGATGGCCTAGAAATCCCATTCTCGGCCACCTCTCACCCTTACCTTTCCAACTTGTCCATCGGCGGCGGATACCGTAATCTTGCCCGCCTTCAAATTGTTGACGGTCGCCGTTTGATTCCGAGTTTTCTCCAAATCTCGACGAATCGCCGATAGATGGAAAGTGGGAAACGATTGTTTGATTCGCATCGCGCATTCGTCCATTTGACGGGGATCGGCCAGACGGGGGGAGGTCTGAAATTTCGTGGTCGAGAATTGGGCGAGAAATGGTCGAAAATTGGCCGAGAAATAGTCGAACGAAAATTTTTTTGAAACTTTTAAGTTTCTAGGATCGAAATTGGCCGAAAATTGTGATTTTGGTCAAAGTTGGTCGAAATCTGGTCGAAAATTGGTCGAGAAATGGTCGAAAATGTGGTCGAAAACTCAAAGAAAATTTCAAAATTGTGTTTACTTTCTAGGATCAAAATTGGCCGAAAATCGTGAATACGGCCGAAATTGGTCAAGGATCGGGCAAAAATTGGTCGAGAAATGGTCGAAAACTGGTCGAAATTGATTAAAATTTAATTTTAAACTTTCAAAGTTTTTAAGATCGAAATTCGTTGAAAATCTTTTCTTTGCTCAAAAAATGGTAAACGAGCGGTCGGAAATTGGTCGAAATTTGGTCGAGAAATGGCCGAGAAATTATCGAAAACTCAATAAATATTTCAAATTTTTTTATTATTTTCTAGGATCTAAATTGGCCAAAATTGTGATTTTGGTCAAAATTGGTCAAAAAATGGTCAATGATCGGTCGGAAATTGGTCGAAATTTGGTCGAATGGTCGAAAAATCAAAAAATTTTTCTCAAAATTTTTCAGTTCCTAGAATCGAAATGGACTCAAAATTTGCTTGTGAAGTGAAATTGGTCGAAAAATGGTCGAAAGATGGTCGAAGAATGGTCAAAAAAATGGTCGAGAAATGGTCGAAAACTCAAAAAAGCGTTTTTGAAATATTCATATTTCTAGGATCAAAAAATGGCGAAAAATTGGGATTTTGGGGTTGAACTGGTCAGATTTGGTCGAAAATTGGTCGAAAACTCAAAAAATAATTTTTCGAAATTACAAGTTTCTGGGCTCAAAATTTGCCAAAAATTATGATTTTTAGGTCGAACAAGTCTCAAAATCACAGTAATATTGAGATTTTTGATGGAATAGAAATTTAGAATTTATGAATTTTCGGTCGAGAAATGGTCGAAAATTCCAAAAATTAATAGTCTAATTTTCGGAGTTCCAGGATCAAAATTGGCTGAAAATCAAGATTTTTAAGTTGAAAAAGTCCTTACCTTCTCCTTATTGACCACTTTTTTCGTCCTCTCCTGATCGGTTCGCATTCGCTTCGCCGCTTCAGATGCGTCCGAAATTCCGAATTTCGAAACGGAAATTTTCAAGTTTTGGGCGAGGGTTTCGGCTACACGAGCGGTGAATTCTTCGAGGGATTCCTGGAAGAAAATGATCAAAAACTCAAAAATTTTTTTTCGAAAATTCAATTTTCTGGGGTCAAATTTATTCGAAAAATTCGATTTTTGGATTCGAAAAAATGTTTCTGGGGTCAAAATAGGCTGAAAATTACGATGTTTAACTCAAAAAACAGCTCAAAACTCACACTATCCCTCTTCTCCATTTTCGGCAAATATTCCACAGAGATTACTGTAAATGGGAGCATGAAAAAGTAGAAGAGGTCCGTCCACCACGTGGCACCCAACACTGAAACGGCCACTTTCCATGGATACGGTCGCCAGACGCGGACGGAAACGGGCTGTACGATTGGCGAGACTTCGAAACACCAGGCGCTGAAAATCGGAGAGAAAAATTAGGCGGGAATTCAAAAAAAATTGAATTTTCAGATTTTTTTGGAGCAAAATGTTTTTTGATTTGAAAACTAAGGAAGATTGAGTAAATACTATAAGGATGGCCAAGAAATCCAAAAACTCCAATTTCTAGGCCACCGAGGTCCGAAAATTGAAACTTGATGATTTTCAGTCGGTTTTTGGTATTTTTTTGTTAATTTTTTTATTAGAATTCACTGAAAACCATTCGAAATCGTATTTAGAACATTAGTGGCCTAGAAAATCCAAATTTTGGATTCCTAGGCCACCAAAATCCCTATTTTTTGTTGATTTTTAAACTCACTTAAACTTGATCAACGCCTTCTCTCCACTGGTGATAATTCCTTCCGGGAAGGCTAAAAGTGGCATTTCCGTCTCCTTGGCGAGCAGATTTTTGGCCTGAAAAAAAAAAGAAAAAATTTTAGAAAATTTTTTCAAAAAAAAATTTAGTTGATTTCGGCTCAAAATCGCTCAAATTTCTCGAATTTTTGTGCTAATTTTTTTCGCAATTTTTGGCCTGAAAACGTTGTAGTTTGTAGTTTACAATATCAAAAGAAAACATTTTGAAAAAACATTTTTTCGAAATTTTTCAAAAATGTCTTTCTCAAAATTGATTTTTCCTTCATTTTTGCTCAAAATCGCTCAAATTTTCTGATTTTGTGCTCATTTTTTCAGCTTTTTGAGAATTTTAGTTTGAAAACTTTTTAAAGTTTCGAAAAAACTTAAAAAAAATTTTTTTTCAATTTTCAAAAAAAAATCTTCAAAACTTGGTTCACTTTTGCTCAAACTCGTTCAAATTTCTTGATTTTTGGCTCATTTTTTTCGCAATTTTTTTAACAAAAGTTGTAATTTTTAAAAAATGTTTAAAGCTTTGAAAAAAAAATTTTCAAAAAAAATTTTTTGAAAAATTGTTTTTTCGATATTTTTTTCTTCAAAACTGGTCTATTTCGGCTCAAAATTCTTGATTTTGTGCTCATTTTTTCTGCACTTTTTCAATTACTGTAGTTTTTAGTTCGAAAACTTTTAAAAGTTTCGAAAAAACTTTTTCAAAATTTTTTTTTCAAAAATTTCAAAAACAATTTTTCACTGATGTTGCCTTCATTTTGGCTCAAAATCGTTCAAATTTTCTAATTTTGGGCTCTTTTTTTCCGTAATTTTTCGTGTGCTCACCCCATTAACCAACTGATCTCTTCCTCGTGTGGCGCCCAAATCCACATAGCCAAAACACCATCGAATCACGGATGGAATGTCCCAAACCGATGGAAGAAGGCACGGAGTGAGGATGTCGATGGCCAAATGATCCAATATCGAGACGTGATTCGCGCAAAGGACTCGAGCGGACTCATCTCTGGAAGAAGAATTTGTATGGCCTAGAAAACTCAAAATGTGGATTTCTAGGCCAGAACATTTGGAAGAGAGATTTTGAGAATCTCATTTTTTGGAAATTGCTCATTTTTTGTGCTGAAAAGTCTAAAAAATTCACTTTCTAAAAATCCAGAGAGGTTTTGTTTTTTGTAGTTTGTAGTCTACCTCCTAGATTTTGAGTTCGGTGGCCTAGAAACTTCCAATTTCGGGTTTCTAGGCCACCAAGTGCCAAAAAACTCGGATTTTTTCATCATTTTTTGTTCTTTTTTATGCTAAAAAGTCTCGAAAACTAAAATTTCTAAAAATCCAGAGAAATGTGTGTTTTTTTGTAGTTTGTAGTCTATCTCTTAGATTTTGAGTTCGGTGGCCTAGAAACTCCCAATTTTGGGTTTCTAGGCCACCAAGTGTCAAAAAATAGATTTTTTAAATAGATTTTTTGCTCTGAAAAGTCTCGAAATCTTCAAATTTGAAAAATCGATTTTTTACTAATTTTTCCAATTTTTTGCCCATTTTTTTTGTAGTTTGTAGCCTACCTCTCTCCCCTCTTCTCCACAACAATTCCCAGAATCGAGCACATTGTCCGTAGAGCGTGCATTCGAAAAACGCCGGATTTTCGAAGAAGACATGCAACCAAAAATGTGTGGAATCCCAAAAATACACGGAATAGGAAGATGACGAGACCTGGAAAAAATTTGTAGTTTGTAGTCTCTTTATGAATTTTTTGATTAAAAAATCATGATTTTTAGCAAAAATTTTGTATATAAATTTTTTGAATTTTTCGACCAATTTTCGACCATTTCTCGACCAAAAATCATAATTTTTGAACTTATGCTTTATCAAAAACCTTAATATTACAGTGATTTTGGGATCTTTTTGACCCAAAAACCATCATTTTCAGCCAAATTTGATCCCAATAATTTGAAATTTGGAAAATTCTTTTTTTTTTGAGTTTTCGGCCAATTTTCGACCAAAATGACGATTTTCAGTCAATTTTGATCCCAAAAACGTGAAAACTCTGAATAAAAATGTTTAAATTTTGAGAATTTTCCCCGACCATTTTTAGACCGATCTCGATCGAAATCGCGATTTTTGGCCATTTTTCGACCAAAAATCATGATTTTCACTTACAGTCAGTTAACTTTGATCCAAAAAACTTCAATTTTGAGAAAAACTTTTTTTTGGGGTTTCGACCATTTTTTGACCAGTTTTCGACCACTTTTCGACCAAAATCACCAACTTTGGCTAATTTTGATTGTAGAAACATTAAAATTTGAATATAAATTTTTGATTTTTCGTCCAATTTTTCGGCTCCGCGACGTTTCGAAAGATGACGTTTCGAAAGTGTGACGCTTCGGAAGTGTGACGTTTCGAAAGTGTGACGTTTCGCAAGTATGACGTTTCGCAAGTGTGACGTTTCGCAAGTGTGACATTTCGAAAGTGTGATATTTCACGAGTGCATAGTTTTGCCTTTGAAATTACACACTTTCGAAATGTCACACTTGCGAAACGTCACACTTTCGAAACGTCACACTTGCGAAACGTCACACTTTCGAAACGTCACACTTGCGAAACGTCACACTTTCGAAACGTCACACTTGCGAAACGTCACACTTTCGAAACGTCACGGAGCCAATTTTTCGACCATTTTTTGACCACTTTTCGACCAAAATCACAATATTTTGGCTACTATTGATCTCAAAAACATCGAAATATTGCAACAATATTTGTAATTTTTGACCAATTTTCGACCATTTTTTGACCATTTTTTTCAACCAATTTTCGACCAAAATCACTATCTTTGGCTATTTTGATCCGAGAATCATCAAAATTTGAATATAAATGTTTGATTTTTCGACCAAATTTCGACCATATAGAGAATCACCATAATTTTGAAATATAATTTTGATTGTTTGGCCATTTTTGACCAATTTTCGACCATATTTCGACCATTTTTTGACCATTTTTTTCAACCAAATTCACTATTTTTAGCCATTTTGATCGTAGAAACATTAAAATTTGAATATAAATTTTTGATTTTTCGACCATTTTTTGACCAATTTTCGACCACATTTTTTGTAGTTTGTAGCCTACCAAATGGTGCATAAATCGACGAGAAAATCTTCGTAATCGAGTCTTCATTTCGTTTCGAATGGAACAAATCCTCTATTTTTAGCTCCGGAGGTGTCGTCGTCGTCGTTGTTGTCGATGCGGATTCAGAAGACGTCATTCTTTAGGAATTTGATTTTTCAGTTAATTTTTTTTGAGGGGCCACAGTATGAATCGGATTTTAAACCTATAATAGTTTGGAAAATATATAAAAAAATGAAAATTTATTGAGAAGCTGTGTGGGGTAAGGGGGCGGAGCTTTAACGACTTCTATGGGTCAAAATTTGTAAATTTGAGGGCGGATAAATAGGCGGGAAATTTGAAATTCGAAGTGGAGACTTTGGCTCATTTTTAATTGAATTTTTGCGAGAGAAAAAAGGACTAGACGAGTTCTAGAAAAGGGGAAATCATGCAAATCTAGAAGAAGAAAAAACCGATTTTCCAGGTGAATTTTAGCTCAAAAATCTCATTTTTAGACAAAAAATCCATGTGGAAAATCGATAAAAGTTAGGTTTAGCGGGGGGCGAAGAAAGATGGAAAAATGAAAGATTTTGGATCAAAATAGAAAATTTTTAGAGCAATTTTTGAAATTATTAGGCTTGATCCGATGGTCCCGGCTGATTAGACGGATGGTGTTGTCCGTGTGTGAGTTCTCGCCATTTTGGATCGTTTTTAGAGAGCTGAAAATGATAATAGTGGAAAAATTGAATTTTTTTGGATTTCTAGTTCAAAATTGCTCATTTTTCTTAAATTTTCACTCGGAAAACCGTAGAAAAAAGTCGACTGACATTGAAATTTTAGATTGATAACATAGATAAGAGAGAAAAAACGAAAAAAACATGTTTTCACCAACACCGATCATTGATTTTTGATGTTTTTCGTTTGGCTGGCGCAATTTTTGAAATTTGAAAGTTGTGGGAGACTGAGAGAGACTTCAAAAGTTTTTAGGAGCCTTCAGAATCCTTCAGAATCTTCTAGAAGTCTTCAGAATCCTTCAGAATTTTCTAGAATTCTCCAGAATCCTCCAGAATTCCTCCGAAGTCTTCAGAACCCTCCTTGGCTCAAATTGGGCTCAAAATTTCAGATTTTTCGTTCAATTTTCATCATTTTTAGATCGAAAATTTACACGATCCTTCAAAGGCCTTCAGAAGTCTATAGAAGCCTTCAGAATACTTTAGAGCTCTTCAAAATCCTTCAGGATCTTTCAGAATTCTTCAGACGCCTCCAGGAGCCGTCAGGGCTCTCCAGAATTGTCGGAAGCTCAAATTGGGCTCAAAATTTCAGATTTTTCGTTCAATTTTTATCATTTTTTGTTCTGGATGCTTACCACTTCGGCTCCTTCCGTCGAGTAGTATATTTGATAGTCGTCGGTGCCCTCACCGAATAGACGAGCTCTGGAAGACGGAAATTTCAGATTTTTAGCCCCCATTTTCAGTTTATTCACAAACCTAGCTCTCGCCGCCTCAATCTGCCGAATACAATGCCGCGACAATCTCATATCCGCACGCATTTTCGTCACCGTCCGACTCTTGATCACATCCTCCATCGCACGGCAATACGTTACACCATCTCCCATCTTCTTGGATATATCCTCGAATTCATGATCCTTCACCGACGACGCTCCTTCTTGATCCAAAGCCTCCGCGAGTGTCAACGATGCATAAGTCACCACCGGAATATTCGCTCCAGGCATCGGTGTCGCCGAGATCGCTGCTCCGAGAGCTCCGGCGGGTGCCGATGGAATCAGAACGTCGTCTGCCATGCCAGAATGACCGGCGGCAACTGAATCCACAACCTCCTCGATCATCTCCACCTCGAGGTCCTTGGCAGCGATGAGAATCTCGTCGTCGGGATTAATGGCGGTGGAGCTTGTAGATGACGTCGATTTGGCGATGGAGATACCCATGGGTACGGAGGCAGATGATATGATGGGGGAGGATTCATGATGAGAGATTGGGCGAGGGGTGGAGGCTCGTTTTCTGGGGGAGAGGATGATTGGACGACGGGCGAGGACGGCCTGGAATAGGAAATTTTAGGACTGTGAGATGGCTGGGGTGATTTTGGCGCGTTTTTCAAGCTTCTGCCGCGATTTTGACGATTTTTTCAAGTTTCTGGCGCAATTTGACGCGTTTTTAAAGCTTCTGGCGGTATGTTGACGCGTTTTTCAAGCTTCTGACGCAATTTGACGCGTTTTTCAAGCTTTTGGCGCAATTTTGACGACTTTTTCAAGCTTCTGACGTACTTTTGACGCATTTTTCAATCTTCTGGCACGTTTTTCAAGCTTTTGGCGGTATTTTGACGCGTTTTTTTCAAGCTTTTGGCGTAATTTTGACGCGTTTTTCAAGCTTCTGATGCGTTTTTCAAGCTTCTGGCGGTATTTTGACGCGTTTTTCAAGCTTCTGGCACGCCTTGGACGCGGTTTTTCAGCTTCTGGCGCAATTTTGACGCGTTTTTTTCAAGCGTTTGGCGTAATTTTGACGACTTTCTCACGCTTATAGCGCAATTTGACGCGTTTTTAAAGCTTCTGGCGCAATCTGACGCGTTTTTAAAGCTTCTGCCGCGATTTTGACGACTTTTTCAAGCTTCTGACGCACTTTTGACGCGTTTTTAAAGCTTCTGGCGCGATTTTGAAGCGTTTTTCAAGCTTCTGACGCATTTTTGGCGCGTTTATTTTCAAGCTTCTGACGCACTTTTGACGCATTTTTCAAGCTTCTGGCGCGTTTTTCAAGTTTCTACGGCGCTTTTCCCGCGTTTTTCAGTATCTTACCGGTCTCTTGGATGCTCCGCCTCTTCCTCCTCCTACCAGCACTGCTCCCTTCTCCTGTTGAACAGCACCCAAGACTCTCTGCGAGAAAAGACCCCCTGGGGACGCCGAGCCGGCTCGATTCTGCATTATAGCCCCTGTGGACATTGATTTCGAGGTTCCGGCTCCTGTGGAGATTCCTCCAGAAGGCCCAGACGACGCCGACTCCATTGGCAGACGATACTGAGCCATGGAGGGACGAACACCGGCGGTTAGCGATCTGGCGAGCATCGATTTCAATGGACGCTCTTCTGGAGACGTCGTCGTCGTTTGTGGAGCGGCCTTCTTCGGCTCAGAAGCCTTGGACGCGGATTCTGAAGCCTTGCGGCTACTGGAACGAGTCGGTTTTGGAGCAGAAGAAGCAGAAGCCGGGGTGGAGACTCCAGACTTTTGACTTCTAGTCACACGAGTCGTTGGTGTTGGCTCTGGAGTTTCGGACTTCTTCTTAGTAGAAGTGGATGGAGCATTGCTGGGAGGCTCTGGAGTGGCTTCGTGTTGTGGCGCTGGTGGTGTTGGTGGTTTTGCAGAGGTGGATGGTTCTGGCTGAAAATTATAAAGGTTTAAGGGGGAAATTGAGCATTTTTGAGCTATTTTGAGCTGGAAAATGAGGTTTCTGGTCATTTTCAAGGGTTTCTAATCAAAGTTCGGCTCTGTTGAGTATTTTTTTGGGGTTTTCCAATGAAAATTTAGCAGTTTAGAGTCTTCTTGTGCCATTTATGTCACTTTTTTCTGGCTGCAACGTTTTTCCATCAATTTTTTGCTATTTGCCCTACCGATGCCTCTTTTCCGCTTGTAAACGTCACTCCCTTCCTCAACGTGTACTGCAACGCTTTTCTCGGCTTCTGCGGCGACGTCTCCGCCTGTTTGAACTTCTTCGCGTTGATCAATCGCTTCACCTGTTGCGCTCGCTTCGCCACCATCTCCGCGAATCTCTCGTCGATTTGTTGCTTCCGAAGTCTCGCCTCTTCGACGGATTCCGCCGGTTGTTCTGGAGCCGGCGGGGCCACTTCCGGCTCCGCTGATGGTGCCTTCGGCTCCTCGGCGGCTGGCGCGACTTTACGCTTTTTGGCGGGCGTTGGTGTTGGCGGCGCGGAAGTGGTGGTGGCTGATGCTTTTTGGGTCGTCTTTTTTGTTGGCGATGACGTCGCGGATTCAGATGACGTCGTGGGCTTCTTGGTAGAGGCGGAGGGCTTCTCCTTCTTCACAACGGAGTCGACTTTTGGTGCTTGTGGAATCGGGGCGGCTCTGGAAAATGAAGTTTGAAATTTTGGGATTCAGTTTAATCTGATATCGTCTAGGATCGGCTAGGATCGTCTAGGATCATTTAACATCATCTAGGACCATCCTAGATCGTCTAGAAGAATCGAAGTTCATTCGGAACCCTTCAAAATCGTCTAGGATCGGCTAGGATCATTTAGAATCGTCTAGAAACATCCAGAATAGTCTAAGATCATCCAAGATCATTCAGAAGCTTTCAGGATCATCCAGACTCCTCCGAAATCCTCTAGAATCTTCCAGGACCATCCAGGATCGTCTAGGATAGTCTAAGATAGTCTGGGATCATCTAGGATCATCAATGATCATCCAAAATCGTCCAGGATCATCTAGAATCCTCTAGGATCATCCAGAATCGTCTAGGCTCATTTAGAACCCTGTAGGATCATCTAGAATCCTCTAGGATCATCCAAGATCATCTAGGATCCTCCAGAAGCTTTCAGCATCATCCTGGATCATTTAGAATCGTCCAGAATCGGCTAGAATTATCCAGAATCATCAAGGATCATCCAGGATCCTCCACGACTTTCCAGAGTCAATTTTCAACGTTTTTTAAAGCCAAACTCACTCCTCCACGGGCTCCTCGACTCTCTCCTTCTCCTTCGCCTCCCGCTCTCTTCTCTCCTGCAGCTCCACGCGTCTCTCCGCCACCACTTCCTCCTCCTGCTGCACCTCCATCTCCTCCTCGACCACACCGGCCTTCTTCGCATGGACCATTTCTCTTCGGATTTGTAGATACACTTGTCGTTGCATTACATTATGATCATTCACACTCGTACCGCCTTCTTTTCCAACGAAGGACAGGGACCGCACGGCCTTCTTCCGCCGCTCCGCATCATGTACCATCCGCGTGCGCTCTTCCGGATTCTGAGCATAGGCCTTCTTCGTTGGCGACGGCGTTAGTACTATCTCGTTGGCCGGTGGCTCGCATCCATGATACGCTACGTAGACGTTGCGTCGCGTCCAGTTATCCCAACTATCCATGGGGTCGAGCTCTGTCGCGCGGCAATTCATCTTGGCGAACTCGTAGATGCGGCGAAGATGGCAATGGTGAATGGGACCCGATGCGAGATGGCGGCGATAGCCGGTGATGGTCTTGTAGCCATAGGTACACTTGCGACAGAATGGACACATGAAGCCCGCTTCGGGAACCTGAAAATGAGAGATTATGGGCGTTTTGAGTCCTGGGGAGCTTTAAATTTCAATATTTTAGGTTGTTTGAGCCCGTGAGGTCAATTTTGAGCTAAAAATGTCGTTTCTGGCTCAAAATCGGTCAATTTTTTCACTTCTTTGGGGCAGATGTGGACGAGTTTTAGCTTCAGAAACCTTCGAATTTCGAATTTTTAGACAAATAAAATTATTGAATTTTGGGCCATTGTTGGGCAGTTTCGAGCCTCAGGACCTTCGAATTTCGAAATTGTTGGTATTATTGGATCGAAAAAGTTAAAATTCGAGTCAAATATTCGGATTTTCAATCATTTTCAGTCCTAGAAGCATCTAGACTCAATTTTACTGAAAATCTCGTTCCTTGGCTCAAAATCCTCCAAATTTGCTCTTTTTTTTCAAATTTTTCCTGCTTCTTACCTCCACAGCACTATCCTTCTGCTTCATCATCTCCTCGGTGTGATCCAACAAGTGCGTTTGCAGTTCGACGACGCTGCACGAGTGGAAATCGCATATCGTACAGACCCACGGAACTCTGGAACAACTTTCGGGCGCTCATTAGGGGGTCTTAGAGATGGCTTTGGGGGAATTTTGGGTAATTTTTTGGCTTGAAATCGTTTCTTTTCGATTTTTTAGCACTAAAAATCGATAAAATTGGGTCCAAGTCGATCTGGATGATTCCTACACGATTTTGAGCATTTTTAAGTGGATTTTCACTGAACTTCATTAAAAATGATCCAAAAATTGCCAAAATTGTCTAGGAATCTTCCAGACCAATTTCGAGCCAATTTGGCCCATTTTTGAGTGTCTAAAAGTTGAAAATCGTCCATTTTTAGTGAAATTCCCATCAAAATTGTGCAGGAATCATTCCGATCGACTTAGAGCCAATTTTGATGATTTTTGAATGTTTTTAGTCATTTTTCCACTCTGCAAAACCTACCTCTTCTTACTCGGTGTCGTCTTAACGTCTGGCGATATCGCCACCGGAACTCCAAACGCCTCAATCGCCGCCTTATTAAAATTATGATTTCTGAAGCACTCCTCCGCAAAATGCTCCGTACAAATCGGCCCAGAGCTAATGGACAACGAGACGGGGCCAAGTTTGCTGCGCAATATATCCTTATACTTGAATCCGAGCAAATTCGCCCAAATTCGACGTCGATCCAGGTCAGCGGGGAAGTTCAAGTGCATTTCTCCATACTTCATATGGCGATTGCATACTGTACACGGCTTGTGCGTCAGGGTACTGTAGACCGAATAACGGCCCTTGAAGTCGGCGCAGAAGATTCGAAGACGTCCGTTTTGGTTTTTGAAGACCAGAAGACGTTCTCCGTCTGGCGGCGTTCTCGTCATACGGCCCAGGGTTTCTGGGATGACGTGGCACGGAAATGTGGAGTAGATTCGCTCGGGCTCTTCGTCGAAGTCGTCGAGTGCCGAGTAAGTGGGGTGGCTCGTCGAGAATTGACGTTTTTTCGTTGGTGTACGCATTGATTCGTCATCGACTTGGAGCTCGTCGGTGGATGGTTGTGGAGACGAGATGGGGGCCTGGAAAATTGGAATTTTAGCTTGAAAATTTTAATTTTGAGCTAAAATCGATCATTTTGAGATATAAAATCTTATTTTTTTTAGCTGAAAACAATGATTTTAAGCTAAAAAATCGTAACTTTAAGCTAAAAACTATCATTTTTAGTCTAAAAATCGCAATTTTAATCCAAAAAACTCCAAAATTTTCCAATTTTCAGCCCAGAATCTCAATTTCTCCCCATACCTCGTGCTCCTCTTCGTGTCCAATAACATCCACTTCCTCCTCGACTGCTTCCTTCTTTGTTGCAGCTCTCCGCTCCGCCCCTTCTGCCTCCAACGGTCCCGATTGGTCATCTGGTTGCTGAAAAATGGAAAATAGTCCGTTTTTCGAAGAAAAATTATGATTTTTCACTATTTTTTCACTACAAACACTTAAAATTCAAAAATGTTCCCTTACCATTTCTGAAGCATCGGCTCCTTCCGCCTCCTCGCCATCTGCTTCACCGACGTCGTCAATTTTTCGACGTTTCGCGCTCAACGCGTCTTCTGACATGTTTTTTTCTGAAAAAAATCAAAGTTATTGCAATAAAAACAAGGAAAAAAGAATAGCAGCTGAAAAAAACGGAAAACAAAAATTCCAGCGAAAAAACCGGTTGAAATTTTTGATTTTCGGGGTTCTTCGGGGTCAAAGCAGATGATTCTGAGCTTAAAAACAAGATGAGAAGTTTCTAAAACTAGAAAATCATTAAAAAATCTTATCTAAAAGTCTAGAAATTCAAGGACAAAATTCGGCATCAGAAAATTGGAATTTCTCCAAATTTTTAGACTTTTCGCTTTCTCTCATCGACTCTAATAGTCTCAACCCTTCGATTCCATTCAAAATCAAACAATAATTTTAGAAAATATCACTAAAAATCTGACTATCAAGCAAACAACTTTTCCTGATCAAAACACCCCTGCTTTTCTACATTTTTCATGCTCCGAATCTCGTTTTAAACCTCAAAATCGACTTTTCCGACCTCGAAAACCCCCAAAACCTGAAAAACCTCAAAAATCCATAAGAAAAAATTTGAAAAAAACGCCAAAAATCGATATTGCCGCCCCATTTTTCGTACACTTTTGGCTCCCACTCATCTGACATCCGCAAACACGGCGACGCGCATTTGCGGACGACTGTCTCTGCGTCTCGCCGTTCCCCACACTATTTCTCCCCAACTTCGCGAACACAGATGACCTGGCAGTGTGTGGAGAATTGGAGGGTGTAAAACGAGAAAATCGGGGTAAAGATGATATCAATCGTGAGAATACGAGATAGAGTACCCCATTTGTAACGTTTTGATTGACATCTATATGAATTTATCGCCTGGGAGGGGCAGAAAGTACGAGATCCATATCTACCCCAGAAATTGAATTTTTGTCCGAAATGAAGGTGGTTAGGGTGTACAGGACCCTGAAAAATCAAAAAATCACATCAGAAAACTCCCAAAAACCTTGAAAAAAAGCTAAAAGCCCGAAAAACCCCAAATCAAAATATAGGCTCCGCCCACTTTTGCCTCTTGCAGTTTGCTCAGAGGTTCTGAGAGATGAGCAAACATATACATATAGTATACAAATGAAGAATATTTGTTTAGTTTGGGTTAGAGACAGGTTTGGGGGTTTTGTAAGGGGGTTTGGAAATTTTGGGATTTGGAGGAAAAATTCTGGAAATTTTTTTCTAAAAATTTGGGCAAACACTCTTTGACTACACTACTCTTTGACTACACCTACTCTTTGACTCCACTTTCTCTTTGACTACACTTGCTCTTTGACTACACTTTTCTCTTTGACTACACATGTCTCTTTGACTACACTTGCTCTTTGACTACACTTTTTCTCTTTGACTACACTTTTCTGAAAAAATTGTGGAAATTCTGAGGTTCATTCGAAAAATCAGGCTTAGAAAACACCTTGTCAGTAAGCTTCGCACGTAATAGAACACTTCAAAACCTTTCTAAGCCTGAATTCCAGACGAACGAGTGGTTTGATATCTTGATAGGTGTAGTCAAAGAGAAAAAATGAAGTCAAAGAGAACATGTAGTCAAAGAGACAAGTGTAGTCAAAGAGAAAAGTGTAGTCAAAGAGCAAGTGTAGTCAAAGAGAAAGTGGAGTCAAAGAGTAGGTGTAGTCAAAGAGTAGTGTAGTCAAAGAGTGTTTGCCAAAAATTTGGAATACGAAATTCTTCCAAGTTTCCATTGTTCTTAAATTCATTGATAACACACTGATAACACAGCTGTCTGTTTCAGTTTTCAAAAAAAAAAGATAACGAAATACAATTTTTTTTAAAATTTGAATTTTTGAAGGTTTTTTGAACTGAAAATTAGAAGAATTCGGCTGAATATCAAACGTACGCAGCCAAATATTATAATTCAGACTGACTATCAAACGTACGCAGCTAAATATCGATGTTTCATTGAGTATCAAACGTAAACAACAAAATTGGAGTCTTAACTGTCTATTGAACGTAAGAAGCCAAACTTGACTACTACCATTTCATGGCTGAGTAGCAAACGTACGCAGCCAATTTGACATTCCGACTGACTATCAAACGTACGCAGCCAAATTTCAAAAGAAAATTTTATTAAAGTACAGTACCCTGAAAAAGTTCAACCCATCATCGGACAAATGAATAAATTACCAAATAATCGTACAAAATTACAATGAGACGGATAAACAATTGACATGCAGAATGGATTGGAGACAATTGTGGCAAGACATTCACAGAATTGATTATCGCACTCCATTTGGGGTAGAGTGCAACCGGCGTAGCAGAGATCGTGGTACATACAACATTGGTTTACTGAAAATTGGGGTGTTAGGGGGTATGGGAGGGCGAAACAGGTAAGAAATTTGGAATTTTCAGAAAATTTTGGTCTGGGAAGGTTTTTTGGAAATTTTAAAATTTTGAATTTGGATTTTTTAAAAAATTTTTGAAACAAAATTTTTTTCTATTTTTTTTTCAACTTTGAAACTTGGAAAGACTGAAAATGGGGGCTTGAGAGTGATGTAAAATGGAAATTAATGCGAAATTTGAAAATTTCATAAAATTTTGGTCTAGGAAGGGTTTTGGAATTTTTTGAAGGAGGTTTTGGAAATGTCTGAAGTTTTGAGATTTTGAAATTTTTGAAAATTTGAAATTTTTTTGGAACTTTGGAATTTTCAGAATTGTTCTGTAAATACGTGCTTAGGGTGTATGGGAAGTGAAATCCAATAGAAAATCTGCATTTTCAACAAATTCTGGTCCGGGAAGGTTGTGGAAACTTTGAAATTGAACTTTTTTTTGAAATTTTTGAAAAAAATCTTTTTATGTAATTTTTTAAAAATTTTTTGGAAAATGAGGGCTCAGAGTCAATGGGAGTTGAAAATTCATAAAAATTTGAATTTATCAGAAAATTTCGGTCTAGGAGAGTTTTTGAAAAATTCGAAAATTATGAAAAAAAAATTTCCGAAATATTGAAAATTTTTTAAAAACATTTAAAATTTTTTTTTGTGAAAATGAAGGTTTAGGGTGTATGGGAGGAGAAAATTAGTAAGAAATTCGAAATTTTCAGAGATTTTGGTCTATGAAGGTTTTTTGTAAAATTTGAAAAAATTTTTTGGACATTTTGAACATTTTTTTTTGGAATTTTGAAATTTTGAAAAATTCCGATAATAAGGACATAGGATTTATTGAAAGTGATAATTAATGGGGAATCTGAAAACTTCAGAGAATCTTGGTCTAGGAAGGTTTTCTGAATTTTTGTAAAGTTTGAAAAAATTTTGAAAAAAAAAAATTTTTTTTTTGGAATTATCAATATTTCGAAAAGTACTCAAAATGAGGATTTAGGGTGTATGGAAAGTGGAAATCGATAGAAAATTTGAGTTTTTCAGAGGATTTTGGTCCAGGAAATTTTTTTTTCATTTTTTGAAATTTTCAAAAATTTCAAAAAAAAAATTGTTTCGAAACTGACACATTTCGCAACCATGATGAACATCCGGTTGCGAAACGTCCCGGTTACAGAACAACTTACACTGAATCTGATCACAAAAATAGCTCGACGTATACGATATGGACGTCGACAGCGCTCCAGAGCCACACCGAAAATCTTCATACGGTACTAGTTGACCGTAAGATTCTAAGGGGTACTGTATCAAGAATAGGATTACTGTAGAAATAGAAATCGGAACAGATAATAAGGAATTCTTCATTAATCAAAATTTATGAAAAAAATTTCAAAAAAGTTTTTTTTTCGAAAATTCAAAAAAATTTTTCCGGGGGTCTTCTCAAACAAACACAACCAGTATATACCCGGTGTCATTTTGCCTTATTTGCAAGTTAAACACAGAAATCTCTGCGTCTCTCGGAATTCCATGCAATTTTTTTTTCAAAAAAAAAAAACTTTTTTCACTTCTGTTCGAGAGAGACTCGAGAGCGGATGAACTGTATGGGGGCTGTGAATTTTTAGTGAGAAAAAAAAATCTCTGAATCATTTAATCTTCTTAAAACTGAAAGGGCAAAAATTATGATTTGAAAAAAAAAATTGAAATCAGAATTTTTTCACAAAAAAAAAATTGGCTGCGTACGTTTGATACTCAGTCAATCCTCAATTTGACTACTTATGTTTGATAGTTAGTCAAGATCCGAATTTAGCTGCTCATGTTTGATACTCAGTTGAAAACCTTCATAGTTCCGGTGACGTGATCTTCAATTTAGCTGCGTACGTTTGATACTCAGTCAATGTTCAATTTGGTTACTTACGTTTGACACTCAATGAACATTCAACATTTGCCTGCGTACGTTTGATACTCAGTCACAGTTGAAATTTGGCTGCGTACGTTTGATACTCAGTCACAGTTGAAATTTGGATACTTATGTTTGATAGTCAGCTTAAACTCAATATTTGGTTGCTCAAGTTTGGTACTCAGTCAGTTAAAAATTCAATGCGGGTTTCAAGATCAATTCAATACCCAAATTTACCTGTGTACGTTTGATACTCAGTCAATCTTCAATTTAGCTGCTTACGTTTGATACTCAGTCGGAATTTCAATTTGGCTGCTTATGTTTGATACTCAGCCATAAAATGGTAGTAGTCAAGTTTGGCTTCTTACATTAAATAGACAGTCAAAATCCAAATTTAGCTTCGAAAGTTTGATACTCAATCAACATTCAACATTTTCCTGCTGACGTGATCTTCAATTTGGCTACCTACGTTTGATACTCAGTCAAGATCCAAATTTAGCTTATTTTTGATAGTCAGTTGGAATTCAATATTAAGGTTTTATTACGTTTGATACTCACAAGGGGCTTCCTCGAACTCTTGAGTTGAACTTTTTTTGAAACTTCGGTCCTAGACTAAGTTGACCCTGAAAAGCCCAAATCTGCAATGAAAAGTGGCCAAATGTTCACGCAACTCAAGATATGAGCCCTCAAAGTTGCAGCCAACACTAAAATTGGGATACTTTGAGGACCCATATCTCAGCTCAAAATCACTTTCATAAGGTCTCGTCTTTCGTATTAGACTCAGAATTTGATAATTAACAAAGTCCAATACTTTTTGAACAAAAACATTTTTGAGCCAAAACTTTGAAATTTTGCCACCATTTGGGTGGGAAATTTTTCGATCAATCTGGAGTTACCAACTTTATTTTTCCAATTCCCTAAATGATGGAATGAAACAAACTATATATGTTTGTAACAAGGTTTTTTAAAGTTTCATGACATTTTCCGAACTTTTTTTTTGGCTGACCTGTTTAGGGCCAAAAACCTTCTAGGATTTTCAGCCATCATTTGACCTATAAAAAGGTTCCTAACCGACAAAAAAATACATGAAATTCATGAACACTTTTTTGCAAACGTTTATCTGTTGATTTCAACTTTCAATCACCAAATTGGACGAAAAGAAATGGCAAAACAAGCAATCCGCACCCATTTGGTCGGAAATTTTCGTTGTTCTGGCTCAAAATTTTTTTCTACAAAAAAGTATAAGACATGGTTTGGTATGAAATTCTGAGTACAAAACAAAAAACTAGACCTTCTGAAAGTGATTTTGAGCCAAGTTATGGGTTCTCAAAGTTCCACAAAAGCACTGTTAGCTGCAACTTTGAGGGCTCATATCTCGAGTTACGTAAACATTTGGCCACTTTTTATTGCAGATTTGGGGTTTTCAGGGTCAACTTAGTCTAGGGACGAAGTTTCAGAAAAAGTTCAACTCAAGAGTTCGAGGAAGCCCCTTGTCAGTAAGAAGTACAATTCAGTTTTCAAGATAGAGTCAAGATCCAAATTTAGCTGCTTACGTTTGATACACAGTCGGAATTTCAATTTGGCTGCTTATATTTGATACTCAGCCATAAAATGGTAGTAGTCATTTTTGCCTTCTTACGTTCAATAGACAGTCAAGATCCAAATTTAGCTTCGAACATTTGATACTCAATCAACAGTCAACATTTGCCTGCTGACGTGATCTTCAATTTGGCTGCGTACGTTTGATACTCAATCAGTTTCCAATTTGGCTACTTACGTTTGATAGTCAGCTTGAACAATATTTCGTTGCTCATGTTAGATACTCAGTTGGAAGTCCAATTCGGGGTTTATTAATCTATTCAAATTTAGCTGCTTACGTTTAATACTCAGTCGAAATTTAAATTTGGCTGCTTATGTTTGATACTCAGTCAATCTTCAATTTAGCTGCGTACGTTTGATACTCAGTTACTATTGAAATTTGGATACTTATGTTTGATACTCAGCCATGATATTGTAATAGTCAAGTTTGGCTTCTTACATTAAATAGACAGTCATGATCCAAATTTAGCGTCGAACGTTTGATACTCAATCAACTTTCAAGATTTGCCTGCGTACGTTTGATACTCAGTCAATCTTCAATTTAGCTGCGTACATTTGATACTCAGGCGAAATTTCAATTTGGCTGCTTATGTTTGATACTCAGCCATGAAATGGTAGTAGTCAAGTTTGGCTTCTTACATTAAATAGACAGTCAAGATCCAAATTTAGCGTCGAATGTTTGATACTCAATCAACTTTCAAGATTTGCCTGCGTACGTTTGATACTCAGTCAATCTTCAATTTAGCTGCGTACATTTGATACTCAGGCGGAATTTCAATTTGGCTACTTATGTTTGATACTCAGCCATGATATTGTAATAGTCAAGTTTGGCTTCTTACATTAAATAGACAGTCAAGATCCCAATTTACCTAATTACGTTGGAAACTCAGTCGGAATTTCAATTTGGCTGCCTACGTTTGATACTCAGTTAATCTTCAAATTACCTGCGTACGTTTGATACTCAGTCGGAATTTCAATTTGGCTACCTACGTTTGATACTCAGTCAATCCTCAATTTGGCTACCTACGTTTGATACTCAGTCAACAAATGACGTCCAGAGACTATTTCAAAAAGTTCAAAGTGACGAGATATGTTATCTTTTATCTTTGAATCTTCCTCCGTATTTTTATTATCGGTGTCAAATGGAACAGTTTATTTTATTGAGAAGGGAGAAAATAGTGAAGGTGATATCATGTTTTCTTTTTTGGTCAACATGTAGGTGTACTTATTTTCTACACTGTTTGGGGAAGGCGAACACCGGAAGTGGGAAAAAATGGAAATTTTTGAAAAAAAAATCGGAATCTTGAAAATTCAAAAACTCAATTCTGAAGGATTCTAGAAGATTTTGGAGTGGAAACTATCCTAGAAAATTGGATTTTTGATGTATTTTAATCTAAAAATTGAGCTCTGGAAGCTTCTAGTCGTTTTAAATTGAAAATTTGCATAAAAATTGAAATTTTAACAGAATTTTGTCATTTTCAGATAGAAATAAGCTGTCCCATGGTACCAAATCTTTAATTTGACAATGGTAATTCAAAAAATTTGACTGCCATAGTTTGATACTCAGTCTTACCAAACTCTAAACAAAAATTCCGATTCCAATACACCTGTGACCTTTTGTTCTTTTTTCAGTTGCCTGTTTTGACAAATTCCATAAAAATTTATTGATAAGAACAAAAATATGGGGTTTAAAAAAACAGGATGCATTAATGTCATATACAAACAGAATGAATGGTATATAAGGCAGGATGGGGCCAACTGAAAAAGTCTGAAAATTTTTTTTGGAAAATTTTGGCTCCGCGACCTTTCGAAAGATGACGTTTCGAAAGTGTGACGTTTCGCAAGTGGGACGTTTCGAAAGTGTGACGTTTCGAAAGTGTGACGTTTCGCAAGTGGGACGTTTCGTAAGTGTGACGTTTCGAAAGTCTGACGTTTCGAAAGCATGACGTTTCGAAAGTGTGACGTTTCGCAAGTGTGACATTTCGAAAGTGCGATATTTCAAGAGTGCAACGTTTGGCCTTTGAAGCAACACACTTTCGAAACGTCATACTTTCGAAACGTCGCGGAGCCAAAATTTTGAGTATTTTGCAGTTCTAACTATTTGTAGATGTCGAAAATTTGATTTTGGAATTTTTTTTTTAATTTTGAAAAAAAAAAAACGTTCTCTACTATTTTGTATTTCCAACTGTTTGTAGATGTCGAAAAATTTGATTTTGGAATTTTTTTGGAATTTTGAAAAAAATTCTTTTTTTCGAGTATTTTGTACTTCAAATTGTTTGTAGACGGTGAAAAATTGATTTTGGAATTTTTTTTGGAAATTTTTGAAAGAAAATGTTTTTAATATCTTGTACTTCTAACTGTTTGTAGATGCTGAAAATCTGACTCTTTTTTCAAAAATTTTGAAGATATTTTTTCAATTTCCTTTTTTTATTTGAAGTTTATTTCAGGTCCCCCCCCCCCCCTCCAAAAATATCCAGCCTTGAAAAAGAAATCGTAGTCTTCTTTTTTTCGTGTTCTGTATCTTCTACTCTCTTTTTTCCAGTGATTGATAGAGAAACCATGTGATGGATAGAGAAGTAGAGAATTAGACAACTAGAAGACGTGATATTTGAAGAGATTTTTTTGAAGACAAAGTGCATAGTCGAGGTTCGAGGAGTTGGAAGGATTCTGGAGAATTCTGAAGGATTCTGAAGAGTCCTAAGGATTTTAAAGGCTTCTGAAAGATTCTGGGAAACTTTGCAGGATTCTAGAGGATTCTGAAAAAAATCAGAAGGTCCCAGAAGGATTCTGAAGGATTCTGAAGAATTTTGAAGGATCCAGAAGAATTTTTTTTTTAATTGAAGGTCTCTGAAGGAATCTAAAGTATTCTAGAAAATTCTGAAGGATTCTTAAAGATTCCGGAGGATTTTGAAGAATACTGAAAATTCCAGAAGTATCCAGAAAGATTCTAAGAGAATCTGAAGGATCCTGGAAAATTCTGGAGAATTCTGAAAGTTTCAAGCTTCTATTTTCCCCTTTCGAATAATATTTGTATAGAGTACAGCATATCCATTTTTCAATACAAATTTGTGCATTTTGAAATAATTTCCCTCAATATGAAATAGTTCCCTTCATAAGTAGATACTTTTCCATGTTTGTACTAGAAAAGTTCATCTTTGCGCACTTTTTCTTTTCTCTCCCCACGAATCGTTTTGAAAAGTAAATAGTGCTTCCGTATGGTTGGTCAGTTTTGCTACTAACTGACCGTATTTTTTTGAAAAAAGAAATGAGAAAGATAAACATTTGTTCATTTTTTGACCACTAGAGGAGCTAGAGTTCTTCATTATACTCAAAAATGACATTTTTCTGAAACTTATGAACCCGTTTTATCTGTTTTTACTCATGAGTTTTCGTTTTTGAGGTTGAAGTAGTACTGAAAAACCGTGTAAACTTGAAAAAAATGATTAAATTCAAAAATCCGTTCTCTAACTCTTTTTTCAAATTTTACAGGCAATTTTTTCATAAAAAAATTGGTGCAGAACCTCAAACGGCTATTGAGTTATTTCCATTCAAAAATTTTGCACTGAAAATTAACAAAATCAAACATTTCAAATTTTGAGGGGCTTATTTTTAAAATTTGCTTTCTACAGGTTTTAACTCTATTCAATGTCAATATTTTTATGTAAAATTTTTACATTTTGAGATAATTTGAGACTAGTTATTAAGATTTGAATGCAATCCGAGGTACCCCCAATTTTAATCAAAACTTTGCAAAAAAAACCATAAAACTTTATTATGTCTGTGTTATCAAGACGAGATCAAAATGAATCGAAATCAAACGAAGAAAATCGAGAGGAGAAATTGATGACGACGTTGTGTTCCGTTGAGATCAGGTACTGCAGATGGAGACGTTTTATGATAAGAAGTTCAGATGACTAAGAATACATTTTAGTCTTTAGAAATTTTCCGAGCTCTTTTAAGCTCAATAGCTAAGTTTAGATTAGCTCAAAATATAAAAAATTATGTAAAAATATAGAAATTAATTAGAGGAACAAAATCGAGACAGCAGATTTTTAAAATAGGGCTCTCAAATTTTGATAATCTTGATTTTGGGAAATTTTAGTGCAAAGTTTTTGAATCGAAATAACTCCATGGCCGCTTGAAGTTTTGAACTAATTTTCAAAACACTGAATTGCCTGTATAATTTGAAACAAGATACAGGAAGCCAATTTTTAAAATGAGTCCCTCAAAATTTGAAAAGTTAGATTTTGTGCAAATTCAGTGCATGTTTTTTGAATTGGAATAACTCAATTGCTATTTGATGTTTTGAACTAATTTTTTAAACACTGATATGCTGAACAAATTTGAAACAAGATATAGGATGCCAATTTCTAAAACGGGTCCCTCAGAATTCGATAATCTTGATTCTGGAAAATTTTAGTGCAATTTTTTTGAATCGGAATAACTCAATTGCCATTTGATGTTTTGAGCCGTATCTTTCATTAAAAATTGCCTGTAAAATTTGAAACAATAGTTATTGAACAGATTTTTGAATTTCCGCTTTTTTATACATTTCTTCGGGTTTTCAGTACTAATCTAATTTTTGTGATACCAAAAATCCCAAAAGCCACATAAAAATATGAAATATATCTGAATACAGACAATAAGTTAAAATTGTACATTTTTTCTATAAACCAGGATGAAAAAACCTATTGTACTTTCTCCTTGGTACAAAAACTACAGTACCTTCAAAAAGTGGTGAGATTTTCCAAGGTCACTTTCTCCGAAAATCAGCTGTTATGTTACGGTTTGGTCTTGAAAGATTGATAGTACAATTTGATAAGAAAAAACCGGTTTTTCCTTTTTTCTTTTTGTCGGAACCCAAAAAATTCAGGACACTGTGAAGGTGGTCTCATGAAGATGAGTAGACTAAAGTATGTCAACTTTGGATTTTTTCGTGACAAAGTGAAAAAAATGGTTCTAATCAAATCAATGGACGGTTTTTGTTCAAGGTAAAGATGAATTTGATAAGAAATCTTTTGGGGGTTCCCTTGTACCCTAATTTGATAAGATAATTGAATTAGAAAAACGAGTTTTGTGGGAAATTGAAACATGTGAAGCTCGGGTGAGCTTGGTTGGGGCTCAAATTTGGCACCGTCAGATGTTTTGATACCATTTTGTAGATCCTAACAAGCTCTATCTTTTGGTAAAAAAAATTAATCTAAAAATCATAATTTTGAATGGAAAACGAGGCAAAGAAAGAAAGTGGGTCAATGAGCAAACCGACAAAAAACAGTGTCTGAACTTTCAAGGCCTCTAAAAAGAGCCCCGAATTGGATTTTTAAAAAAATAAAACCAACAATTTATTTTTGAGAAAAAGAGCTTCAAAATGGTATAATTTTTATAAAAAATCGGTTTACTCGAAAAAAAGTTTTAGCGATTTGAAAATTAGAAAAAAAATTTTTTTTCTGAATTTTTTTTGCTTTTGAAAGAGCTTAGTAGTTTGGGGCTCAGATTTGGAGTCTCAGATTTTTTGATACCATTTTGTAGATCTTATTAAGCTCTACATTTTGGTATAAACATTATTCAAAAAAAATCTAAAATTTCAATGGAAAACGAGAGAAAGAAAAAGGGCCAATTGGTCGAGCAACAAAAAACCGTGTCAGAACTTTCAAGGCCTCTAAAAAGGGCCCCAAATTAAATTTTCAAAAAAGTACAATCGATAAATTATTTTTCAGAAAAAGAGCTTTGAAATGGTATATTTTTCATGAAAATCGGTTTACTAGAGCTACATTTATAGCGATTTGAAAAAATTAGAAAAAAAAAATTTCGAAAAAAAAATTTTTGAAAAAATTTTTTTTTTGAAATTTTTTTCGGCAATAGCTTTTGTTTTGAGATTATATTCAATTAGGTTACCAAAAAAAATTTTCGCTTCTAAAAATACTACTGTACTGAATTGAGCCCACCTACCTCCCGAAAAGTCAATATTTGTACAGAAAATGACCCCACGGAATCCTTTATTATAGAATTTTTGGAATTTTTTGAAATTCTCAGGTTCAATAATAGGGTGTATTGAACCTACAATAACAACTACTACGCTTTGCCAAATATTTACAAAAAATTATTTTGAAAAAATATTTTTTTCTTTGAAAATCTCGAGGAAAAGTCATAGGATCAAAAGAGCTTCCAATTTTTTTTAGAAAAGCGCTATATTTTCAAAATCTCTCGTCTCTGATATGATGTCATATCAATTTGTCCACCTCCATATTTATTTTTTGATCAGAAAATTCGTTTAAAAACGAAAAAAAAGTGCAGTATTTCAAACTACAGTAATCTCTCAACATAAAAGGCACCCCATCCAAAACTTCTTTTAAAGAAAAACGCGCCAAAGGTACTCCAGTCTAGAGATTGTAAGCCTAGCTACAGTACCCCTAGCACTTCCACTTCCTAAAGTTATAGCAATACTGGCGCACCTTTGGCGCGTTTTTTTCCAACAAAAGGCGCTTCCCTTCATATTTTGAAAAAGTGCATTAAAAAAAATTATTTTTCAGAAAAAGAGCTTTTAAATAGTATATTTTTCATAAAAATCAGTCCACTAGAGAAAAAGTTATAGCGATTTTAAATTTTAGCCGTGTTTTTCGATTCCTATTTTCTTTTTTCTTTGGAAATTTCTCAAGTATCCCTTCAAAAACTGACCATTTCTCTCTCAAAAACAGTATACACAGAAGGAGTGAAAAGCCCTTTTCTCAAAAGTGTTGTGTGTTTATTGTGCGTGCTCTTCCCCCCTCTTACGGTGGGCTCCGTGAGCACATAAAACCTCCCCTAGTAAGGAAGGACACCACACTTGGAAAAAGGGTATGTATCTCTATGGACAGTTTCCGTTTTAGTTCCCGTTCTGTTTTTGGTCTTCTTTTTTGTCATTGAGATTTCAAAAATGTCAGCTCGAGTTTTAAATGGTTTTAAGAAATTCGAGAACATCCAAATATATATGAGTTTAGTACCATTTTGTAGCTCTTTTTGAGCTCTATATTTTGATATAAAAATTACCTAAAAAATCACATTTTGAAGCTAAAAACAGGGTCAACAAAGTAGGGAAAGGTGACCACCATTAAAAATACGGAGTCTGAACTTCCAAAGCTTCTAAAAGGGCCTCATATAAAATTTTTGAAAAAATACAATTAGCAAATTATTTTTCAAAAAAAGAGCTTCAAAATCATATAATTTTCATAAAAATCGCTCCACTAGGAAAAAAGTTATGGAGATATGAAAATAATGATAAATAAGAAAAATCGAAAAATTTTGTTCCTGGTTTTTGAGACTTCTAAAAAAGACCCCAAAATGATAATTCACAAAAAGTGCATAACAAAATTGTTTTTCAGAAAAAGAGCTTTCAAATAATATAACTTTCGTAAAAATCGGCTCACTTGGGAAAAAGTTATAGCAATTTGAAAATTTCGAAAATTTGAAAAAAAATCGAAAAATTTTCAAAAAAATTTTTTCTAACGAATTTTTTTTTCATTTTTTGTTTAATTTTAGGTATTTTTTGTTACAAGAACGTTTGTAATAAACTTACTGGAGTTCACAAACTAAAAATTTGCCCAACAAAAAATTTTTTCCCAAAAAGCAATTTTTAAAAGTCCATTTCCGGAAACTTTGACCAATCATTGAGAATTTTTTGATCGTTCCTCGTGTCTTTTTTCTTCGTTCAGCGACGACGTCTTCTTCTTTTTCTTCTATCTCTCCACTATCACTCCACACTCCCCCCCCCCCTCTCATGAGGGGGTCTCCTGTCAATCGGAAGTTAAAATAGGCTCCGCCCACTTTCTGGGCGTTTGAAAAGAATTTCGGGGTTTCCTATAAAACTATTTCCGAAGGAACAATCAGCTGTGTGATAGTTCGTTT
The DNA here is from genome assembly GCA_963966625.1 of Caenorhabditis zanzibari. Classification (NCBI taxonomy): domain Eukaryota; kingdom Metazoa; phylum Nematoda; class Chromadorea; order Rhabditida; family Rhabditidae; genus Caenorhabditis; species Caenorhabditis zanzibari. The sequence goes on from OZ016470.1 coordinate 15,816,124, forward strand.
TTACATTTTTTTTGAAAATTGTGTTTTGGGGGCGGGGCTTATTTTTTAAAGGGGATATAACTTGAGATAGGAGTGGGCTAGAGGGGTGGTTTTAGGCTAGTTTTGTCCGGAATTTGAGGGGTTTTAAGTGTTTAGGTGAATTCTGATGACTTAAGAAAATTTGAAATTTTCGAAAAATTTTTTTTTGAAAATTTTTGAAATTTCAAACATCCATAACTTTGGTTAAAACTGAGCTAGAGGAGTGGTTTTAGGCTAGTTTTGTAGGAAATTTTTCGAATTTTGAATTGATTTAAAAAATTTGAAATTTTTGAGAAAAAAATTAAATTTTTTTGAAGTTTTTTGAAAATTTGAATCATGTGTAATTTTCGTTGAAATTGAGCTGGAATAGTGATTTTAGGTTAGTTTTGTAGGGAATTTACTCATTTTTTGTATTTTAACATTCAATTTAAAAAAAAACGTCTAAAAGTTTCATTATAATTAAAAAAAAAAGGTTTTGATTCCAATTTGATTTATCAAATTCTCTGTATCTCTATTTCTCTTTTTTTCTCTAATTTTTGTGTAATCTATTCCCGTTAAAGATACTGAAATAACACAAGTGACTATGAAAAAAGGGATAGAATTTTTTGTTTAAAAAAATTTTCTCAAAAATCATTTTTTCCTTAAATTTTTATAAACTTTACTTGAAAGTCTTTTTTCACTTTTTTTACTTTTCTAGGCCTACATTTTATGAATTTTCTGATTTTTCTACTTTCTAATATTTCTCTCCACGTTTTCCCTTCAAAATTCCAAATGTTTCCAGCTACCATGCTCTCCTTGACCCTCATCATCACACACGTCTTCATCACCACACTTGCCGTGGAAATTATCCCCAGAGAAATTCTTTTCCAAGACCCCAAATATTCATCAGTCTCGTTGAGTCCAGACGCCAAACAAGTCGGTTATGTGGCTCCAGATGAGAATGGTGTGCGAAACGTCTTCACCAGATGCTCATCGTGCTCCTACTCGAGACAGGTCACTTTTGAGACCGAGTTACCAGTTTTGAGTGAGTTTTTGGGGTTGAAAATGTGATATTTGAAATCAGCTCGTTGAGAGCTTTCGAATGATACCCATATTGTTGGGGTAACTTGAAGTTTGATTTTTGGCATGCGACGCGGCCGCGTCGCGGTTTCGCACAGAAAATTGAAGTTTGAGAAAGCACAGCAATATGGGGCTCATTTTGAAGCTCGCGACATTTAAAACACTATGGTAAGTTAAAATTTGAGTTTAGCGCATCATAGGTACCCCAATGATCAAATTTTGTAACGCGCGTTGCGGTCGCGTCGCGGCTCCAATCACACTTTCATATTTATTTTCGAAATCAGCACAGTAAGAGCTTTCGAATGATATCCATATCCCCTGGGTTCCTTGATTTTCGTTTTTTGGCTTGCGGTCGCGACGCGGTCGCGTCGCGGTTCATAGCGATTTTTCAAATTTAAGTAAAGTAGGTCAATATGGGGCTCATTTTGAAGCTCTTGACTTCCCAAATTCAAATTTTTATATGAAATTCAGCAATTTTTGATTTCAGATTACGTATGGACGGCGATTCCAGATGTGATTCTTTTTCAACAGGACAATCATGGAGATGAGAATACGAAGATTTATAAGAAGAATATTTCAGCGGTCAGTTTTAAGGATTTTGAGGGCCTAATAAACTTCAAATTCTCTTCAGACCGCTATCGCCGCCAACAAAACCGCGCGTACCGTAATCGTCGACAAGCCAATGGTCAAAGGGGTCATTCTTGTGAACAATCTAATTTCCGACACAATTTTGGTCGGAATTAACGACGAAAACCCGGCGCTTCACAATATCTATGCGTTCAACTGTCGTAGCGATGAGCTCACTTTGGTGCTCAGAAATCGGCGATTCCCGATTTTCTTCTTCGATAACCAGATGAATATTAGACTTGCTAGCGAGGAGGGACCAGACGGAGAGATGGTTTACTATCGCCCTAGACACAGTGGGCCAGTGAAAAGTACGGATCCATCGGATTGGGTGGAGTATATGAAGATTCAACATGATGATAAGGCGATTACTTTGTGAGTTTTAGAATCAGCGTGAAATATGCTTTTTTTTGGTGCGATTTTGGCGCACGCGACGCGGTCGCGTAGCGGTTTTTGGTGAAATTCGAAAATAGGGCGATATGGGGCTCATTTGAAAGCCCTTGGCGTCCTGAATTCAAATTTGAAAGTTTCACCCCTTGAAACTCACTTTTACACGCGTGGCGGTTGCGTAGCGGTTTTTGGTGAAAATTCAAAGTTAACCAAATCAGGGCGATATGGGGCTCATTTTGAAGCTCTTGACATTTTAAAACTCATTTTTGATACTTTCCAGACCCCTCACCTTCGATAAGTCCGACAATTTCATGTACTGGATCATGGGAGAGGGATCCGATCTTGGAAACCTCGTTGTCTTCCCATTTGAGGATCCAGCGCAGAAGGAAATACTGTACACCGCGCAAAAATCACAAATCGGAAGTGTCTTGATCCATCCGGTTGATAAGACCCTATTGGCTGTCACTGAAGTCTACCATAAGCCAGAAATCTTTGTCGCCAATGACACTTTCATGGAGGATATGCAGTATTTGGTGAATATGAAGCCGACGGCGTCGTTGAATATTATTTCGATGAGTCTTGGTGAGTAAACGGAATGATTCAAACAGTTTTGAGCCTCAAAGAGCAAAAACGGATAAAAATGAGCAAAGTTAGAGATTTCCCAAAATTTTCAAAAATCATGAAATTTTGAAAATACTGTAACTTTGTCAATTTTGACCTAATTTTTATAAATCTGACATTTTTGTAATCAGCGAAAATTGCGCTTTCGAATGAGTTTAATCATGACTATATTTTGAAAATTTGAAAATTTTCGAAATTTGGGTCCCAACACGAAAACTTTGAAATCATCATAACTCGGTTAGTTTTTCCGCGATTTTCAAAAACTTTTCATGTTTAGATTCAGCAAAACTTGTTCTCTCACATTTTGATACTCAAAAATTTTACCCCATAAATTTTCAGACATGTCCACATGGCTAGTCGCCTTTGTTTCTGCCGATGAGCCAAACGACATCTACTTGTACAGAAGATGGAACAAAAAAGCGGAACTTTTCATGTCGACACGACCAGAATTAAAGAAATACACTTTGAACAAGCAAGTCGGATTCGACTTCCCCGCTAGAGACGATATGACGATTCAGGCTTATTTGGCGCTTCCTCCACAGGTACGGATTGGAATTGTTATTGGGGCGCGATTGCTTTTTTTACAAAAATTAGAAAAGATTAGGAACATTTTGAGCCAAAATGCAGTAAAAACTGATAAAAATTAAGAAAGTTATGAACTTTCGAAAATTTTCGAAAATCTCTTTTTTTTTTAATCGATCATAACTTTTTTATTTTCTGACTATATTTGTTGAAAGTTAGAGATTTAGAATCAGCAAAATTTGCGCTTTCGAATGAGTATAATCACGAGCACTTTTTGAAAACTTAGAATTTACGGTTTTTTGGGTCCCACCACGAAAACATAGACTACCGTAACACGGTTAGTTTTGCTCCAAACTCGATGAAAATGACACCATTCGAACCAGCAAATCAAGGATTTTCGAATGAGTGTAGTCATGACCATATTTCGAAAGTTTGAAAATTTGGAGTTTTTGGGTCTCGCCACGAAAACATAGAAACTACTGTAACTTGCTTATTATTATTCCAAATTTGATGAAAACTATACCATTCGACTCAGCAAAATATGAGCTTTCAAATGAATATAATAATAACTATAGTTTGAATTTTTGAAAATTTTTAGTTTTTTGGGTCTCACCACGAAAACTTTGAGACAGTAATAACTTGGTTAGTTTTTTATTTGTAACTTTGAAAATTTTTCAAGATTTGGGTCCAACCACGAAAAACTTAAATCATCATAACTCGTTTAGTTTTGGCCGGATTTTTGAAATATTTTCAGTTTTTAGAGTCAGAATTTCCAGGCACCCCTTCTCAAAGCATCCCAAGTTCCCGACAGCGATCGCGTCTACGCCAACCAAGGAATGATCCCAGCGGTCCCTCAAAAAATGATCGTCTTGGTTCACGGCGGTCCGAAAGCTCGCGATCACTACGGTTTCAGTCCAATGAACGCGTGGTTGACTAACAGAGGATACGCAGTACTTCAAGTCAATTTCCGTGGATCCACTGGTTTTGGAAAGAGACTGACAAACGCTGGAAACGGAGAGTGGGGAAGGAAAATGCACTTTGATATTTTGGATGCCGTCGAGTTTGCGGTATCCAAGGGAATCGCGAATCGATCGGAAGTCGCTGTGATGGGAGGAAGTTATGGTGGATATGAGACACTTGTTGCACTCACTTTTACGCCACAAACTTTCGCTTGTGGTGTTGATATTGTTGGACCTTCCAATTTGATCTCATTGGTGCAAGCTATTCCACCTTATTGGCTCGGATTTTATAAGGATTTGATCAAGATGGTTGGAGCTGATATTGTGACGTGAGTAACATTTAAAAAAAGCGGAAATTTTGAACCAAAAATTGTAAAAATCCGTTGACAATGAAGAAAGTTAGGAAAGTTTGAAAAAATGAGGAAAACATTTTTGGCCATATCTCGACCAAGTTTTGTCCAATTTTCTTGAACATAGTACCATCCAAATCAGCGTAAAAATATCTTCAAAATGAGTATAATTTCACTTTTTCATGCAAATTTTTAAAAGAAAATTTTCCAAAAAATTTTTGGTCACTGAAATTTTGAAATGATCATATCTCGACTAATTTTAGCTCAAGTTTTATGAAAATAATACCATTCGAATCAGCATAAAATTTCCTTTTGAATAAATATAATCATTACTGCATTACATAAAAAGGCCTATAAAATAAACAAAATTATCAAATTTTTGTGATTAAAAAACGGGTAAAATATTTTTTAAAATTTCAAAAAATTTCAAAAACCAAACTTTTCATAAATCATCATAACTCGGTTCATTTTGCTTCAAATTCTACACAATTAATATTTTTTGAAAGCTCTTTGCAAGAGCTCTCTAACAAAACTATTTTCAAAATCAAATTTTCAGCGAGGAAGGCCGTCAATCCCTCCAATCCCGCTCCCCACTCTTCTTCGCCGACCGTGTCTCCAAACCTATTATGATCATCCAAGGTGCCAACGATCCACGTGTCAAGCAATCCGAATCCGACCAATTCGTGGCCGCTCTGGAGAAAAAGAACATTCCAGTCACCTATTTATTGTATCCAGACGAGGGACACGGAGTCCGCAAACCACAGAATTCCATGGAACAACACGGACACATTGAGACGTTCCTTCAACAGTGTTTGGGTGGAGAGGCACAGCCATTCCAACCGGGACAGTATAATTCGACGGCTATTGTAAGTTTAGATTGAAAATTGAGAAAATTTGCGAAAAAAATGAGCTAAAAATCATTGAAAATGGTGAAGTTTGAGCAAAGTTACAAGTGTTTGAAATTTTGGGAAAAATTTTTTTGAAAAATTTTGAAACTTTTTTTTCAAAGTTTTACAACTTAAACAGTTTTAGACTGATTTTTGCGATACCTATATTTTCTGAAAACTGTTAATTTCAGCTTTAATATGAGTATAAACTTGCACAATTTTTAATGGGAAAAAAATTGAAAATCGAAAAATTTCCAAAAACATTTTTATGGTCATTGAAATTTTGAAATGCTCATAACTCAGCCAGTTTTGCTTCAATTTTTATAAAAATTGTACCATACAATTCAGAATTAAAAACGCTTTCAGATAAATAAAATTATATTTTACTTTTCCAGGAGGAAGATATTAAAATTGAAAAAGTTTCAAAAAAAATTTTTTTTGCAACTTTTTTACAATAATGCTTATAACTCGGCTCATTTTCAATCAATTTTCAAAAACTTTAGTTTTTCTGATAGCTCTTTATTATTACTTCAACTCATTTGCAATTTTTCAATTTTTCAGATCAAAAAAGTCGGCATCGAGGGTCCCGCAATTGCTCGTCTCCAACACAACAAAATCGTCCATCAAGTACCCCGCGGCCCAGTGGCTCCATCAATTTTCTATAGACCGCCCATGAGGACTCAACGTGTCATGCTCCCACCAAATCAAAACGTTATGAATCGAATTTTCCCGGTTCAAGGATAGGCGCGAAATTTGAAAATTCTCAAAAAAAATCCTATAATTTTCTCCAACCTCCCAGTTGTTTATACATACGTGTCTTTCTTTTGTTTTTTTGAATTAATTTATGTCTTATTTTTTGACCCAATTGATTACTGTATACATATCATTTATTTGTACCCACCATATCAGCTTTAGTCAATTTTCTTGTTATTTTTATTTTTCAATACGAATAGCTTTAAAACGAAAAAAAAACCAAAGAAAACAAGTTTTAATAAATATTTTGAAATTTTAAATGAATAATTTTGAGTTAAACACCTTCAAAAGTGGTAAAAAATAACGGAAAAAAATTTGAAAAAAAATTTTTTTTGAAAATTTTTTATACCAAAGAGAATATTGAAAACAATAAAGGAATGAGAGGCACGGAATGGGAACAATATTTTGAAAAAAAAAGGAAAAATTATGCAAAAAGGAAAAATTTGAAACCGATAATAAGAATTTTAGGAAATTTGAGTTTTTTTGGGGAAAAAAACGGGATGAGAAAATAGGAAAGTTTGAATTGCACACAGATGTGTTTGTGACTTAGAAAACCACAGAAAAAAGTGTCAATGGATTTTTGGGGAGAAGTAAAGCTATGTTTAAAAATAAAGCGGGAATTCAAAAATTTGAAAAAAAAATCTACGACTCGAGGCGCTCCAAGAAGTTTGGCTCTTTGAAGAATTCGGGAATTTGGTCGTCGAGACGATTGATGACCTGAAATTTCTGGAATATTTCATTTTCGTGGTGGGACCCAAAAAATCAAAATTTTCAAAACACAGTCATTATTATACTTTTATGAAAGCGCTATTTGTACTGAGTCTAACAGTTTTAATTTCAATCAATTTGGATCAAAACTAACCGAGTTATGACGATTTCAAAGTTTTCGTGGTGAGACCCAAAAAATCAAAAATTTCAAGATATAGTCATGATTATACTTTTATGAAAGCTCTTGTGACGCTTATTTCAAAAATATAAATTTCGGCATCGGAAAATCAAAACTTTTTGAGATACGGTAGTTTTCGCTGCGAGACCCAAAACCTCGAATTTTCAAAATTTTCGAAATACAGGCGAGATTGGGCTCATATGAAAGCGTACGGAATTTGAAGTACATCACAATTTATCTCAAACATTTTTGATGAAAATTAACCAAGTTACAGTAATTTTCGTTTCGGGACCCAACATTTTTTTTCAAAATTTTCCAAAAAATGCAAAGTTATCCAAAAATGGTCATGTTTGGGCTCATTTTGAAGCTCTAAACGCGCTAAATTCAAAATTTTAAGTTTCTTGCCATTTTGAAAATTCACAAACCTTATAAATGGTCTTCTTCCATGATGGCTCGGCGTCTTTTCCAAGCTTGATTGCATCGAAGAACTCGCGGAGGGTCTCCTGGACAACGAGAATTAGACGGTCCGGGGCCTAAAATTAATATTATTAATAATATTATGAACAAATTTTGAATTGGAAAATTATTAACAAAACAATTTTGGTTTGAAAAAAAATTTTGAAAATTTTTTTTCGAAAATTTCAGTTCCATAACTTTGTCCAAAATCAACCGATTTTTATGATTTTTAGCGCAAAAATTTACTAATCTCTTCATTATCAAATTCTACTAACTTTGATATGATTATTCCGATTGTAGTGGGTGTTCAAGACCTTGAAAAGTTCACTATCCTTTCCCACGAAAATTTCCGATCGATCGGTGATGCCTTCAGCCAAAGCTGCCCTGGCAAACTTGTCCATTTGGATGTAGTAGAACTCTCTGAAAATAAAATTATCAAAATTTAAAAGTTTTGAGGTTTTCTCTAGGTTTCCGACGTCATTTTCCTTATTCAAATAGACCCCCCTAGAATCGGAAATTTGATGTCATTCATTTCTTCTTCTTGAATCCCAATTCAAATAGAAATATAAATAATCTTCTTCGTTTTTATGATGAAGACGACGGTCTTCGTCTTTTGGTCGTCAACGACGCGTATCAACACCTTAAGACCCCATCGACCTATTGTTTGGAGTGAAGAAGAAGAAGACGGAAACGAGTTACCGGACGGAAAGAGAGGGATTTGTTTGTGTTCATCTCATTATTTTTCTGGAGAATAGCGAATATTTTTGGGGATGATTTTGTTCCTGGGAAAGGTCGTTTTTGGGGTGAAAATAGGGAAAATTTCGTGGAAATTTATTTTGGAGAAGTTCTTTTAGTGTTTTTCCAACAAACAAAAAAAGCAAAAAATTTTGGCGTTGAAAAAGAATCGAACCCGCGTCGAGGGATTCTTAGTCAGCGATGTAACCCACTACGCCAGGGAGGAACGGCGGCGTCGGCGCCGCTGTTATAGTGATAAAGGTGGTGGCGGCGGAGAGTGGGGAGGAGGAGAGAGCTGCCTGCCTCCCGTCGCCATTTACTTGGTATGCCGCCATCATAGATGGCGCAGTGGCAAGGAGCTCGGCTAGAAATCGATAGACCCGGGTTCGAACCCAAATTTTTGGGATAAGTTTTTATTCTCTTTTCGATTATGATTAGCTACTTGGAAACTGGTTTGCACCTCAGGAAGTTGATTTTTTGCTCACCTAAAGTTACTGAACCACTTGACCAACTGAGCAGTGTTGTTCTTGTTGAAACGGATATCGGGGAAATACGATTTCAGAAGATTGGAGTTCGGGTATCTGGTGTAGAAGAACATCAACTTTGCCTTCCTCAAGTGCATCGGTGTCAACGTTGAGCTCGAGCCCTCATAGCCACAATCGCTAAGCTCCTCGGAGTTTGTTGGCGAGTCCTCGCGGTCCCCAAAGTGCATTCCACCGTATGGGTGGCCCACCATCGTCGGCGTCGGGAAGAATCTGACAAGCGGGGGGCTAGCGGAGGCGCTGATTGGCGAGGCACGATTCGATGTGATTTCCTCTTTTTTGACATCAATTCTGGTACGTTTGCGTTTGGGCTCCTCGACTTCTTGGAGAGTTCTTCGAAGCGCGGAGAAGGCGTTGAACGCGTTGAAGTTGGGCGGGAAGATGCCACCGCCGTTCATGGGGTCTGAAAATGAAAAATTTTGGTATACGTAGGGGCCGTCGGGCTTACGGACCCCTGGGGTCCCCGGTGGGCCCCAAGGCTTAGGGGCCGTAGAGCCTGTACAACTTACGATGTGGTGGGGCCATATGGAACAATGGATTTGGCGGGAAAATTGGGTGAAATTGAGCCGGCGGTGGAGGCGGGGCCGGCATGGCGGCCGGTGCGACCTTCTGCTGCTTGGCTACCTCTTGTTGAAGCCATTCTTGAACGAGTTTCTCGAAATTTTTTACAGCTTCCATCACTTCTCCCTTCAGCAGGGCCACAAGACCCTCGGTGTTCAACTTGTTGGAGAACTGAAAATCGATATTCTTAGCTTCAAATTTTTCGGTTACGGTACCTGCGCCGCCACCAATTGCTTCCTTTGTTGCTCAATGAACGCTGAGTAGAATCGACTTTGTTGGTCCTGGAAGTTGTTGCCGTTTTGAAGTTGAGCTTGGAGAGTAGAAAAGTCCTTTACGTCGGTGGGCTCCTCTTCGGTGTCTTCTGTGTTGCTACCGTTGCCAACTGTTACGTTGATTTGTTCGGTTTCTGGAAGGAAAACTGTTGGAAATCGGGCTTAAAAAGGGTTAGAATTGAAAATTTTAGTGTCATCATGGTCAGTAAAGAAAGCAAAAACGTTTGGCCAAGAGAAAGAATCGAACCCGCGTCGTGAGATTTGTAGTCAATGATGTTATCCACTACGCCATGACGGGGCAGGCGGCGCCCGTGCCACCATTGCAGCGATAAAGGTGGTGGTGGCGGAGAATGGGAGAGAAGGAGGGAAAGCAGCCGTTGCCATTCACTTGGTGGGCGGCGTCGACTCGATGCATGGCGTAGTGGCAAGGAGCTAGACTACAAATCTATAGACGGGGGTTCGAACCCCAAGAGGTCCAAACTTTGTTTGCTTTCATTTTCAAACTATCTGATGGGTTTCTCGGCTGTTTTGCGATTGAATAGAGGGGAAATTTCGGAAAAATTGATCTTGAACAGTTTCTAACAGACTTGAGCGGCGAAAAAAAGCATCGCTAAACTAACCTTCCCCAATCTCGAATCCCAACTCTTCGCCAATTTTCTGCGGCTGAAAACTCTTCCTTTTCGATGCCGATGAATTGCTCCCGTTGCTCTCCGGACTCTCCTGCCTTTCAACTTCCACCTCTTCGTTCTGAACTCCTCCCGTCTGATTCTCCGAATTCTCATCTTGATGAATAATATCGTACTCCGCATCGATCTCGTCTTGCTCCTCGAGAGCCGAGTCATTTGAGACTTTCATCGCTTCGATTTCGGCGGCCTCTTCAGAAACGTCTTCAAGTTTCAATGAGATTTGGTGATCCTGAAAAGCTTTTTCGTGGTGGGATCCAAATTTCGAAAATTTTTTAATATGGTCATCGTGTGAAAGCTCTATTTATTCTGAGTTGAATGGTATTTTTTTCATCAAATTTGAAGCAAAACCAAAAGAGTTATGGCGATTCAAAAGTTTTCGTGGTGAGACCCTAATTTCGAAAATTTTCAATATTTTCGAATGTGGTCATGATTATACTTTTATGAAAGCTCTTGTTGCACTGATTTCAAAAATATTAATTTCAACATGATAAAATTGATCTTAACCGACTTACAGTACTTTTCGTGGTGGGACCCGAAAAATCAAAATGCTTCAAAACTAGTCGATATGGGGGTCATTTTGAAGCTCTCAACGAGCCAAATTGAGAATTTTCAAAATTAACTTACCCTCTCCAACGCGTCGACAAGGAATTCGGTTTCCGATAATTTTTTAGAAGACGTCGATGATGATGACGTGGAACTTGTGGAAGTGGTAGAGGAAGTGGAGGTATTTGAGGAGGCCATTGTGGAGGTGGTGCCCTGGAAAATGAACAGATAATGATATGGAAAGATAATGTGGAAGGAAAAGAGAAAGAGAACACTGATTAAGCCACGAAATGAATATGGAAATTAGTGGGAAAGAAAAGACAAGGTAGAGATGTAGATTTTTCCTTTTTTTTTGGTGGGGGATAGAACTGTAATCTTTTTTCTATTTAGATGGATACCAAAAATGAAAAAATTGAAAAAAAAATTTTCAAAAAAAAATTTAAAAAAAAATTTTTTTTTTGAAATTTTTTTCCAATTTATTTCCAGTATAAGCCTCGCCCCTTTCTTACCTGATAAGTGTTCCTCGGCTCACCGGCGTCCACTCGTTGTCGATGTCTTTTGACTTTGAATCGATTCTGTGAAACTTGGGATGTCAGAGACTGTCCGTTGACTTGGGGACCCGCTCCGCCGGAAAACAAATATGGAAAATTCGCGAAACCGATTGGCAAATTGAAAGCGTTCGGGGCAGCAGCGTTGGGTGCGGCCGCGAGAATTTGTGGCAGTCCGGATGACATTCGGAAGAATTCGATTTTTTGAATATTGATTTTTTGGTGACGTCAGATATTGGTACCTGGAAACGTTGACAATAAAATGAATTGAAAAATAAGAAAAGTATAAAGAAATAGAAGATATTTCAGGAAGGAAAAAAAATTTTGAAAAAAAAAATTTTAGAAAATTTTTTTCAACTCAAGAAAATTACATTATAACAGTTGTAAAACAACTCAAAAACACAAAAAAAAATGAACTTAGCACCCTTGAAAACCTGAAAAACCACTTTTAAACCATCAAAATCTACCATTTTTGAAAAAAGTTGGAAAAATGGCTCAGTGGGATTTTCGACGACTACAAATCTCACGACGGGGGTTCGAACCCCAATAGGGGATTTTTAGTTTTTACTGTTTTTTGGAGAATTTTAACATAGTTTTTGATGCCCCTACTAGGTTCCAAGTACCAGAAACCATGTTTTCCGAGAATAGTCTAATCGGAAACAATCATCATCATCATAACGGTAGAGGTGGGGGGAAGATTATGTAAAATAAGCAAGTAAGGAAGAGTGACAAGTGACTTGTAAGGGGGCCCCTCGACGGAAACCCCTCCAAATTTCCATAATCCCTTCTGTTTTCCTCGCCTCTACCGTTAGCATCATACGAAGTTTCGAGAAGAAGGAAGATGAAGAAATTCTCGATTCTTCATGTACAGTATACAACACCCACCACTTCAATAGACGAGGGGGCTCTTTTTCTTTTTGTCAACACTCAGATTTTAATATAGGAAAGGGGCACCCCACTGAGCTTTTCTTTATTCTTTTGAAATCTAGCTCATAGGAAATTCGTGATGTTTATTGAAATTCAACTTCTAAGGGGACTAGAAACAATAACAAATCCGAAAATTAAAAAAAAAGTTAGGTAATACATACTCCGTATTCAACTGTTTTCAGACGGTACAAAATTCCCCAGTTTTGGTGTAAAAACAGTCAAAAATAGCTCAAAACCCCCAAAGGCTTACTGAAAATATGTTTAAAACTGTTCAAAAAACTATAAAAACGAAAAATCCCCCAAGTGGGTTCGAACCCCCGTTGTGAGATTTGTAGTCGTCGAAAATCCCACTGAGCCAGATTTCAACTTTTTTCAAAAATAGCAGATTTTGATGGTTTAAAAGTGGTTTTCTGGGTTTTCAGGAGTCCTGAGTTCATTTTTCTTAGTTTCAATTACCGATTCCTAAATTTAAAAGCACTTTTTGACCCCCGAAAGGAGAAAATTTTCGAAAAAAAATTTTTCCACAAAATTTTTTTCTTCTTCCCGATTCTCTTACGTCACACTATTTTCAGATGTCATCTGGGGGAAGATTCAATTTCTCTAGAATTTCTCTCAGAAACCAATTTATTTCGCGGGTTTTCCTAAATGGAGATTTTGCTCTCAAGGCACAGATGGGGCGCCTTCGAAGAAACAATTTAGGTAATGGGTCCCTCTGGAGGAAATTTGTGAAAAGGGATACGGTAGAGAGAAACTGAGATACAAAAAGTAATCTAAGAATTAGGGGGGGGGGGGGGGTGTCTAAAGGGAAGGACTAAAAGTAGACAAAATCTTTGGGAAGGAAGAAAAAAGTGTCAAATGCGACACATATCCTTCAATCTTGTCTTAGTACTAAGATGTAACTATGGCGCCCTAGACATGTTTTTTTTTTGGAAAAAATTTTTTCCTTGAAAAAATGTTTTTTTTTTTGAAAATTTCAAAAATGTAATTTTCACCCAAAAATCTTTGTATTTTTGGCTCAAGAATATGAAAAATGAACTAAGCATATTCTATTACCTCGAAAACCACTTTCAAACCATCAAAATCTGTCATTTTTGAAAAAAGTTGGAAACATGGCTCAGTGGGATTTTCGACGACTACAAATCTCACGACGGGGGTTCGAACCCAAGTGGGGGATTTTGAGTTTTTATGGTTTTTTAGGAAGTTTTGATATAGTTTTTGTTGTTATCAGTCGGTTTGAAGCTGTTTCTCGACTTTTTTTGTGACCAAAAAAAATAAGAAAAAAAATTTTCAAAAATTTTTTTCGCGAAATAAGAAGGTGTCGAAACGTGCGGTGTGTAGATCCGAAGGAATCATTAATTTTTCATCGGATAAATTTGCATTTGAAGAAACGAAGAAGATGGCGAATAAGAAGGAGTGCGAAATGAAGAAGACAATGGGAGAAAAGTCATCAGAATTTTTGATTTTTTTTCTTCGGGCAGAAGAAAGGAACCAAGGAAGGATTTCTAGAGATCACAAGAAATTGGAAATTTCTAAGATTTGGGGTTCCAAGAATGCAAAATTCTGAGAGTCCAAGAAATTTTTTGTTTAATTTTGAATCATAAGATTTGAGCCCGGGACAAGCTAAAAAGGATAGAGAAAACTTAGCTTCAGAAATTTCGAAAAATTTGAAAATCTAAGAAAGTACAGTAAGAAAGGAAAGAAGTACAGTAAGACGCAAAGAAAAAATACAGTAAGACTCCGAAGAAAGTACAGTAAGACGGTTAAAAAGGTACAGTAAGACAGAAGAAACGTCTACCGTAATACATCTAAGACACTTCTAACAACCAAGCTTTCTTGAAGTACTGTAAGACGGTTTGCAAAGTACAGTAAGATCTTGAAGAAACACAGTACGCCTGAACATCTCAAAACTTCGAAATCATAAAATCAAAGTACCGTAAGACATCTAAGAAACTCGTGACTACCAAGTTTTTAAAAGTACAGTAAGACCTTGAAGAAAGTACAGTACCCTTAAGAATCGCAAAATTTGAAATGCACGAAATCTAGTTACCGTAAGACACAAGAAACTTCTAAGGAGTAGCAAGATTTCTTAAGGTACAGTAAGACGTCAAGAAAGTTCCATAAGACATCTAGGAAGCATCTAGATGTCTTACTCTTAGTATACTTAGACCCTAAGACACCCCCTAAGACCCTAAGACACCCCAAAAAGTACAACCCACAAACTTCGTCCACCTAATAAAAGTGGTTATGATCTCTTTAGATACCTCCTTCCAAGGGGTGTGTGTATAGAAGATTCTCCTCCTAAGAGTGGGCGTGGCCTCGTCTTAGACACCCCCACAACGGATCAAAAGAGGAGCGGAAAGAGTGAGAGAGAAGGAAAAAGTAGGCGGAGTCGGCGGGGAAGGTTTCGATTGGATGGAGGAGTACGTACTGGAGGGGGGAGAAACGACGGAAATTGAGCATTTTTTTCGGGGGTTTTTGGATTTTTAGTCTAGTTTGGCTGATAGGAGAGATGTGGTTTAGCTGAGGAGAGTTTTTTGAGCTAAAAAGTTAGCTAGAAAGCTCTAGAAAAAATGAAGAGAAATCTTGAGAACTTACTTGAATATTTTGAATTTCCCGCCAAATTTTTTGTGGTTTTTTGGTACCTAGAGATGTGTAGAGTTTTCTGAAATAAAAACGATTCAAAAATTACGGTTCTTGGCAAATAAATGAATTGAAAAGCAAGAAGATAGTCAGGTTTTGAGCGTAGAAAACGGAGGAAGTTGAAAATTTGGAATTTTTTAAATTTTAATCGAAAAAAGTTTTTCTCAAATTTTTAAAATAATTCATGGCATTAATATATTATCCAAAAAGCAAGCTTTCAAATGGTATTACTTTTTTATATAAACTGGTCAAATTCAAGTGAAGATATAGCACTTAAATAAAGGTAATTTTTTCGAAAAATAAAATTTCAAACAAAATTTTTTTTTCGATTTTCAAAAAATGTTTCAAAGATGACAAAAATATATTATGACCCTTTTATGCTGGTCCCTTTCTCATAATATTTTTCAATTTTTGTTTCTTATAAACAAATCTGAGACAATGACGTTGGTTACAGAACATTGGGCCATAAAGAAATAAAGGTCCAAGGCTTAGTAATAAGAAATAATAGCAGAGGACAAAGTACAATTGATATGAATAATAAGAAAATAAAGACAAAAATAAATAGATACCGTTTTTATAAGAAAAATAACAGTAGCAGATAGTCCAAGAAAAGTGAAGATAGCCAAAACGTTTGGGTACTGTAGCCAAGAATGTATGAAAATTTGAAAAAACTTTGCAGCCAATTTTCTTTACCTAAAATCAAGATTTTTGAATCAATTGTTATACCATAATATAGCTCTTAATAAGATCTACAAAATGATAGTAAAATCAATAAAGTGCATCTTTTCAAATTTTTGCTACAGGATTCTGAAGGAGATGCCAAAAAAAGTGGACAGGACCAGATTTTGGAAAGACGGAAAGGCCAAGCTTCTACGGATATTTGAGGGAATAAAAAAATGTAGTAGAACTGAGTTTAAAACCATTTTGTAGATCTTATCAAAATCTACGATTACATATAAAATTTGACTAAAAAATCTCAACTTAAAATGAAGAAAAATGCAAGAGAAGTTGAGATCAATACTCAAAATCGAGGAGTTTTAAAGTACCCGAGATTCTAAGCACTTCAAAGAAAACATCGACTCAAATTTCTTGAATTTTCTAAATACCGAAATGGTGTTTAAAAAATGAGCTTTCCAAAAGTATAATTTTCATGAAAATCGGTTGACTAGAGTTGGAGATAGAGCATTTTGAAAAATAATTTGAAAAAAAATAGGAAAAAAATTTTCCCAATTTTTTTTGGATTACTCAAAGTTCTGGGGAGGTTTCACAAATTTCAAATTTTTTGAAATTTGTATGTAATAGAAAATTTAAAAAACGAGCTTTCGAATGGTATAATTTTTATAAAAATTGATCCACTATTAGTGGAGATGGAGCATTTTTTAAAAATTTCGGAAAAGGTTATTCGGAATTTTTTTTTGGTTTTCTCAAAAACCTTAGGCCGTCTTAAAAGTCGATACAATAAATTCTAAATCTTGACTTCTTAGGCTAACTAATTACCTTCAACGCTTTATGATTTCTAAGAAAAAGGGCCAACAATAGAGAAGCCACATACAAATTAGTGCCAGCCGGCTTTCTTTGTCTTCCCCTTCGCCTCTACAGTACCTAGGCTCCGCCCACTTTTGTGTTCTTCTACAGGTTTCTTCTCTCGGAAGGATGCATGAGGAAGCATCGTCGGAAATACAGAAGAAGAAGAAGAAAACCGCCCGTTTCTGTGTGAGCAGCTAAACAAAGCGTGTGACCTTGTGAGAGCCCCCCCCCCCCCTTTTTCGGTCGGTTTGTACCGTCTTGTTATTTGTTGGGATGGTGGTGGTGGGTCGTGGATTTTGGAATAAGAGCGTGACTAATTGATGGATATTTGATTGACTCCCCAGAAAAGGTGAGAAGGGGCGGAGCCTAGACGGAAGAGGTCAGGTACCCTGGATTTAGACGGCGCCAAAGGGGGGCCAACTTAGTATTTTTTAAAATTGCAAAAATAGCAAATGTTCTCCAAAAAATTAGCTTTCGAACGGTATAATTTTCATTGCAATTGACCAACTGGAAAGGAAGTTATAGCATTTTAAAAAATTTGAAATTTTTGAAAAACTTTTTTTTGTTTTTTTTTTTTTGAAATCTCTACTACAGTAATCCCGTTTAAGATTTTTATGATTATAATGAGTTTTATTTTTTTACAGTAACTTCTTTAAAAAATTGTGTAAAGTTTTAGCTAAAAACGTCCTCTCGTGTCTCCTGGAAGAATCCAAAAAAATACCCAAAAAAAAATTTTTCCCGAAAATTTCGAGTTTTTTTCAAAATGCTATAACTCGACTTCTAGTGGACCGAATTTTATGAAAATTATATCAATCGAAAGCTCATTTTTTGGAGATTATTTTCTGTGTTTTAAAGTTAGAAAGACATTCTCTAATGTCTCTTGGAAGAATCCAAAAAAAAAAACGCAAAATTTTTTTTTCCAAAAATTTCAAGTTTTTCAAAATGATATAACTCCACTTCTAGTGGGCCAAATTTTATGAAAATTAGATCATTCGAAAGCTATTTTTTGGAAATTATTTCTTGTGTTCGAAAATTTTACAAAACCGTAGTTGACAGGTTTCTGGCGCCTTGTAAACCCACGGATTGCTTCATGGCTCTCCTAGCCTAAAATCTTAGAAGTTTTGAACACCAATTTATCCTCCCCACTTGTTTACCATCTCCCCCTCAAAAAAAAGGTCCTATAAGCCAAGGATTTGTTTGAATTGGTTTGCGGGTGAATATGAACAGGTGGTGTTATCAAATTACGTCTCCTCCCGGGGACCCAGCTACCTGTCACCTAAGGATGAGCAATTGGGGGCGAAGAGGATTGGTTTGTGTATGTATATACTAAGATTGATCGGTTTTCAGGTGTTGGGTTACAAAAGGAATTGGAATTGGAAGATAGGGGGGGGGGGGTTGGAATTGAAACTGGAAGGGAAGTTTGAATTTTGGGAGATACTTTCGTCTAGACAACTTCAGAAGAAAAATATTAACATAGAAAATAATTCTCAAGAAATCCGCTTTCGAATGGTATAATATTCATAAAATTTGGTCCACTGGAAGCGAAGTTATAACCTTTTGAAAATTTCTAAATTTTTCAAAAAAAATTTTTTTGGTTTTTTTTTTGGATTACTTTTAGTGTTTTCAGAAAACGTTTTGGGGAAAAAATTACTGTAAAAAAGAAGACTTGAAAACTCCAAAAAAAGCATACCCCGGATTACTGTAGGTTATTCTAAGATCCATTAGATCCTCTATACTAGAGTCTATACTACCCTTCAAACTCCTCAAAAATTTCATTTTTTCCACCTGACCAAATCCCCCAAACTTAGTATTAAAAGCATCCTTCCATTTCCTCCAGAAAAAATTTCATCTTTCTTTCTCCATCCGGGCTCTTCCCATTGTTTATGCACATTGGCTCTTCTTCGTAACTTCTCAGGTGACAACTCCTATTCTCTTATTAACTGATTGAGGAAGGCGTTGTTTATTTTTGAGAAATTTTGGGAACGGAAGGGGCCCCAAGGGATGGGGAGAGATTGTAAATAAAATTAAGGAAGAAATGGGGGTTAAGAAAATTTGTTATGGGGTAAATATGCCTTAGAAATAGGTTGAACTGGACTTAGATTATTTTGAAGAAAACAAATCTGGAATCCAGGGGACCAGTGAAATATCGATTCCAGGGTAAAATTCAACTTTAAAACCGGAAAAAATCTATAAAATTTTCTTAGAATCAAGAGGATACAGTAAAACCATTACAGGGCTCAGAGATCTAGGCGTGCACAAAACGTTCCATGGATAATTGCCGCTAATCTGCAGATGGTGGTCCCACCCATCTTTTCTTATTTTCTTGACTTCTGCATATTTCTTTGGCGGCGAGTTTTAAATCGCTTTTCAAGATGAATCGAGCTCAAGAAGACTCAAAAAATAGCAAAAAAACTGGAGCTTACGATCTGAATCGTGAGAAAATACGCTAAACTTGAAGCCAATTTTATCAATGAAAAATTAATATTTTTCAGTTAAATTTTATATCAAAATGTAGCTCTTGATAAGATCTACAAAATGATATTAAAATCTAACAGATAAAGTTTTTCAATTTTTTGTTAGAATACGATCAAAATCTAGACCCAACGGCCCAAAGTCTTAAAATGTCTTGATCTTTGGCGGGCTACCTAGAGAAAATGAAAAATTACATGTCATTGAATTGTATGTGATTTCGAAGTCCTCAAACTTTCCTACAAAACTGTATAAAAATCATAATTCTAACTCAATTCCAGCTGAAGTTATGACTTTTGAAAGATAATGAAATTTTGAAAAACAAATTTTTTTTGAAATTTTTTTTAATTCCAGAAAAAGTTCTTAGTTTGAAGCAAAAATGTATATGATAACTTCTACATCCCTCAAATTCCCCTTCTTTTTCTAAAAGTTTACCTTATTCAATTACAAATTTTCACTTTGGAAGGAAACTGCGAAATGAAACTGAAGACGGTAGTGGTGTGCTCATCCCTAGGGGGAGGAAGATTTAGAAATAAATAAATAAATGTATTCTGGATATTGAGTTACATTATAGATGAACTTCTGGAGACAAAAGGTAGTAAATTCTGGAGAGAAATTTGAAAATTTTTGAAAAAAAAAAATTTCGAAAAAAATGTTTTTTTTTGAAATTTTTATAAGTCTCGAATCTTCTTCAATTAGGTTCCAAAGGCCAAATGAGCTTCAAGTTTCTAGAAGAATCCAATTAAACATCCCCTACTTTCTTCTATTACGGGTCCCCTTATGGCAAGGGTCATAAAAACCATAAAATCTTCCCCGTTCCCCGCATCTTGTCACTTCTCTTCTCAATTCAATTCCAAATTACTCCAACTCCCAGCGAAAAAAGAAACACACAGGGGGAATAAGGTAAATTATCCTGTTCCTCTCCGAATTGGACCGTATCCGATTGACAAATCCCATCTTTCTCTTCCCTACAGTAATCACGGGCGCCGCGCTCTATTTGGATCTCTGCGTCTCTTCTGAAGGCATACTTTCTCTTTTTTTGGTCTTCAGAAGAAGAAGAGGTTGGTGAGGCGCGAAAGAGTGACGAGAAGATGGGGGCAATATGAGAGCATTGGGTTACCTTGGGGCAAAAGGTTGTGGAGAGGATCTTCTAACGTTTCTAAGAGTCAGCAGACTTCTGAAAAGTCGAGGCAAAGAAAACAAAAAAGTTTTAGAGCCAGAAGGAATCGAACCCGGGACCAGTTTTTCAAAAATTAGCGGCTTACCGACTGCGCCGTTGCGACACACAGCGACGATGGAGAGGGAGGGCGTACAAGAAACCGACAGTTTTGGGCGCCGGCCGCTTCCTCTTGCCGTCGGCCTCCCCCATTTTCGTTATCACAACCTCGCATGGCTCAGGGGCTAATGAGTTGGGCTAACAAACTGATGACCGGGGTTCGACTCCAAGGATGTCAAAACTTTTTTTGCTTGTTTTGTCGGGGATTAAAAGTCGATAAGGAGCAGGTTTCAAGATATCTGGGGTGGTCTTCGCAGAAAATGAATTTGAGATTTCCAGATTTTCGGGTCAAATTTGTTTTGCTTTATTGTTAGGAACTTCAATACGATGGAACGTGCTACTTCACAAAGTTTGGATGCTGGAAAAATAGAAAATTCGTAATAAGAAGCTAAAAATAAAAGGAAAGTGACTAAGAAGCCAAGATAATAATTACTCCATAGGAAGAAGAAGGGAAATTATATCTATATCTTCTCGAAGAATTGAAGAAAATGAAATGAAGACGTGTGACTTCGATAATAATGAAAGTAATTGAGTTTTCTAGAAAATGAAGTCTTGGAAGTTTTAAAAAAGAGGGAAAACTTGAAGTTAGTTTAGAGTCTTTGGATCCTTCAGATTCTCAGAATCTACGTGCCTCCGAAATCGCGAAAGCAGATTCATTTCCAGCGAAAAATGCTCCAGACACCTTGTAACATGCTTCCCATCGTCTTATAATCCCCGACAAAACAAGCAAAAAAAGGTTTCACACCCTGGGAATCGAACCCTGGTTGTTAGTTTGGTAGTCCAACTCATTAGCCCCTGAGCCATGCGCGCTTGCGAAAACGAAAAACGGGGAGAGCGGCGGCTTGCTGCGCCCAAAACTGCCGACTTCTTGTGCGCCCTACCTCTCTATAACTGGTGTATAGAAATGGCGCAGTCGGTAAGGCGCCAATTTTTGAAAAACTGGTCCCGGGTTCGATTCCACCTGGGTCCAAAACTTTTTTGTTTTCTTTGCCTCGACTTTTCAGAAGTTTGGTAACTCTTAGAAGCTTTAGAAAATCCTCTTTACAACCTGTACCAAGGTTCTTTTGGTGGTTTTTATCGATTGAAGGTAACCATCTAGAAGGATTACTGTCAAAATCTCCAAGTTCACCGACAGACCAGTTTTCTCCCCTCTTAGCAATCGAAAATCCTCCTATAAACTTGTCAAATGATTACCGTACTCCTTTCTCCTTCCCGTTAGTAGGTAAACCGTTGTGTGTCAGGTAAAAAGAAAGAGAGAGCGATTATTATTATATGACAATTTCGGCGACGTCTATATAAAACTTATTATCCCAAATGTAGTGAAAAGAGAGAGAGAGAGAGAAAGAACTGGTAAGAGGCGAGTCGAAATCTGGTACTTATCCCCATATATGAGATATGTTTCGAATTGGGGAGAGAAAAGGGAAACGGATTTATTATTGGAATTTCGGATAGAAAAGATAGAGGGAAGGGGGAGAACAAAGGCGATTTAGAAATAGGTAATCCATTGTGAAGTTTTGATTTGAGAGAATTCGAAAGTTCTAGAAGAGGAAGGGGTTGAAAAATGCGGTATCACAATCTACAGTAACCAAGACACTTTGGATTACTGTACTTTTCTTCAAAAATTTCAAGTTATGAGATTCTTAAGGATTTTGAGGGATTTAGAAGGTTTTCAGACTTAGAATTCGAGATTCTGGGGATTTTGAGAAAATGATATTGGGAGTTTTTGGAGGATTCTGAGGTCTTCAAATTTCAAAAATCTGAAGAAACTAGTGATATGGAAGGATTTTGAGTTTTTAAAAAGATTCTGAAAAAAAAATTCGAGATTCTAGAGAAAAAATTCCCACTTTCTAGAACTTTCATAATCTTGGATCTTCAGAACTTTCGAAATTTCAGAATCCTCTAATTGTAAATACAAAAATTTCAAATCCTTTCAGAATTTTTTTTTTCAAAAACCCATTTTTTAGTCGAAACCCCAAAATTTTTTACCAAAAATAATATTCTCAAAAAATTTTCTCCAAAAAGTGCAGTATCACAATTTGCAGTTATCACCTTAATCATCGAGATCCTCCTGAAGTGCCCTTCCCCGGAAATTAATAATTTTTCTCTAGAAAACTCGGAAATTGAAAGAAAAGTTTGAAGATAATGCCATCAGCCGGAAATTGAACTTTTTTCTCCAAAAAAAAAATCTTATCATCTCATCCTACTCCTCACAAGACAGACGCCATTTTCAATTTCCTCTTTTCGGGGGAAACTTTCTCATGTTCTTTTTGATCTACCTTTATGTACCTACAGAGTTCAAGTGTTATTCAGACACAGGAAAAAGGGATTAGTACCTAGGAGAAAATGAGAGATTTTGAAGAGGGGGTGGATTACAAGGAGGGATACTGTAGATGGACATGGGAAGTAATGGAAATGTGAAGGAATGCTAATTAGATAGCTGATCTAATATCTATCTATCTATCTAGGGGACTCTATGAAGATTGCGATACTGCATTTTTTGGATAGAAAAGTTTGGGATACTGTAAATTTTGGATACTGCATTTTTTGGATAGAAAAGTTTGGGATACTGTAAATTTTGGGCACTCCTATTTTGGATACCGCATTTTTTGGATAGTTTCGGGGGTACTGTAACTTTTCAATCAAGAAATTCCCAAATTACTGTATTCAAATGGCTGCTAGCAGATTAAGGGCCCGTTTTGAAAAAGTTATTCTGGATTTTCAAAAAATATTTTTTTTTGGTAAATTGAACCTTTTTTAACCCAAATTGTGTGACTGGCGTTTTGGGGGCGGAGCTTATTTTAATCTTAGGATTTTCCAAATTTTTATTTCAAAAGGTGATTTTCGCTATCACAATCCACAGTATCACAACTTATAGCAACCAAAACTACAGTACTCCAATTTGTTGAATCAAAATTTGCCCCCTTTGGATTACTGTACCTCTTCTTCAAAAAATTTTAGGAAATGATGAGATTCTGGAGGATTCTGGGAATTTAGAAGGTTTCCAGGTTCTTAGAGTCCAAGATTCTGAAATTTAAAAAAAATTGACTTTGGATTACTGTACCTAAAAATACTAAAACTACTGTCATCCATTTTGTTGTATCAAAATTTTGCCCACTTTTGGGTTACTGTACTTCTTCCTAGGAAAGTTTTTAGAAAAGGAGCACTTTGAGAGTTTAGAAGGCTTTCTTTTAGAAGGCAATTCTGAATCTTCGAAAAATAGACTTTGGATTACTGTACTTCTAAAAAACCAAAACTACACTACTCAAATTTTCTGTGCCAAAATTTTTCCTCTATCTCAGACACTCTGGATTACTGTACTTCCTTTTTTCCCGCCACCTCCTAAACCAGTCAATCAATCTCCTTCTCTCTCTCTCATTGTCACTTCATTTGCCAACATAATTGGAAACCGTATACTGCTATACCGCCCCTGTGCTGCCCCCCCCTTTTGCGCCCCAAGAGGGGGCATAGATGGTATGCTAGTCAATGTTCAAATCTCGCGGATAATTATCGGAATGTGTTCGCGGGTGGGGGACCTTCTAATTACACTGTTTCTAACACAAACAAGCGTGTTAGCTGGTTGTCACCACACAGCTACCTTGAAAACCGTTCCTTTTGGGGTCCCCACCTATTGTTGTTTCGGATTGTTAATTGAGATGTATAATCAGAGAGAGAGGGGGTGTCTAGCGGAAAGCCGAATAGCGGTGCCTAAATTGGCGGTGTTTTGAGGGAGGTGGTACGGTAGTTTATTGTTTTCTTGATTTATAATAAGTTTTTCTGAGGGGGGTGCTAGATGTGAAGGTCGTTAAGGAGCTTAAGGAAGTAGAAAGAGTAGGGGTCTTTTTTGCAAAAAAAAAATTTTCCGTCAGCGGCCAGCGCGACAGTAGAAAAATTGTCGGTAGCAGCGCGCGCGACAGTTGCAAAATGAAAACCATTTTGTTCACAATTTTCTGCTGATTCGAATGGTATAATTGTCATCAGAATTGGTCCATTAGAAGTTGAGATATAGAATTTTGAAAAATTGAAATTTTTTTGAAAAAAAAAATTTCGAAAAGTTTCAAAAAAACTTTTATATTTTTCGCCAGCGGCGAGCGCGACAGTAGAAAAATTGTCGGTAGCATCGCGCGCGACAGTTGCAAAATGAAAACCATTTTGTTCACAATTTTCTGCTGATTCGAATGGTATAATTGTCATCAGAATTGGTCCATCAGAAGTTGAGATATAGAATTTTGAAAAATTGAAATTTTTTTGAAAAAAATTTTTCGAAAAGTTTCAAAAAAACTTTTATATTTTTCGCCAGCGGCGAGCGCGACAGTAGACCTTTTTTCTCGATCTTCAAATTTTCGAAATCTAAAAAGGACCCATTGACATTTTCCATCTCGAAAACTTGCTCCAAATTGGAGACATCTCCACATGAATGATTTCTGCAAGAATTCTGAATTCCAAATTTCTCGACTTCAGAATTCTGAAGACCCTTGGGTTACTGTACCTGAACCGAACAACAAAAACAAAGACATGAAGAACATATGTTACTAAATACCAAGAATTATTTCTAGAAGAATGCATTTTGGAATCTGTCAAAAACAAATAAATGGGGAGGGGTACGTCGCCGCCGCTTAAGGAAGAAGGTGATGAACCGGAAAGAAGTGCGGGGAATACGGAATGAGGGAAGGTAGGATGAAGCATAAGAAATGGTTATTGGAAAATAAGGGGGACCACTATAGGAAATTTGAAGAAGAAATTTTTTTGTAATTTTTTTTCGCGATTTTCGGGTCTACTCGATGGTTTTTGGAGTTTAAAAGTGTCAGAAATAGACTCAGCGCAAAATTTGAGCCTGGAAGGCAGAAAAATTGAAAAAAATTCGTCAGCGGCGAGCGCGACAGAAAAAAATTGTTTCATCAGTGGCGAGCGCGACAGTAGGAAAGTTGACAGCAGCGGCGCGCGCGACACCTGCAGAATGTTAAACATGATGTTCAGGATTTTTCTCTGATTCTAACGCTATATTTTTCATCGAAATCGGTCCATTAGAAGTAGAGATATTGCACTATTTTAAAAATCGATGTTTTCCAAAAACAAAGACGTTAAAATTTTCTTCATTTTCTTACTGTCTTTATTCAAGAGATAGCCGGAAGCACATCTCGAAAACAAGCTGATAACTTATTCAACACCGAGAGGGTTATCCATCATTTTTCCTTTTGATATTATCCTTCCTCCTCAATTTTCTTTTCCTAATTACCCCTTCTTCAAAATACACATGAATAGCGCTTCTCAAACCCTCATTCATCATATCTGAGAAGCTGGAAAGTTGAAGAGATGAGTAAAAGTTAAGCTCAAGGGGTGCCAAAATAAATTGCTCATCATAAAAATTTTTCTTCAAAAATCGATATAAAAATCGTTTTAGAAAAGTATTTGCGACGAAAAAGGTACTGCTGGAATCAGCAAAAAATTCTGAACAAGATGGTGAACATTCTGCAACTGTCGCGCGCAACGCTTCCGTGACCCTCTCTACTGTCGCGCTCGCCGCTGCTGAAAAATTTTATTGTTTTTTTTTCGAAAATTCGATTTCTAAAAATTCATATATCTCGACTTCTAATTAACTGATTTTGATGATAATTATACCATTCGAATCAGCGTTCAATTCTTAACAAAATAGTTAACATTCTGCAACTGTCGCGCGCACCACTGCTACCAACTTCTCGGCTGTCGCGCTCGCCGCTGCCGAAAAAAAATTTTTTTTTGAAATTTTTTGCCCAAAAACTACAGTATACCGCAAAACTGTTTCTTTTTTCCATGATTAGCAAGAATTTAGATGCGCGGGGGATGTGTTTGGGATGACTTCACTTCCCCATATTGACTTATCTTTTGCGAAAGAAATGAGGAGAGCAGATGTGCTAACTGTGTAGGGGGGACAATTAGACAAATATGGTATGCTTTTAAATGTTTGATTTTGATTGGAAAAGGAAGGAAGAGAATGATGGATAAGGAATAGGGCTAAGGGGTCGTTTTTGGAAAGGAAAAAGAAGTCTAAAATTTCTTCACGAATCCTGATTTTGAAGGCTCCATGTGCCTTCTTAAGAATCCTTCTATTATCTGAGATGAGGCTCCTGCAATTGACACTTTCTTATTGACAACCAAGTGGTAGTTAGTCCCTTGAATTGGTCTTAAGAATGAAAATGGAAAGAGAACTAAAAATTTGAAGAAATAAATTTTCTCGCCAGCGGCGAGCGCGACAGTATAAAATTTTTCGTCAGCGGCGAGCGCGACAGTAAAAACTTTTTGGTCAGTGGTCCGCGCGGCACATGCAGAATGTTTTCTGCTTTTCTCAAAATTTTTTGCTGATTCAAATAGTATAATTTTCATCAAATGTGGTCTATTAGAAGTCGAGATATAGCATTTTTTGGAAATCAAAAATTTTTTCGAAAAAATTTTTTTTTGAAAAAAAAATTTTTTTAATTCGCCAGCGGCGAGCGCGACAGTAGCTAAATTCAAGGCAGCAGCGCAAGCGACACCTGCAGAATACTACTTATTTTGTCCGGAAATTTTCGCTGATTCTAACGGTATAATTTTCATTGAAATAGGTCCATGAGAGGCAGAGATATAGCTTTTTTAAATTAAATTTTTTTCCAAAGCGGCGAGCACGACCGTAAGCAAATTTTTCAAGATATTTTTTATACAAGAATTCAAATCTTCATTCTTACTGTACCTCTCCGAATCCATATTCCTTCTAAGAAACAAAGCCTATCAACTTCCGGTTGACCTTCTTCTCAACCTAGCTGTGCTAACCTGTTACAAATGGTAATTATATACACCAAAAAAGAGAGTCCTCAATACGGTTCTTATGCATAATTACTGCTACCTTAGCGCATGTACCGAGATCCTATTGTCTTGAAAGGTAGTGGCAGCTAGGTAGGGGGTCTTTAGGAGGGCATGCCGATAAGAGGGGCGACCCTTTTTTGTATAGAGATTAGGTACTTTTGAATATGGAGACAGGTCAAAAAGTTTGAGAACATGAAGCAGATACTGTAAGGGAATGAATGAGAAAAAAATATTTCAAAAAATTCGGAAAAATTTGTTTTGCTTCAAAAAAACTTTGGAATTGTATAATTTAGTCATAGTTTTTTTTTTCAGCTGGAAATATACCCAAGAATTTAAAAGATGGCTTTCCTCAAATTAGTACTGTAATAGGCACTTTGAGAAGAAATATCTCGGCTCCGGATTTCGGGCTAAAAATGTGTTTTATATGGGTTTATAACCATAACAAGATTTAAAAAAATTCCAAAATTTTAAGAGAGTCTGAGGTTCCCATAAACTTTCTTCTCATTTTTTGCAATTAAATCTTAATTGGAACAGATTTGGTTTTTGAGATACAGTATCAAGGACAAAAAACAACAAAAATAGAAGAAAAAGATAAGAAAATGTCAAAGGGGGGGGGGGTGACATTAGGAGTTTTAACTAGGTTCTAAATGAACATGGAAAATACGAAGAAAATGAATGTTTCTGTAAAAGGCTTGGCAACGGATCAGGGGTTCTGTACCTGGATACGGGGACAGTATACAAATATAGAAAAATTATAAGGGTTCCAGAACGTTCTACAGTAATCCATTAAGTATCATAAAAAGATGCCGATGGACCATACTTGAGGCCAATTGATAGTTTTTTTATGAAGAAGACGGGAATATATAAGAAAAGCGAGAAACTGGTGTTTTGTAGAGCCTTGGAAGGTCAGGGGTACTGTACTTGAAAACGGATCGACAAATTCTACAGTAGTCTACTTTTCTCGAAATTTTTGTGAATTAAAAAAAGTTTTAACTTCAGAAGAACGTTTCTCGGCTTTTTTGCAACCAATTTTTAAAATCTAAAGTGCGATAAGAAGCTATTAAAATGGGCTATCTGAATTTACAATGACTAGGTAAGAATGCTACAAGAAGGTCTTAAAGTTACGCGTTCATTGGAACAGTCAGACGGTACCGTATTTGACGGAAACATATTACTGTAATCTACTTCACAAAGTTTTCACAACTCTCAATTGAACAAAATGAAAACTTAGAATCTGAAGACTAACCATCTATACAAATACCTCCTCAAAAAAGTTGCATAATAATAAGAAAAGAAGAATAATTTGATTGACTAGCCATCTTCTTCAAGGGTATAGTCTACTCGCCAATGCATGACGAAGTCGAATTAAAACTAACTGAACTAGATGACCACGATTACCTAATAGCCCCCCCCCCCCCCCCTATGAGGGGGTAATAACTCATAGTATACTTTTCCTTTTTTGTACTATTATGCTAGTGTTGCTATGCTAACGTGTGGTGTAGTGAATGACAGGTACAGTAAGATTAAAAACTACAGTAAGACTGGGAATAAAACCACAATAAGATTGGAAAAACTAACAACAGTAAGTTTGGTTTTAAAAATACAGTAAAACTGCAACAGAAGGATAAAAATGGAAGAGAAAAAATCTGGGCCTAGAAAATTCCGCGTTGGCCTAGAAACCTCAGAAAATTCGTCCAAAAGTACATAGAAAACGGAAAAATCTGGAACATTTTAGGATGGACTTTGATCCTCTATGCCTTGATCGCCTAGAAGCCTCAATGGTGGTCAGGATTCGATACTCTGGTTTTCTAGGCCATCATCTTTAGTCTAGGTTCCCAGACACTCTGAGCTACAGTACCCTTTCGATTTTTTTGCTTTCTCAGACCTCCCAAAGGATGTTTTGATTTCCCTCGAAACTTGACCAGGTGGCCCCGTTTTTTCACTTTTCTCAAGGTGAAATTGCGTACCTCTATGTTTTTGTACATTTTGAGGAGGGGACCCCCTTCTCAATTAGTATGGATCTGTTGGGTAAGAGGTTGCGTAAGTTTGGGAGGGAAGAGTTTTGGGAAAAGAAGACAGTAAGGGGGGGGGGGTAGGTTGAGGATTTGAGGAATTAGGGACCAGGGAATGAACTGAATAACTTTAGCTGTTTGGAATTTTTCGAAAACTTGAAGTTTAAAGGTTTTTAGGCTCAAAAGTTTGATCAAATGCCTAATTTCAAGATTGGGACCCGTTTTCAGACCTAAGGCCTTCAAAATTGGAACTTTTTTGAAAATTAAAATGCACAAATTGTCTTCGAAAAATTTCCTATCTAACGGAATAATTTTCAAAAAATTTGGTTAATTGGTTCTCAAGATGTTGAGGTATAAAAAATCACGAAGAAAATTCGGAAAAAAATGTTTTTGCTATTTTTCTTCGATTTTGGATAAATTTTAGTCGTTTTTAAAAATTTCTGATTTAACAATCTTGAAGATTTTGAATCTTGAGGATTCTGAATCCCAACAGTCTTATAATTCAAAAATCTTGGAGATTCCGAATCTTTTGAATCCAAAATTTGGGGAGTTGAAAATCTTGGGGATTGAGAAACCTTAGAATCTAGAAATCTAAAAGAAAACTAACCAAATGCTCAGAAGTGTAAATTTGAAATCGTAAGAAATCCAGACTCAGCCACTTCTACTAATAACACGACCTGCTCAATTTCAAAAGAGTTATTTCTTTTCTCTATTCAAAAGGGGTACCCCTCTTTTCGGAAGGCGTGAGGCGGCGAGTGTTTGCAGATGGTAGAAATGACTTGAAGATGGACAAAAAGAGCACTTGAAGTATCCACCTTGAGTTGTATTGGACAGGAATCGAAAGTTGAGAAAAGGACGGAAAATGTTGGAGAAAAAATGGATAGCTCGGTTGGTCTAGTACTGATCCTTGGGTCCTGGAATCTTCAAAAAAATCAAAATTTATCAAATTTTCGAAGTTGATTTCTTAAGAACTATACAGTTTCTTCCCACCTTGATTCTTCATAATTTCAACGAAACTTTTGCTTTTAATTTCTTTTGAAATTCTAAGAAACAACTTTGTTTCTTTCCAAATGATAATCGAATTATTATTTTTAATTCAACTTTTTTTCCTTTTTTTTGCACTTTTTTCTTTTATAGACAGACAATTCATAGAGAAATTATCTGGAAACTTTCTGGAAGATTTTTGATGATTATTACATGAGGTTTTTATAACCATTGAAAAGGAGATGATTTGCTGATTCCAAAACTATTTTTAAAATCCGTTTAGGACATCTGAGACTCAAGATATTTCAGTTTGAAAAATTCCTAATTTTACTACAGTAACCACATATTTTTCAGTGCTTTCCCTCCTTCCCCTTTCTTTCCTCTCCCATTTCCGCCGCCTTCTTATACGCACTCCCCGCCTACGCGCGCTGTCGTAAGCATGGCCGACTGGGTAGTGTCGATGGCTACCGAATTTTAGATGTTGGTTCGATTCCCATTGGCGTCTATTGCTTTTTGTTTCTTTTTTGATTACTGTAAATGTGTTTTTGAAGCCTCTAGGGCCTATTGGATGGTACTTTTGAACTTTCCCCAGTCTAATCGTTGCTCCAAAATACGTCAGGATGATTTAGTAGTCTCCATTGCCACGAAACTAAGTCAAATAAATGGAAAATTTATCATCAAAATGTATCATTAACACCGCTGAAAACGGAATTAGAAATTTAGGCTTGTAGATAAGAGAAAATGTGTATAAGTAGCGCTTATCAGACATCGAATTTTCTTGTTTCATTTTTCTTTTGTGGAGAAAAAATCCAAAAAATGAGACAAGTGGTGGTTTTGTTGTTGGCAGGTGAGCCAAGGCCCATTTTTCTAAAATATTCCAATATTTTTCAGCATGCGTGCTGAGCCAAGTGTTCGCCGCGCCGGCCGAGGAGAAGCGCATTCGTCGTAACATGGTCCGCGGTCGCCCACGTGGCGGCATGAAGAAGACACCACCGGTAAGGCTCAAAGCATAAGGCTCAAGGCATAAGGCTCAAGGCATAAGGCTCAAGTCATAGGGCTCAAGGCATAAGGCTCAAGGCATAAGGCTCAAAGCCTAAGGCTCAAGGCATAAGGCTCAAGGCCTAAGGCTCAAGGCATAAGGCTCAAGGCCTAAGGCTCAAGGCATAAGTCTCAAGGCCTAAGGCTCAAGGCTTAAGGCTCAAGGCATAAGGCTCAGGCTCAGGCTCAGGCATAAGGCATAAGGCTCAAGTCATAGGGCTCAAGGCATAAGGCTCAAGGCATAAGGCTCAAAGCCTAAGGCTCAAGGCATGAGGCTCAAGGCCTAAGGCTCAAGGCATAAGGCTCAAGGCCTAAGGCTCAAGGCATATGTCTCAAGGCCTAAGGCTCAAGGCTTAAGGCTCAAGGCATAAGGCTCAGGCTCAGGCTCAGGCATAAGGCATAAGGCTCAATTTTCAGATGTCCGAAGTGTCCCACATGATCAACCATGACACCGTGGTCTCCTCCACCTTCACCCAACCCCTCGACCATTTCGACTCCTCTGTGGCCAAGACTTTCCAACAAAGATACTACCATAACAATCAATGGTACAAAGATGGTGGGCCGGCATTTTTGATGCTCGGCGGAGAGGGCCCCGAATCCAGCTACTGGGTCTCCTATCGTAAGTTGGCTCAGAAAATCCGTGATTATTCAATTTGAGCCTTCCAGCTGGACTCGAGATCACCAACTTGGCCGCCAAGCAAGGTGCCTGGGTATTCGATATTGAGCACAGATTCTACGGAGAGACTATCCCAACCAGGTAAGCCTTGTGGACCTGGGCCTGTGCCTAAGTCTGACAGACCTGAGCCAAAGTCTGGCGGCATGAGCCTAACTCTGGTCTGCCTTAGCCTAAGTCTGGTCGGCCTGAGCCTAAGTCTGGTTGGCCTGAGCCAAAGTCTGGTCTGCCTTAGCCTAAGTCTGGTCGGCCTGGGCCTAAGTCTGGTTGGCCTGAGCCAAAGTCTGGTCTGCCTTAGCCTAAGTCTGGTTGGCCTGGGCCTAAGTCTGGTTGGCCTGAGCCAAAGTCTGGTCTGCCTTAGCCTAAGTCTGGTCGGCCTGGGCCTAAGTCTGGTTGGCCTGAGCCAAAGTCTGGTCTGCCTTAGCCTAAGTCTGGTCGGCCTGGGCCTAAGTCTGGTTGGCCTGAACCTGATCCCGACCCCTGAGCCTTATCTCGATTCTTTCAGCGACATGTCCGTCTCCAACCTCAAGTACCTCTCCTCGGCCCAGGCCATCGAAGACGCCGCCGCCTTCATCACCGCCATGAAATTGAAGTACCCGCAGTTGGCCAACGCCAAGTGGGTCACTTTCGGAGGATCCTATTCCGGGGCCTTGGCCGCTTGGACTCGTGCCAAACATCCAGAATTGGTCTATGCCGCCGTCGGATCTTCCGGACCAGTTCAAGCCGAGGTTGACTTTAAGGGTGGGTGTTGTTTGTTGTTTTTGTAGTTTGTAGTCTTTGTAGTTTGTAGCCTTTATAGTTTTTGTAGTCTTTGTAGTTTGTAGTTACTGTAGTTTGTAGTCTTTGTAGTTTTGGCTCTCCGTCGACCAGCAAACCCTAAAGTCCTAATTTTCTCACCTCAAAATTAAGTTTTTTCCATCAAATTTTATACCAAAATGTAGCTCCTTTGAAGATCTACAAAATGGTTATATTTTCAGAGTACCTTGAGGTCGTCCAAAACTCGATCACCCGCAACTCGACCGAGTGTGCCGCCAGCGTTACCGCCGGATTCAACCTTGTCGCTCAACTCCTTCAAACCGCTGATGGAAGAAAACAATTGAAGAGTACTTTCCAGTGAGTTTACAAAACCAAGATTTCTAAAAATCGAAGGGCCCGCCTCATGAGACCCATTTTGATATAATAGAAGGTATGATTCATTTTTTCTACTTTTGCAGTAGTGATACTGTAATTAGAGAACGTTCCTGAGCCCATATCTTGGCTCGTTTTGGTCCCCGAGCAGTGAAAACTGTACCATTAGATTGAAAATTGAATTTTACATAGGAATCAATTTTAAAAATTGCAAAAAAAAATTTTGACTAAAAATCGAAAAAATTACATTTCCGATTTTAGGCACAAAAATTTTTGTGCTATTTTTGGATTGTACTGGACTAATTTGGCAACGAGAAACCCAAAAAAACATAATCCTAACTCACAAAAATGATTTTCCAACGAGATATGATCACTTTTGTGAAATCGATTTTTCAGGTACTGACGACGGCCCATTTTGGTCCTATATCTGGCTTTAAAATCATTTCTGTGACTTGCCACTAAGTTTTTCGGATTTTTCGTGGCCAATTTAGTACAGTACGATCAAAATCTGAGACAAAAATTTTTAGACCCAAAATCGAAAAAATGCCCATTTTTCGATTTTGAGCCTAACAAATTTTTCTGCATTTTCTGATTGTACTGTACTAAACAGGATACGAGGAACCCAAAAAATTTAGTTCTAACTCGCAGAAATGATTTTGAAGCGAGATATAGGCCTAAATAGGCTGTAACCCATGGGCCACGGCTTTTTTTCAATTTTGAGCCAAACACTTTTTCGTCTAATTTTTTTTTGATTCCGACTAAAAACAATGCGACAAACACAAAAAACATAGTCCGATTTATTTGAAAAGATAATAACCTAATTTTTTTGTTTTTTTTTCTACATATTGTATCAAAATGTTCCCCTCTGTTCCAGCACCTGCCAAGACATCAAAATGGACGACAAGAACCTCAAGTACTTCTGGGAGACCGTCTACTCTCCATACATGGAAATCGTCCAATACTCTGGGGACGCCGCGGGCTCCTTTGCTACTCAGCTCACTATTTCCAATGCCATTTGCAAGTACCATTTGAACTCCAAGACAACCACCATCCAAAAAATGAAAGTAGGTGTACAGTAATTTTTTTCTCAAATTATCGGCCGAATTCCAGTATTTACGAAAACAACAGTATTTTCGCACAAAAATCGTTAAAAAATCGATTTTCAAGTCTCAATTTTTTCTAACCTATTTCAATGAATGTAGAATTTTACGCTCATTCGAACGCACCTAATATCGCTGCTCAAAACGCAATATAAACATTTTTAAGAAAAAAATTGCAAAAATTGTTGTAAAATTTTCTACTGTCGCGCTGACCGCTGTCGTAACCTTTCCGCTGCCGAAAATTTCAATTTTTAAAATGTTATATCTCTACTTCTAATAGACCGATTTTTATGAATATTATACCATTCGAATCAGCGACAGATGCTGAACAAGATAGTTTGCATTTTGCAACTGTCGCGCCGACCGCTGCCGACTTAAATCTGCTGTCGCGCTCGCCGCTGCCTGCTCATTCGTCGGCAGCGGTCGGCGCGACAATTGAAAATTTGTTCATAAAAATGTTTCTATCGCGTTTTGAGCAGCGATATTAGGTGCATTCGAATCAGCGAAAAATTCTACATTCATTGAAATTGGTTAGAAAAATTTGAGTTGAAAATCGATTTTCTCAAGTTTTATCGATTACTATTTCGAAAAAATCAGAATTTTTCGCTGATTCGAATGCGCCTAATATCGCTGCTCAAAACGCATTTTTGAGCGAGTTATGAGCGTTTGAAGTTTTAGCGAGAGACGCAGAGAAAGCAGAAACTCTCGTTGTCGAAGAGACGCAGAGAAACGAGACAGTGTCTGCGTCTCTCTCACAGAAACTTCAAACGCTCATAAATCGCTTCAAAATGCGTTTTGAGCAGCGATATTAGGTGCGTTGGAATCAGCGAAAAATTCTACATTTTTTGAAATTGATCAGAAAAAATTTCAGTTGAAAATCAATTTTTAACAATTTTTGTGCGAAAATATTGTTGTTTTCGCAAAAAAAAAATACCGTAATCCTATTTTAAGCAAGTCAACGACTATTTCAACTTGGTCAACGAGTATTTTGGATGCAACGATATCGACTATCAAGGCTTCATCGATTTCATGAAGGACACCAGCTTCGGCGAGGCTCAATCCGACCGGGCCTGGATTTGGCAGACTTGCACCGAATTCGGCTACTATCAATCTACGGCCTCCGCGACCGCTGGGCCTTGGTTCGGTGGCGCCGCCAATCTCCCGGCTCAATACTACATCGACGAGTGCACGGCCATCTACGGAGCCGCCTATAATACCCAAGAGGTCTCCGCGGCCGTGGATTACACGAATCAATACTACGGTGGAAGAGATGGTCTGAAGACGTCGCGAATTCTATTGCCAAATGGAGATATCGACCCATGGCATGCCTTGGGAAAGTTGACCAGTAATAGCGCGGATATTGTGCCAGTTGTTATTAATGGTAAGTGAAACTACCGTAATCTAGATACAGTAATCCTTCCAGGAACCGCCCATTGCGCCGACATGTACGGAGCATCGTCTCATGACTCTATCTATCTTACCAATGCTCGCCAAAAGATTTCCGATGTATTGGCCGGATGGCTCAATGCTTAAATTATTATTTTTATTAATGAATTTTTCTACAGTAATCCAAAAAAATTCATTGAAAAAGTTCAAAATTTTCATCGTTTCGGCGGTAGAAGAAGTCGATTCTTCTGCTCCTCGATTTGCTCCAAAATTCGGTCGTCGCCGGCCCACGCCGTCTCCAAATCGTACTTCTCGCGACAGTCTTCGCTCATGACGTGGATCTGAAATTTTTTTTAGGCCAAAATTAGGGCGTTTAGGCTAAAAATTAGGGTCTTTCGGCCAAAAATTAGGGTTTCTAGAGCAAAAAAACGGGGTTTCTAAGGCCGAAAATCTGGGTTCTAGGCCAAAAACATGTAGTTTTAGGTCACAAATTAGAGTTTCTAGGCCGAAAATTATGGTTTCTAGGCCAAAAATTTGTGTTTTTAGGCCAAAAATTAGGGTTTCTAGGCCGAAAATTAGAGTTTCTAGGCCAAAAATTAGGGTTTCTAGGCCAAACATTAGGGTCTTTAGGCCAAAAATTAGGGTCTTTAGGGCAAAAAATGGGATTTCTAGGCCAAAAATTAGGGTTTCTAGGCCAAAAATGAGGGTTTAGGCCAAAAATTAGGGTTTCTAGGCCAAAAATTAGGGTTTTAGGCCAAAAATTAGGCCAAAAATTAGGGTTTCTAGGCCAAAAATTAGGGTCTTTAGGCCAAAAATTAGGGTCTTTAGGCCAAAAATGAGGGTTTTAGGCCAAAAATTAGGGTCTTTAGGGCAAAAATTAGGGTTTCTAGGCCAGAAATTAGGGTCTTTAGGGCAAAAATTAGGGTTTCTACGCCAAAAATTAGGGTCTTTAGGCCAAAAATGAGGGTTTTAGGCCAAAAATTAGGGTCTTTAGGGCAAAAATTATGGTTTCTAGGCCAAAAATTAGGGTCTTTAGGCCAAAAATTAGGGTCTTTAGGCCAAAAATTAGGGTTTCTAGGCCAGAAATTAGGGTCTTTAGGCCAAAAATGAGGGTTTTAGGCCAAAAATTAGGGTCTTTAGGGCAAAAATTATGGTTTCTAGGCCAAAAATTAGGGTCTTTAGGCCAAAAATTAGGGTCTTTAGGCCAAAAATTAGGGTTTCTAGGCCAGATTTTAGGGTCTTTAGGCCAAAAATGAGGGTTTTTAGGCCAAAAATTAGGGTCTTTAGGCCAAAAATTAGGGTTTCTACGCCAAAAACTAGGGTTTTTAGGCCAGAAATTAGGGTCTTTAGGCCAAAAATGAGGGTTTTTAGGCCAAAAATTAGGGTCTTTAGGCCAAAAATTAGGGGTTCTACGCCAAAAATGAGGGTTTTTAGGCCAAAAATTAGGGTTTCTAGGCCAAAAATTACGGTTTCTAGGGCTAAAATCTGGGTTTCCATGGCTAAAATCTGAGTTTCTAGACCAAATTTTCCCTTCAAAATGTGATATCTCACCTGAATCCTCTCGATTTCACTAACGTACCATCCGTTGCTGCGTTTCGTCGTCTTCTTCACACGTGACAGTAATCCAGCCGCCGCCCCATCTACCGTATCATCCATTTTCAGAATCGAGCGCAAATTTTCGCTGATCGCCGCCGCTTGCCGCGCGTTGAACACCGAGCACACGATCTGGAAGAGGATTTTTTTTTTCCTGGCCTAGGAAAAATCGGAAAGTTAGGCCATATTTTCGAATATGGTCATGATTATACTCGTTTTGAAGCTCTAAACGCGCTGATTTCAAATTCTAATATCTTAAAGACCTTGGCGGCCTAGAAATCCAAATCCTGGGATTTCTAGGCTCCATGAGAGGGTCCTTATTACCCTGTGACTCCACGGCGTCATTTCCTTCTCCTCGGCTCGCACAACGAACAAATCCCGGGCCTTCTGTTGTGCCAGAGCGCCAACGACGTGCTCCACAAAATCCACGTCATCAGTGAGGGGTCTTCTGAATCCAACGTCTTCTGAAGATCTTTTTGTGGGCGTGGCTTGGGGTGCTGGTGCTCCGAAATCCTCGAAATACTCCTCCTCGATGTGGCCTTGTTGGGAGAGACGTCGAAGATTCTGAAGCTGCTGTGGGAGTGCTCTGGAGAGCCTTTGGAGCATTTTTGGGGCTAAAAAAATTGACTAAAAATCAAAAAAATTACATGAAAAAGTAATAAATGGAGTTGGTTTTGACACATAAATCTTGATTTTAGAGGATTTTTTTGAAAAAAAATTTTAATGTTCAACAATGATGAGATTTTCAGAATTTGGGGAATATAAAATGTTCAACAATAACAACGAAAAATTGGGGACAAAAAAACAACAATAAAATTTGAAAAATGACAATTTTTCAGCCAAATTTCGAGAGAAATTATTCATTGGAGCCAGTGTATTTGGCTCCCTGAGCCTTCTTCTTGCGAACACGACGTTTCTCGATTTGAGCAGTGATCTGTGCGGCGGCTTCAGAATCGGCGGTGACGGGCGTTTGAGTGTCGAATTCCTGAAACAAATGGCAGATTTTTGAGCGGGAAATTCAAAATTTTCAGTCTTCAGAATCTTTGGGGCCTCTTCAGAGCCTCCAAAAGCCTTCATGATTTTTCAGAATCGCTCAGAATCCTTTAGAATTTTTTAGAATCTTCCGGAAACCTCCAGAAGCCTTCAAAAGCATCCAGAATCCTTTAGAATCGTTCAGAACCCTTCCGAATTTTCAAAAAGGCTTCAGAATCCTCCAGAATCCTCCAGAAACCGCCAAAAGCATTCAGAATTATTCAGAACCGTTCAGAAGCCTCCAGGATCCTTCAAAACCCTTTAGAATCCTTCTAGATCCTTCAGAAGCCTCCAGAATCCCCGATGAGTCTCCAGAATCTTTCAGAATCCTTCTAAGCATTCAAAATCTCTCTAAATTCTTAAAATTCATTTTTCAGCGTACCTTTCCAACCAAATCCACAGTCTTCTCGGCCAACACGGCGGTGACGTTGGCCTGCTTGGCGTTCGTCGCCTTCACAGCCAACTGCTTCTCAATGTAGGCGTGCTGTCCCTTGCGATGCTCACGACGGATCACATTCGGCGAGACGTAGTTCGGGTTGTCGTAGAGAACGGCTCCTTCGAATGAGCCGGCGAAGAGACGGACCATTTCCAGCACGAAGCGGGGGCCTGGAAAATAGACTTGTCGTTTTCTGGAAGGATACTGGAGCTCCGGGGCT
Organism: Caenorhabditis zanzibari; assembly: GCA_963966625.1. Lineage (NCBI taxonomy): Eukaryota > Metazoa > Nematoda > Chromadorea > Rhabditida > Rhabditidae > Caenorhabditis > Caenorhabditis zanzibari. Next base: position 15,854,790 of record OZ016470.1, read on the forward strand.
CAAAAAATAGCATCTTTAACAACTCAAAAATGATCTACATCTTTTTTAAAGCTTCAGAATCCTTCAGAACCTTCCAGAGTCGTTGAGAACGATTATGGCTCATTTTTAAAGCTCTAGGAGTCAAAAATGTTATAGAATGACTGAAAATAGCTAGAAATTCCAAATTTTCAGCTCTCTGACTCACCAACTTCCTGCAACTGAAGACTCTCATCGACAATCTGGAAGTTGCGGAACCAAATCTTGTCTCCCTCGCCGACGGAGAAGTTGAAGACGTGATCGACGAACGGTTGACTGCGTGGGTGGTGGTGTGGTGTGCCGAGGGTCTGGAAATTCAGAATTTTAGATGAAAATAGGAAAGAAATCTGTTTAAAAAACATTTTTGAGCAATTTAGATAATTTTTGAGCTCAGAATCTCCGAAAATGAGCCCCGGATCACCAGACTCAGTCATTACAATTTATTGAAGTTCTGGGCTCAAAAAATTCGTGAATTTGAGCTCTGAACTTGGAGAGCTCTTAAATTTACGCTTTTAGATTGAAAAATCGTTCTTTTTTTGGCTTAAAACCCCTAAACATGAGCCCCGGAGCTCCAGAACCTTTCTGAATGTTTATTGAAGTTTAGGGCTCAAAAAATTCAATTTTTAGGCTCTGAGCTTGAATTTTCAGCAACAAAAACCTGAAATTTGGGTTTCTAGACTCAAAAATCTCATTTTTGGTTCAAAATGTCATTTTCAGGTGCAATTTCTATCATTTTTTGACGATTACCTGCAACAACACTGCCTTAATCAACTTCAAATGCGGCTTCTTATCAAACTCGTCATCAAACGACAACACTGGTCGCGACGCCTTCAAACAATTTCCGGACATTTTCAACTCTTTCATCGTGTGCACATTGTGCACCAAAAACTTGATCGACGGGCCCTTCTCGACATTGGACATCCAAAGATAGGTATCCTTTCGCTTTCTCGACTCGAAATACATGACCTTCGTGCAATTCTTCATCTCGGCAATCTCGTTCAACGCCTTCAGCGACTTCTGTTGGTCCAGTTTCGAGTCTCCCTTGGCGTGTGGGAGGAGATCTTTGATGTCTTTCATCAGGAATCGTGTACGAACGTCGGCTCCGCGAGAGCACAGCACGAGAACGCGCTCGCGATTCGTCCAGAGCTCTGCGCGACGACGAGTATCGCCGTTTGTTGGTTGTTGGGTTTCGGTGTCCTGGAATATGGGAAAATGGGATTTTAAAGGGGTTAGGGGTACAAAAATTGATTTTCTGAGGTTTTAGAAATCATTTCAAGCAAGATTTGTGCTCCAGCTGCCCAAATTTCGATTCAAGTAATTTTGGTCCAAAAATAGCATTTTGAAGAAGTTGGAGGCGCAAAAAACCGATTTAGAATCGAACTTGAGTTTTCTAGGTCGTTTTTGACCGTTTACACTCATATTGTTGCCGTTTTGAAATCCTGGAGCTTTAAAAATGAGCCACATAGTCTTATTATTGTTCTAGACGACTCTGAGAGTCACTGACGCTCTCAAATGAATTTTCGGTCCGAAAACCGCTAAAAATGAGCCCCGGAACTCCAAAATTGGTTTTTTCTAGTTTTAAGAGCTCATTTCAAGCCGAACTGTGTGCTCCAATTGCTCGAATCTCGGTTTTTATCCAATTTTGGTCCGAAAATCTCGATTTTTGCTCAAATTTCTTTATTTTCTTACCGATTCTTATCATAGAAAAAATATGAAACATTTCACTGTTTTTACGATTTTTTTGAGTTTTAAGAGCTCATTTTGGGCCGAAATTGCTCAATTTTGCTGCAGGAGCTCAATTTTCGATTATTTTTTCTTTCAAATTTGGCTCAAAATTTCGATTGCTCCAGGTGCTCAATTCTAGGTTGTTATAAAATTTTGGTCCTCAAATCTCGATTTTTCGCTCAAAATGCTTCATTTCCTCACCGATTCCTCATCCGACGACGAGTCATCGCTGGAATCCTTGCGACCCGCTGCTTCCCACTCCATCTTCTCCTGAGCCGTCTCTTGCTCCTCGTGTTGAGCCTTCTTGATTTTCGCGAACTTTCCCATGATTTCTGGAAGTTTTTAGGGGTCAAAAATGTAATAAATCAAGCGAAAATAGACATAAAATCGTTGAACAACGAGTGGAAAATCGAAAAAATAGAAAACATTTCCCATTTTTTAAAAGCATCGTATTATGATCTCAGAGAGGACTTTGGTTTCAAATACATAGAAAAAAATCAATAAATTAGTTATAAATTACAGAAGGGCAACCCATAGAGAGAAATTCAAAAAAATCGATAAATTTAGGATCTTCGAGACGTCGAATAGGTTGATGGGAATGGAACGACGAGTTGATCGGAGGATTGAACGAGACGAAGATAGCCGGCGTTTGGAATTACGTTGTATCTGGAAAATAGGGATTTTTAGGGGAAAATCGATAGGAAAATCGGATTTTTGAGTAAAAATGTGCAAATTTCGAAGAAAATGGGCATTTTAGGGGTAAAAAATGATGAAAACTCCGGATTTTCGAGTAGAAAAAGAGCAAAACGCCGCAAAATACCTCAAAACAAAGGTCACATTCTCGTGATTCAACAAATTGGTGCCGTCATCGAGGAAATAGTATTTGGTCTTCACACCAATCTCGTCCATCACCACACGCTCGGCACGCTCGACAATTCGATCCCAGATTACGACTTGGTTGACTTCCTGAAATGTGGATTTGGATGAAAAAAAGGGGAATTTGAAGGTGGAAAATTGGGTAATTCGCCTTAAAACTAGTTTTTTTCGGTGAAAAATGTGGAAAATTCAATATTTTTAGCTGAAATTTATTTCAGGCCAAATCTAGAGGCTTTTGGCTGTTTTAGAACCTAAAATTTCGCGATTTTTCATTTTTAAAGTCAAAAAACAGTGCTCGGAGATAATGTTAAGTCGAAAATTCAATATTTTCAACTTAAAATCATGTCAGACATTTCTTGGTCGAGAATTCATAGTTTTTGAAGGATCCTGGCCATTTTTAAACCAAATTTTCGCGATTTTTCGAAATTTTTTGCCCTGACTTGATTGATTGACCACCTGAACAATTATTTACATAAAAAAGTCTAAAATTCTTTTTTTTAAAATCATATTTGGGCATTTCTGTATCTAATTCCACAAATTTTAAGGTTTCTGGCCATTTTTATAGCAAATTTTCGCGATTTTCTTGTTTTTGAAGGTTTCTGGCCATTTTTTAAACAATTTTTTGCCATTTTTAAGGTTTTTCCAGTCCTTACATTGACTGGAGTCTTGTACTCAGCAACAAGATACACGAAGAGCTGCTTAACATTCCAGTTGAAGAGACGAGAAAAGTCGACTTTCAGATTGAACGCAAGAGTTGCCAAATCGGCTTTTTGCTCGTCCGTAGCGTAGTCCACAACGTTTCTTCTGGAAATAGCAATTTTTAGTGTCAAAAATCGTCGAAAAAGCCAAAAATCCACTTTTCAAACTCACATTTTCACATCGCGAACCTCCAACTTCGCCGGCACCTGATAATCGAGGAAAACCGTCGACAGGAAGCACGCGGCGGTGACGGCGGCCATTACCCAGAGGGTGAATGCCAGTAGAGCGTTGGCACGGTTAAGCAGGTTGTGCATGGTTCTGAAATCAAATTTTAGACTGAAAATCGGGCAGAAAAAAGGTGAAAATAGGTATAGAACATGGTAAAAACACCAAGTCGAGAAAAATTGGAAGAAATGAGCTAAAAATCAAAAATTCTTCATTTACATGGGAGAAAAGTTACTAATAAGGAGGAGCTTTCTTTCTAGTGGACACTTTTAATCGAAAATTTGAATTCCTCTGCTCAATTGGCGGTTTCGACACTGGAGAGAAGATACGGCGCCGGGTACTCTTCGGGTTTTCTCCAATTCAATGCGATCGGATCGTCGGAACGCACGACGTCGTAGTAGCCACGATAGTACGGCTTCTCGCTTTCCGTCAGGTATTTCTTTAATTTGTAGGCGCCGATGGCAAGGGTCGCCGTGCCGAATGTGGCGTAGAAGATCGTTTGCTCCGGGTATTTTTTGAGCATTCGGTGTGGGAGAGTGCTCCAGTAGGCCCAGAGACGGGCGCTTCGCGATACGTGGTACATATCACCCTGAAAAATGAATATTTTTTATGGAAAAAAAGCTCGACACTGAAGAAAATTGAAAATGTACGATATTCAAAGATTTTGAAAGGCTGCCGACATTCAGAAGCGTGATTTATTTCATAAAAATCCATAAAATATGCCAAAAATCTCCCAGAAACTCAATTTTTAAATAGGCAACCAGCTCCACGTAAACCTATGATTTTTCATCAATTGTTCTATAAATTCTTGGATTTTTTGGCTTCCTCATGAAATGCAGCTTATTTTCCAACAAATTTTCACAAAAATCCCTATCAAAAACCATCAAAATCGCTAAGAAAACGTTGCAATAAATAAAAAAATAATCCGTCGAAAAAACGAGAAACGCGTCAGCGCGCGCGATGCGGGTCAGTAAGCACTCTGTGCGCATTTTTGGAGAAGGTGCAATTTTTGGAGGGAATTCAAATTGGAATTTCAAACAAAGTTGAAAAAACATTTATTAGAAACAAAAAATCATAATTAAAGCCAAGTATTTGAACTTTTATTACAGATTTATACAGGATCTATGCGGTTTTCTCCTTTACTGGTTCTTCACCGCTTGTCTCGAAGGCACCCGTAGTGTTTTGAGCTCCTTGGGGAATGGGAGAAACTGAAAATTCAATTTTTATCCTAAAATCCTCTGAGAATCCTTTTACCGTTGATTCTCCACCTGGAGACGTCATTTTGTATGTCTCATTCTCCACAAAGAAGCTATATCCAGCTGGCAAAAACGTGTTGAACTCGAGTACCAATTCTGGAGAAGCTCCAAGAGTCTCAACGACTTTTTGCATAACTTCAGAAGTTGTGAGACTGAAAAAATGTTAATGATTTTTATACAGTTTTGTAGATCTTATCAAGGGCTACATTGTGGTATAAATTTCCAGCCGGAATTTTAAATTTTGAGTGGAGAAAAACTGTCTTTAGAAAAAATTAGGCTCAAACTAAGGTTAAATAAGTTTGAAGGTTTCTATCAAAAAATCTAAAAGGGCTATATTTTTGATTTTTATATCATTTTGTAGCTTTTATTAAGGGCTACAAATTGGTATAAATTTTAAAGCAAAATTTTGAATCTTGAGCAAAGAAAAATTAATTTTTAGGTCGGGGTGGGATCTACCAGAGAACCTAGTACTAACTAGTGGGTTCCCTAGCTTCTAGAATTTTCTATTTTTCTAAAAATAGTTTTTCTAGACTAAAAATACACTGAAAAATCGAAATCTGCCTTAAAAATTTCAAAAAAATGACCTCAAATCGGAGTTTTGGGCCTAAACTCACATTTGGTTCTTAAAATCCTTCATGAGTTCCAAAAAACGCTGATATGTCGGAAAATCAAAGTTGCTTTTGATGGTTTTCAAATAGTGAATCGCGTTGTTAAAAGGTATATTTTGACCAGTTGGAGCAGAATTTTTTGGGGCTCCAGATGCCTGAAAAAATATTTTAAAAATTTGAATTTAGTCTGAGTATCAAAAGCTTTTCTCTATTTCAAATTGTGATTTTCAAGCTGAAATTTATATTAAAGTGTAGAGATTTGTAAGACCTACAAAATGTTATTAAGAACTACAGTATCCCATTTTTTGTTTTTTTTTTTTGAAAAGTGCCTCAAATTCGAGGTGCGTCATCCTAGACGGTATCCAATTTTAGAAGAGCCATATCAAAAAATCTAAACATGATATTTTATTGATTTTTATACCATTTTGTAGCCCTTTTTAAGCTCTACATTTTGGTATATATTTCAATTTAAATAGCTCAATTGTAAATGAAGAAAATCTACCTGAAACTTGGATAAAGGTAAACAAGTTTTGACGGGATCTATAATCACACCGAAAAATCCTAGATAGCCAATTTTTACACCATTTTATAGGTCTTTTTGAGTTCTACATTTTCGCCTAAAAATCCATCCAAAAATCTCAATTTTCAATAAAAAACGAACCTCTGAAACTTCCTCGGCCTTCTCTTCCGCGCCCATTTTGAGAAGAGCGTTCAGGACGGGCACCTTTTCCATTGGAAACTCATCCTCGCTCATTCTGAAACCAAAAACTGAATAGTCGAATGGAGAACCAAAACTAGTACAAAAACAATACAAAGAACAATCAACACGTCGCCTGGCTTCTATGCTGTCTCTCACTCTCTGATCGTTCTCAATGGAGCACAATTGCACACATAAAGATAGAGAGGATTAGAAAAATGAACCTTGTATTATAGAGGGTCGATTGACCTAAAAAGATGGAGAAGAGAATTAGAGAATCAGATGAAGGGGAAGAGAAACTATTATATGTACATCTGCATGCAGTGGTAGGCAATCGACGTACCAAAAATGCAAGTAGGGAAATGAAAGGGGAAGATAATAATTAATAGTAATGTAAACATCCTCTAGCTATTCAAAAAAAGCTGAAAGAAAACAGTTGGACGATTTGAAAAGCCACTGAAAAATTCAACAGTCACTAAATTTCTTATCAAAATTCTTTAACAAAATCAAATGGACTCGAAGGATCTCGAGGAATCACAGCCGGTAAGTTACTGAGAACGTTTCTAGATCTTCATAATTCACCAAAAATCTTTCCAGACCTTACCAAGGTTTTCAAAAAGCTTCTAAAAAAGCTAAAAGACGTCGAAAGCTTTCTAGAACGTCTAGAATCTTTCAGAACCGTTCACAATTTTTCAAAAGCTCTTGGGATACTTCAGAATCCATCAGAATTCTCCAGCATCATCCAGAATCCTCTAGGAATGCTTATGATAGGCTCTAGTGGCTCTAGACTCCTTGTCTCACAAAAATACATTTTATAAAAGAACTTCATTCAAATTCAAGTAGATCATAAGTCACTCTTCTTCACCAACGATTTCAGTTTTACCCTTCTCCGCTTTCGTTGGTTTCGACTCTTTCGGTTTCGCCTCCTCCGCCACCTTCACATTCTTTTCCTCTTCCACATTTTTCTGATCCTTCTTGCTGGGCAACATTTTGCAACCATCGTCCTGCTCATCGCAATGTTTCTCCATACGTTTGATTTCCTTTTCATAGAAGTCCCAACTTGGTGGATTTACATTGACACGATCTTTGTTTTTTTCGGCATACACTCCTTCGACAAACCGGTTGTAGTAATAAACCATAGCACTGGAACGATGAGGATTTTTGGTTCAGTTTTTTTCTATTTAGTTTTTACAGACCTAACAGCTCGTAACGGCTTGATTCCTTTGCGATTGTTGACACCTTCGGCAACACAACTCAGCAAATAAAATAGTTGTTCTCTGGTCCGAATCGCTCTGTGTCTCACTTTGCGAACCGGACGTACAACTGAAAAAAATAATAGTTAAAATAAGAACTGTATATTCTCTAGAAGCATGTTTTGTCAGTGTTTCTTTTTTCCTCTTGTTTCTTATCTTCATACTAAAATCTTCGAATAACTTACTATCCTGCCATGTTTCCACCGATTGATTATTCATGCAAACTTCGATTCCCAACTTGATGCCGAGCAGTGTTCCAGACGGTCCCGTACCAGTTCGACATTGGAAGAGAACGTTTCCCTGTGATTAACTGGATTGGAATCTTTGAAAAAGAGGACCTCCATACCTTGGCTTCTTCACAGATTCTGATGATGTCCAATCCGTCCTCGATCTTCTCAGGTGCTTTGAGAGGAGGCGGTGGGACAGTGCAGATGGTCTTGGGGGGATATGGCCAATCGTATTGGTAGAGGTCAATCAGCTGCGATGTTTTGCTGTAAATGTGCTACGAACGTTTCAGTATAGTCCCCGCCCACGTTGAGTTGGTCTCACAAAGTTAATGTCTGCTATTTTTGTCTACTAAAAACCGTAATTTAAAAAAATAAAACTCACATAAAAATCTAGAGCTTTACGAGAGGTACACAATTATTCAATAACTAACTATTGTAGGCGGTTAAGAGCGAAAAGTTACACTCTCATGCACACACGCACAATCTATTGCCCAACAACGACACCCCGCTTGAAATCGGGTTCCTGGCCTAACTTTTGCAGCTGGCCGAACTCTTGGACCCGCCACGAAAAGTGCTACGGTAGCCTCCGTAAAGCGACACAAAAATTTTTTGAATTTAAAGGGGTAATCAACTATTCCAAAATGTCCCACTTTTTTATATGAATCGATTCAGAATAACAAGGAAAAGAAAAAAACTCTCTTGGGGAGGTAGCTGAAAATGCCTCTGAAACGATTTATACGACCTCAAAGTGGCGAAATCCTCGATTCCCGGCCACCTTTTCAACAGTAATTTTCACGGGGAAAGTTTCCAGGCCCCTATATTTTTGAACCCCAAAAAGAAGTTACATTTTTGAACAGAAGAATTTTTCAAAAATATAGCCTATATTATATAGGCGCCTGGAAATTTTCCCCGTGAAAATTACAATTGAAAAGGGGGCCGGGAATCGAGGATTTCGCCACTTTGAGGTCGTATAAATCGTTTCAGAGGCATTTTCAGCTATCTCCCCAAGAGAGTTTTTTTCTTTTCCTTGTTATTCTGAATCGATTCATATAAAAAAGTGGGACATTTTGGAATCGTTGACTACCCCTTTAAATCCCTAAAATCTTTACGAATTTTTTCTCCGTTTTCAACCGATGTTTTTGAGTTTTTTCGCGATTTTCGAGTAAATTTATCGAAAAGGAATATTTTCGCAAAATTTTCTTCCGCGAATAAAATCAAGAAAATCGGTTGAAAACGGAAAAAAAAAATCGGAAAGATGGGAGGTTGCTGTATCTATTTTCGTGCCTGTTTCACGAGTTCGGCCAGCTGCAAAAATTACGCCAGGAACCCGATTTATGCAGACTGGAGTATGAGTCCTTTAATCACGCTTCCACTTCACACTGCTCGTCCTATACTAAATGCTTCGCGAGCATTACTTTAAAGAGCGTCTTTCAATCGGAGCTTTTATGAACGAGCTCATTCTCACCCGTGTTTCACTTCAAGCTGGAACTTTGTAAAGTGATTCGAATTCGTGACATTTGTCAACGTTTCCTCCTTCGCCAAAGTCTGGATCGTGTACTCGCCAAACGTCAATGAATTTCCAGGCGTATCTGTGTAGAATCTCGCGCAAATTCTGTTTCCTGAAATGCGGAAAAATTACGGAGTTTCATTGAATGTGTGATGCATCAAAATTTCAACCTTCCTCGTCGTCAAACGGCGTACTCTGAATGATCACAACGACTTTCTCTTGTATGAGCATAGCCAAGTGCTTCGCAATCGTATTGTTCTTCAGAGAGAACCTTGTTTTGTTTCTATCGAAATACTCTTTCTCAGTTCCATCCATGGGCATCTATAAATGTTTACCTTTTCAAACTCCCTATTCTTTGCATACCTGTCCAATAAACCATTTTTTTTCGCCTAGTATAATTTGGTGCACACTGATATAACCATCGTCAAAACCAGCCACGGTAACGTTATTACTGATAGTACTCAGACATTTTCCGATGCTGAAAATTATTCCACATTTATTTGTCAGACTGCTCTTCTAGAGCTCACATTCTATCGTTGGAATTGACTCCACTTTCCACGCTCTCAAGGTGACCGTCCTCTGTGGAAATTAAATCAACGTTATCTTCGAGGACTATTGTTGGAAACTTGTATTTCTTCAGAACGTTAGTAAGTGCGGTAGCAAAGTCGGTAGCCCATGGGAGAGGGTCTTCTGTAAGAATAGCATGATATATTCGTCTCCACAGTAAAAACACAACTTACGATCTCCATTGGATGGAGCAAGTGGTTTCGGAACATACAATATCACCGGCCGAGTCTTAGCACCGGATGGCTTGGAAGGCTTGGATTTGCTAGGCTTTGAAGGCTTTGAAACCTTTAATTTTCTTGGCGGTGAACGCTTGGCTTTGCCAGACTTTGAAGGTTTTGAACGCTTGGCTTTTCTAGACTTTGAAGCTTTTGAACGCTTGGAACTGCTAGACTTCGAAGGCTTTGAACGCTTGGCTTTGCCGGACTTTGAAGCTTTCTCTTCATTCTTCACTTCAATATTCACTGGATCCTTCGCAAGACCAGCTTGATTAGATTCACTGGAACCAGTGTTACTGTCATTCGCCGCCGGAATCGCAGTCTCAATTTTGGAAATCGTTGAGCCTTTCGAGTTGATCTCTGCAGACTGACTGGGTTTTTTGGGATTACGGGATTTTGCAGGATTCGACGATGATCTTTCGTTTTTCTTCTTGTCAGGTTCCTGATCAGCATCGCCTTCTTCAAGATCCTTTTTAGATTTTTCCTTACAACAACCGCATGCGAAGTAAATGGAAACTCCTATGACCAACAAACCAATAGCTCCGATGACCAAACTGAAAAATTTTTATTAGGGATATTTTATAGGAGTCGCGCGCTCGCCTGCACTGCAGCGCCACCGAGCTTTAAGGCGCAGAGAGCCAAAGTTTCTCCATGCGCCTATAAAATCTTCCATCCTCTAAATTTGGATATCTTTAAAGGAGCATGGAGCAATTTCGGCTTTGTGCGCCTTTAATCTCGGCCGCGCTACACCTGTAAAAATATCAATGGTTTTAAAAAACTCACCCCCACCAGTAATCTTCAAAAAAGTTATGTACTGTCGTAGTCGCCAATTCAGAAGTCGCACCTATTCGTGTCCCATTCGGTTTCTGTCCGACAAGTGGTTTCGGTGAAGGGAGCTGAGCCGCAACTCTCGATAACCTTGAATATGTGACAAAGAAGGTGTCAAGAGCTTCCAGTGAAGATGCAGCGTCTTTGAATCCGAATTTAGAGAATACCAGATCCAACGACTTTAAAGAATCCAGCGATTTTTGCAGATCCGAAAGTTCTGGAATCTTCAATTTTGGGTTCAAAGATTCTAGAGCTTGTCTCAAGGAATCTATATCAAATTTGACGTCGGAAATTTTCGAAGCTGCCTCCAGAATCTTCCCATTCGATTTGAAGTCCAATGAGTTGGAGTTTCGCGTTTTCCGTGAATCTTGAAAAACTTTTGAAAATTCGTCGATATCTTGAAAAGTTTTCGAAATCGATTGTTTCAATTCTGACATCTTCTGAATAATAGCACCATCGTCATTGTCCAACACCTTTTGAAGTTTTCCCAAAAGTTTAGAATCTTGAAGAATTTTCAGCGAATCCCTTGATTCTAGAGCCTTTCCAATAGCTTCGAGTCCTTCTACAGCCTTGCTCAATTCTTGAGAAACTTTTTGAGAGTTTGGAAACGATTCTTTAAGAGCATTAACTTCTGGAATCGCGCTTCCTTTCTTCAGATTCTCTACCGTATCCTTCAAAGTCTTCAAATCCTTCTGCGAGCTTTCAATGGCTTGAATCACAGATTTCGTTGTATCCAAATCTTTATTTTTCCCAATTTCCCGAACCTTGTCCAAATTTTCAAAGACCACTTTCACACCGGCTCCATTTTCGCCAACGTTCTTTACACACGTGTAGAAATCGGTGAAGAGAGCGTTATTCACTGATTTCTGGTAAGAATCCACGTTGTGAAATTCCGGTGTTATCTTCCTCACTAGTTCGGGAACTTCTGAAATCAAAGGATTCAGAGTGTCTAATTCCTTCTGGAATTTGGCCAGGATTCGCTTGACACTTTTGAACTTTGGATCAGCTGTCACTTTTTTGGCGATTCCACTGATAAATTGAACGTTTGTTTCATCAGTTTTTTTGGTGACCGATAGAAAAGTTTTAAGTGTGGAAAGGTCTTTAAGTTCTTCAATATAATCTAGACTCTCGACCTGATCAATTTTCCCGTTGAGCTCTTTTATCAATGAAATAATTTCTTCCAAGTGTTGCTCCAGGTTGGCTCCGGTTGTTTGCCGATCTACTGCACATTTTTCCAATTTTTCAATGACATCCAAGATTGGCTTATTATCCTTGGGAATTTCTAAGATTTCCAGCTCAGAATCCACAAAAAGTTTTGAAGATTGTCGAGTGGAATCTTCATCCAGAAACACCTTCCAATCTTCGCGAACTTTCGCCAGCTCTCCAATCACCGGATCAAAACTTGATACCGCAATTTTCAGGCTCTTCTTAGTATCCAAAATTCTCGCAGAGATCCATGGATCCTCGATATCTGTCTTCAACGCTTCCAAGTCGTTGGAGACTCCAGAAGTCTCCAGAAACTTTTGTAGTACAGTAACCCCGGAACCCTCGATTTTTGCTCTCAACTCGTACAGACTCTCCACATTCTTCCGCACTTTTCCCATGACTTCTGGGTTTTCGAACTTCAGCGTTTCCGAGAGATTTCCACGGAAATAACTCTCCGTGTACAGGATATCTAGGAATTTCGAGTTTTCACGGAGACTTCTCGCCTTTGACCAGATCGTTCTCAGCGGCTCAAAACTCTTCACAACGTCTTCAACGTTTTTCATAGCTGTTGGAATTGCCCCCATGAGGGTTTTCGCATCGTTCGCAGTATCTTCTGTTAATGAGCCCGCCCAATATCCAACCTCCGAAAATGAGGTGACTAATGAGTCAATTTTGGTCTTGGTTAACTTTAAATCCACTTGTGTTTCACCCAATTTCACAACCTCATCCAACAAACTTCGATACTCATTCTTCCCCGGCAACGCCACAAAATCATCCATATCCTTGGAGACTCGAATTTCTTCGAAAATTGAGAATCTCTTCTCAATTTTTGTCACATCCTCAGACGAGTCCAAACCCTTCGAAACCGCTTCTAACTTTGAAACAGAACCACTTACAGTTTTCATATCCAGACTAGAGAGATCTTGAAATTTCAGAGATCCCAGATGGAGCAGCTCTTGGAGTACTGTATCAGATTGTAGAGATCCATCGATGAGACCGATTTCCAGGGAGAGACCATTGGTGAGACGAGACAGGCGGTTGAGGTTGTTGGTGAAGTCGAGAAGAAGGGAGTCTGGAATTTTGAAGGCTTTTTGAGTCAAAAATTTCTGTCTTTATTACCTGTTGTATCACGAGAAGTTCGAAAACTGGACTCATTGAAATTCCCGGAATCCGACAATCCATAACAATTAGCTATCAGTATCCACAGAATACATAGCTTGCTGAGCCGTCTGAAAAATTTTTGAATTCGATTGAAATCTTCGAAATCAAAATTCTGGGACGTTTTGCATCATTTCGCAACTTTGCAATCTTGGTCAGTCAATGACGACAAAACGACTACAGAATCCTTAGTTGCAAAAGGCTCGGTTGCAAAAGATCCGGTTGCAAAACGACCGGTAAACTCACATGTACGGACGTATCAACATTTCTTGATGTTTTGTCGATATTTTTGTCGATATGAATTTTTGATATTCAAAAACTTGCTGCCAGGTTTTTGATGACAAATCTAATTTTTTTTCGGGGGCACCGATGGAGGGTACTGGGGGAAAAAAGGTTCACGGAGAATTTAGTGTTTGTGTTCTCGATTATTAAGTTTTTATTGTAAATGTGACAATTGACGTCTCGTTAGCTACAACTCACTAGGGAATGATTTATACGAAACTTGGAGTTACGAGACGCGACGTATATCATTCGAAAGCCCAGAAAATGAGCATTCTAAATATATAATTTTTAGCTGCCCAATGGCGCTAGGCACAGAGAAAACGTCATCTGAAAAATGGGTCAAAAAATCGAAAATTCACTTCACGTTTATATACGAATTTAAATACTGTAGAAAATAACGATTGGATGGCGAAGTGGGTAAGAGGTTGGATTGCAAAGTGGAAGGTCAGGGGTTCGTACCCACTTGCCGGAAGACTTTTTTTTGAATTTTTGAAAGATTTTTTATCAAGTGTTTTTGGGGTCACAAACAGTTTTTATGAGTTTTTTCTACTGGTTTCCCAAACTAATGAGGAAACATATTTTCCAAGTTTTTTGCAAGCTTTTTTTCGACAGACTGGAATATGTGTCTTTGGATGGTGTTTTTGATGTATTACCAAATATCGGCTTTGGAGTTAAACGAATTTCTACAGTACTCTTGGATGAAGACTGTCCACAGTATTGCTTCGGCCAGATAATCTATCAGGGTTGCTATCTTCAAGGATGTCATTCATAAAATGTGCTCCATGCAAAAACTTCATTTGCTTCGACCATTGTATAGTTTCTCTTCAATAAATGTGCGGATTTCTTTAATCCGTCGAAAAGCTTGTAAAAAACTTGGAAAATATGTTTCCTCATTAGTTTGGGAAACCAGTAGAAAAAACTCATAAAAACTGTTTGCGACCCCAAAAACACTTGATAAAAAATCTTTCAAAAATTCAAAAAAAAAGTCTTCCGGCAAGTGGGTACGAACCCCTGACCTTCCACTTTGCAATCCAACCTCTTACCCACTTCGCCATCCAATCTTTATTTTCTACAGTATTTAAATTCGTATATAAACGTGAAGTGAATTTTCGATTTTTTGACCCATTTTTCAGATGATGTTTTCTCTGTGCCTAGCGCCATTGGGCAGCTAAAAATTATATATTTAGAATGCTCATTTTCTGGGCTTTCAAATGATATAGGTCGCGTCTCGTAACTCCAAGTTTCGTATAAATCATTCCCTAGTCAGCTGAAACTGAACCGATTTGAATGAAAGTTTTGAAGGAATATCAGAAATTGTTATGAGATAATTCTCATATGTTTAAAAACCAGACGAGCTACGCCCCTCTGGGGCCCTTCGGGCAACGTGAAATTTTTAGAAATGAAAATTTTGAAATTTTGAAAAATAATACCGTGAACTCGCCACTCTCTCCCCTTCGATAAGAAAAACTACTGAATGGTCCCGAAAATGGGGTTTTTGTGCTCTCCTGACCTCATTTCTACATGAATCGAAAAACAAAATAGACGGGCATCATTAGAGCTCAACTTCTGATAACCTGACAAAATTTGAAAAAAATCGGCCCAGCACGGTGTTCCAAACGGCGAATCGAGTTCAAGAAATCGTTTGCTGACGCATTTTAGGTCGCTACGCGCCACTGTAGATCAAAAATAACTTTCAAAAAGCAGGCGTGAAATTGAGGGAGGGACGACTAATGCCCACTAGGAATTTACTAAAACTAAGACTTTGAGGGATGAAACAATAATAACCGGCTAGTAGGTGTCTATTTCTAACAATATAAGAGTTCCTATGAACACTATTCAGCTCAAAATATCAAAATAGGTCCATTTTCATCAACTCGTTTTTGACAGTTCCGACGTTTGAAGAGCTGAATCTCAATTATTTCTCATCAAAAGTGATCATGTTATAGGTCAAAATGTTCGTCTCATTAAGCTCTATCACATTTTCGTCGAGTTTTTGTAAAATTTGTATCGACAAGTTCACCATAATAAAAAGTTTAGTTTTTCAAGCCAAAAATAAAATGAGCAGAATAAGCATTACGAGACGGCGGCGTTGATGATTTTGCGCTTGAAAGCTTCCATTTGGCCTGTTCTATCACATTTTCGTCGAAGTTTTTTGAAAAAATGAGGAAAAACGGCTGTAGGAGCCAAAAAACGCCTTCTTCAGTGCAAATTTTAATTTTGGGATCGGTCAGCCCCGCCCCTTTGTTGCAATCGCGCTCCCCTGAGAAAACATTTTTGTTGAACCTGATTCGCTTTTTAGAACACCGTGCCCAGTGGGAACTGAGCTAGAGCGGGATACCTACGCAGTACACACGCACACACACACACACACACACACACACACACACACACACACACACACACACACACACACACACACACACACACACACACACACACACACACACACACACACACACACACACACACACACACACACACACACACACACACACACACACACACACACACACACACACACACACACACACACACACACACACACACACACACACACACACACACACACACACACACACACACACACACACACACACACACACACACACACACACACACACACACACACACACACACACACACACACACACACACACACACACACACACACACACAGAACTTTGCGTTTGTTAATAGTAAAGATATGATATCTTGATAATTGGGTAAGTTAGCGCTTTTTTGTAGATGAACTGTCTTAATGTTGTCAGACACTGCAACAGACAAGCTCACGCAAAAACGGAGTATTTTGTACTGAAGAATTGATGTTTTTGAGAATCTTGAAAAGAAATTCGGTCTGTTGTGAATTTTCAAGTAATTTTGATACAGAATTTGAAGGACTCTTTTCAAACGCCCAGCGTTTCCCTCCAAATTTTGAAATTTGTTGTCTAACTCTCTTTCAAGCACGCAAGCAATAGTTTCAAGGTAGATGAGTGTCAGAAAGAGTTATCATCATGATGTCAACGTTTCTGGTAAATTTTTTATCAATGGCAACTCTATTTGCAAACAATGAAATTGTATAGAAATTTCTCTGCCGCGAGAAAACTTCATTTTTTGCCCAAATGTCATCTCCAACCCTAAATCAAACTGAAGACGAGCCCGTCAAATCTGAATTATCAGACGGCAAGACAAACTACAAAAGGCCAGCCATTGATATTCTTATTATTGAAACCACACGTCAATGCTGGCAGATGAAGTACGGTAACGATGGAAATACTGGTCAAGAAGGCTCTCAAGACTCTAATCATTGTGAATTTTCTATTATTGCTACTGACCCTGAAGAGAACAACGAGGACGATTTAAAACAAAACCAAGACGATATTTCTGAAGCCGAAATTCTCGAAAAAATGAAGTATGAAGAAATGCAGCAAGCATACCATGCTATTATCAAACACGGACCTTTTCACTTCTCGGAAATCACGCTTGATGTCGTAAACAAAATCCATCAACATATGAAGATGAACAAAAAACTATATGAAGAAACGAAAAAAGAGGAAAGTAATGCGAATGTTGTACTACAAGAAAAAACAGAGTCTTCTTCTAATAATACTAAAAAATACAACTACGATGGAAAAAAGCAGTTTATCAACTTGACCGGCTCGATTAGCGAAAAACATGGTAAGTGCAATTTTAACAAGCTAAAGCATGAACTATTTTCAGAATTAATCTACGGCCTTTTTCTTCAACTACTCGACTACATAAGAAGAAACTACGCTGATTGTAAAAACTGTCTTGAAGAATTAAACAAAGACTGTCAACTTTACACAAAAAGCCAAAAAAAAGAAAGTTCTACTAATGGAAAAAATAAGAAGAACATGGGAGATTTTCTTGGAGACATTGTCACCCCGATTAAGGACAATACAGGTGAGTGCGCGCAGAGGTCGAAAGCCAGAGGCATGCAAATGCGCTTTCTTGAGAAGTCGGGTCTAAAATTATAATTTTTAGACCCGAATTCCGCTCATTTTTTTGAAACTTTCATTTTATTCCGGTACTAAATTCAGTCGAGAATTTTTCTGACGCAAAAAAACTCAGAAAAAAATCTGCAATTTGAATCAGAAGGCGTCAAGGTTCGGAAAAAGAGCCAAATCAGGGAGCGCGTTCGCATGCATACCTCTCGCTTTTGACCCCCCCCCCCCCCCCCCCCCCCCGTGAGTGCGATTTGAACTGCAAGCGCCTGTATTATGCTGATCTCAATGAATGAGAGTCCTGGCTGAATTTACCCCCATTTTTTGGCAGCGATATGTAGCGATATCACGGCACGAAAATGCTACCGTAATTTATCAAAATTTAAAGGAGCATAATCAGATTTCCAGGTCAATTTATCAAATTTTCGTGTTTTTCGAACGATTTTCATCAAATTTCGATGAAAAATGCAATTTTTGGGTTGGAATAAAACATTTTTCTTCGAAATTTGCTGAAAATCGTTCAAAAAGCACAAAAAAGGATTCTCATTCATTGAGATCAGCATAATACCTGTACCAAACATGTGATATTTCCAGTAGAAATGTACGACCTATTCATTCAACTTCTAAACTACTGGAGAACCTGGCTTGAAAAATTAACCAAAGACTGCCAAAGGTACCCGAAAAGCGAGCAAAACGAAGAAGCAAAAAACGATGGGAACAATTCAAATGTTGAAGAACGAAAAAAAAAGAAGCGCCCTACGAATGGAAACAACAACAAGAGTGTGGAAGAGTTGCGCAATGACATAATCACCTCGATTAAGGTCAATTTTGGTAAGTGCGGTTTGAACTGCAAGCAAAAGTATGCCGAAATTCGAAAAATTAGGCAAAAGAAATCGCGCGCAAAAAAAATCGAAACTCGCCAATGTTGAAAGTTTGGTACTCTGCTAATGAAAAATTTCTCAATCAATTTTGCACACTGCAATAGTTGGATCACAGTAGGGCCAAGTGTTTTGCTCGAAAAAGGTAAAAAACTTTATTGAAGTTTTTCTCTAGACTTGCCCAGCAAACTTTTTTCGAACTTCGGCAAATTGTAGTTTGCCATATCTGTTAATAACAGTCCCGGCTTGTAACGGATTTCAAAACATGTGCTATTTTCAGAATCAATCCACGACCTATCTCTTCAACTTCTAAACTTCACCAAGGAAACCCTCGAAAGTCCTACAGTCCCAGTTTTTATTACCTGTAACTTGGAAAGAAGAAGTATCTACGGCTATCGACCATTATCCCCGGATCGATACGTGAAACTGATTTTAGCCGATGGAATTCCGGAAGGGACCGGAAATTATGAAGCTGGAAAACTACTCACTGCAATGAAGCGACATCCTAATGATTTAAAAAAGGAGCTGCCGGATCAAAAAGTATGGATCAATTTATCTACCAAAAGAATAATGAAAAGATCGGAGTGTACGGAACCTGGAATATATATTTTAGATGACAACAACTCAAAGAATCATCAGGGATTAGAAAAACTTTTTCCGAATTGGTCAAGAGATAATTCATACTAAATAAGTATTTTTATTTCATTTTTTTATTGTAACTATTTTTTATGTATTTTCTAATTTTCATTTCAATTGTTACTGTATTCACGTTCTATACTTTCCTCTTCAAAACATGTCCACTCCCCATCCTTGAATAATGTTCCGCTATCTACTCTCCTCACAGCTATCCCGAAAATTAGAACGTTTTTTTCGTATACAGTATACTTTTCAAAAATTTATCTCCAGCTCTCATGTTTCTAACCCGTGTTAATTATATGTAAGAACCCCAAAGTACCCGATTTCTTCCATCTACAATCCTTATTTACAACTCGATAGTGAAGCATTTTGTTGTATTCGATACCCTATCTCAGTTCGAATCCCTTTTCACCAATTCAATATCCCGGTTTTGATGTTATTTTCTTAATCATAACTTTAATTCTCCAGTCTCTTACGGGAGACGTAATTCCCTTTTTTTCGAATAAACATTTTCGAAAAGGCTTGTTTTCAAAATGAATCGCAGAGTCCAGTATGGCAATTTCATCACATTTAAACATTCTGTCTCGCTCTTATCACCTCATAAACAAAACTTCCGCACGCCCTTTCTTGAAATTTGCACTGGCAGTGAAAATAATGAACTGTGTGACTCACGCCGTTCGCGCAAGTAGTTTTACACGACGGGGCATTGAAGAGGGCATTGAATTTCCGTACCATCGAAAGTTATCCAGTGTCTCCGGACCAGAGTTGTAAGGAAGTAAAATTTGGAAACTCGGAAGTCGGAAGTCGGAAGGGAATTTTCTTATCCGGAAGTCGGAAGTCGGAAGTAGGAACATCAGGTCCAAATAAAAATGCTCAATTTCGATGAAATATGTCAATTCTTTAGGAAATTTTGCTAAAAAACACCGAAAAATCTAAAAAATTAGTGTCGAATTCCGAAAATTTCTCAGCTTGTTAACAACGAGTTTTCGTTGTAAGACGGAAGTAAAAATTTTCTTAGCCGGAAGTCGGAAGTCGGAAGCAGAATTTTCATGAAGGAAGCCGGAAGTCGGAAGTCGGAAGGGAAAAAAATTCCTTACAACTCTGCTCCGGACCCTCACTATGCTTATGTAAAAAGGGGGGGGGGGGTAAAGCTTGGATTCTGAAAGTTGAATGCACCCTTGTCTAGAAATGCTAGCGAGTGTGTACTGCAGTTACTGAACTTACAACGGAAGTGTTTTATACACCGCTTGGGAATTTTCTGAAAGTTTGCTTTTAAGTACTACTTGAGTCGCTGAATAAAGTGGTGCAATTTTCATCTGCCCAAATTTAGTTTCACTGCCAAAAAATGACCCAGAAAGTATTTTCAGTACTATTAGGTTGGCCAACATGAAACCGGAATTTTTAGTGTGAAAAAAATTTATTGTAAAAACGGTGATTCAGAATCTTAATCCAAAAGGTATTTACCATTATTATCAATGACTTTCTGCCAACGTTGACGCAGAGAATGAATGCCTCTACTGAAGAACTCGGCAGGTTGTGATGCGAAGTACTCGCGCACCCATTTTTCGATCTCGTCGTAGTTCTTGAAGTGTCTCTCGGCTAGCGAGTGTTGCATCGACCGGAACAAATGGAAATCCGATGGAGCAGTGTCAGGGCTATATGGCGCGTGAGGAAGAATTTCCCAGCCCAACTCTTCGATTTTCTGTGCGGTGACCTTTGCAACATGCGGACGGGCGTTGTCATGAAGCAACTTGGTGGAGGTGGTAACCACTCCTTGACGACGGAGAGCTTCATCGACATGATCAAGTTGACGTCGGTAGAGGTCTGCCGTGACTTTCTGACCAGAATCCAGAAGCTCAAAATAGACGACACCATTACTGTTCCACCAAACACACAACATCACCTTTTTTCCATGAAAATCGGGTTTTGGGGTTGGTTTCGGGAGGTCGCCGACACCCAGCCACTGTCGTTTTCTTGTAGTATTGTCGTAACAAATCCATTTTTCATCTCCAGTCACAATTGAGTCGAAAAAACCGGAACTCTTGGCGCGACGAAGAAGAATTCCTGCAGTCGTCACCCTTATTGCTTTGTTGACATCGCTGAGTTCGTGTGGCGTCCATTTTCCACATCGGTTCTTTTTCCCAATTGCGTGCAAGTGATTTTCAATGGTGCTATGGGAGCATCCGAACTGCTGAGTAAGTTCCCGTGTGGTTTGACTGGGGTCCGATTCAATGACTTGCTTCAGAATATCGTTATCGATCGTTTGAGGCGGATGTCCACGTCTGTGGTCTTCAAGGCTTTCGTCGCCGTCTTTGAATCGCTTGAACCATTCATAAACAATTGTTTGAGACAGTACTTCGTCGCCAAAAACTTCAGACAACGTGCGGAAAGATTCAGCAGCGGACTTGTGTTGTTTGAAGTCGTACCACAGACAAGCGCGCATGAGAAACTTTTGATCGGCCATTTCTGGAGCAAATTTTTTTCAAATAAATAAGTAAAAACAAGCAAACAATATATCAAACGATGCGTAAGAAAACGCTCTTTAAGATGAGAAATAACACACTCTGAAGTTTTTTCATTTATTCAAAATATGATCGAGCAAAGATGATTCCGGTTTCATGTTGGCCAACCTAATAATTTTCACATATAAACATAGTTTTTTTTGACGACTAGGTAACATTTTTGAGATATTTTTTGTTCCAGTCTGTCTAAAAAATTTTTCTCTATTTTTTGACATAAAATTCAAGAAATAATAGGAAAAACAATTTTTTTCGGGCTCTTCAAGCGATTTTTTGAAATTTTTCAAAAATAAATCTGAAAATACAGTACCTTAATGTTTCTACTGTTAAAAAACATACAAACAACAATTTTTATACAAAAACCTTGCTTTTGGACCACAAAAAAGTCAAATTTCAATTATTACTGATATCTCAAATTGTCGATGTTCCTTCAAAATGACCGAAAATGATCAAAATAATGCGAGTTTGCCGGCTAATATTTTTGCATTGATTGTTTTATCAGGATTCCAGCCAGAATAACTGAAAAAAAGGGACATTAATTCATTCGAAATCGTACGAACCCATTTTTTCCAGCATGTTCGATAGTACATATGGGCCAAATTTTAGAAAATTCCCAAGCGGTGTTTAAAATTAATTCCCTTGTCGAACTGTAAAATAAATACCTCCAAAAAATATGCTCCAAAAAATCTAAAAAATACAATTATCAGCTCTAAAAAATATGATAATGTAATTCAACTTTTCTAGATCCGAGTTTCAGGCATTCAAAGTAGTTACTACAGACCGAAGAGAAGAAAATTCAAGCTCCGTCCATTCACGTTACGGTCTCAAAATGTACTAATTGTTTTGTTGTGTTAATTTAAGATATAATTTCCCGTGTGGATCGTTGAAAGTATATTTAGAACTTTTTTGTACGTGACGTCACTATCCTATGCTCTGCCGCACAAAAAGAGTTATGAAATATGGTAAAGTCATAAAGTTTCTGAATCAATCCATTGCGAACGTTTGATAGCGTTTTTTTCCAGGACCATTTTATGTGCAAACAATGAAGAGCATAAAGTCGGCCTCTGCCATGAGAAAACTTCATTTTGTATTCGAAAAATGTCCTCTCAACCCCTAAAGCAAACTAAAGTCCAAACCGACCGTTCTGAACTATCAGACGACAAAACAAGCTACAAAAGGCCAGCCGTTGACATACTCATTATTGAAACCACACGTCAATGCTGGCAGATGAAGTACGGTAACAATGGAAATAGTGGTCAAGAAGATTCTGACGTTCCTATCCCCGGTGAACTTCCCATTATTGTTACTGCCCCTGAAGAGAACAACGAAGAAGATTTAAAACAAAACCAAGACGATATTTCTGAAGCCAAAATTCTCAAAAAAATGAAGTATGAAGAAATGCAGCAAGCATTCCACGCTGTTATCAAACACGGACATCCTTTTGACTTCTTGGGGGTCCAAGCTGAACAGTGGCTTGAAGACTTAAACAAAAACTGCCAACTTTTCAAGGAATTGGAAAGCAAACAAAACGAAAAACCGAAAAACGCAAAAAATAATTCAAATGCTCAAGGACAAGAAAAAACTGAAGCTTCCACTAGTGATACTCCCCAAAACAACTACGATATGGAACAATTGCGTGGCGCCATAGTCACCTCAATTAAAGCAAATTTTGAATCAATCTACGACCGATCCCTTAAATTCCTAGACTACACCATGAAAACCCTCGAAAGTCCTACAGTCCCAGTTTTTATTACCTGCAACTTGGAAAGAAAAAGTATCTACGCCTATCGACCATTATCCCCAAATCGTTACCTGAAAGTGGTTCTAGCGGATGGAAGCTTGAATTTAGAAGCTGGGAAACCCATCACTGCAATGAAACAAACGCCTAAAAAGAAGGAGCTGCCGGATCAAAACTGGTTCAGTGTGTCTACCAAAAGAGTGATGGAAAGATCAGAGTGTGCGGAACCTGGAATTTATATTTTATATGACAACAACTCAAAGAATCGTCAGGGATTAGAGCAACTTTTTCCGGATTGGTCAGGAGATGATTAATTCACTGTAATGAAACGAAAAATTAATGATTTGAAAAAGGAGCTGCCGGATCAAAACTGGCTCACCAAAAGAATGATGGAAAGATTGGACTGTACGGAACCAGGAATATATATTTTATATGATAGCGACTCAAGGAATCATGCAGGATTAGAACAACTTTTTCCGCATTGGTCAAAGGATAATTAATTTTTTTTTCGTTTCTAACTATTTATGTCCCTTTTTATTTACCGCGGTTTTTTTGAAATGTAGAATTTTTTCTTTTTTTTCATACCGTTCTTTTTTTCAATAAAAATCGAGAAAATAATCGTTTTCGAAGGGAATCACACATGAATGGCACTAGCGCTTCACATTTTTATCGTTTAAAAGGTCGCTTTTAGCCAAGGAGCACTGAAGCGCTTCTAGTCAATTTTTTTAGTTTCTAATTGTTACAATTTTGAAAATAATTGAAGATTCTATACAGACCCCTGGATTCTTTTCCCCGTCAATTTCTTCAGTTTCAGAGTAAAACACTTCCAACGATCCACAAGGGAAATTATGTTTTGACTTAATACAACAAAACAATTACATAGTACATTTTGAGACCGAAAACGTGAATGGGCGGAGCTTGAATTTTCTTCTCTTCGGTCTGTAGTAACTACTTTGAATGCCTGAAACTCGGATCTAGAAAAGTTGAATTACATTATCATATTTTTTAGAGCTGATATTTGTATTTTTTAGATTTTTTGGAGCATATGTTTTGGAGGTGTTTACTTTACAGTTCGACAAGGGAAGTATTCTTAGACACCGCTTGGGAATTTTCTGAAATTTGGCTCATATGTACTATCGAACATGATGAAAAAAGTGGGTTCGTACGATTTCGAATGAATTCATGGCCCCTTTTTCAGTTACTCTGACTGGAAAACAATCAGCACTAAAATATTAGCCGACAAACTTGCAATAATTTGACCATTTTCGGTCATTTTGAAGATACATGAACAATTTGATTTTTCTGTAAAATTTTCATCAAAATCGGTTCAGTTTCAGCTGAATTATAGCTACCGACAGCGAATGTCATATTTACAATGAGAACTCAATAATCGAGAACACAAACACTAAATTCTTCGTGAACTTTTTCCCCCGGTACCCTCCAACGATGCCCTCGAAAAAAAACTAGATTTGTCATCAAAAATCCGACAACAAATTTTTCAATATCAAAAATATATCGACAAAAGTATCGAAAATGTTGATACGTCCGTACTTGTAAGTTTACCGTGCGTTTCGTAACCGGGCCTTTTGAAACTGCGGATCCTGTTTTCGTTTTTTGTCGTCATTCGCTGTACACGATTCTGAAGTGTCGCAGTTGCAAAACGACTGGTTGTGAAATGTCCCAGAAATTTGATTTCAAATAGATCAATCAAAGTCAAAAATTTTGCAGATGTCCCAGCAAGCTATGTATTCTGTGGATACTGGTAGCTAATGGTTATGGATTATCGGATTCCGGGAATTTCAATGAGACCAGTTTTCGAATTTCTCGTGATACAACAGGTAATAAAGACTGAAATTTCAAAAACTCGGATTTTGTACTCCTCGTGGACAATTTTCTCAAAATTTCCAGACTCCCTTCTTCTCGACTTCACCAACAACCTCAACCGCCTGTCTCGTCTAACCAATGGTCTCTCCCTGGAAATCGGTCTCATCGATGGATCCCTACAATCTGATACAGTACTCCAAGATTTACTCCACTTGGGCTCTCTAAAATTTCAAGATCTCTCTAGCCTGGATATGAAAACTGTAAGTGGTTCTGTTTCAAAGTTAGAAGCGGTTTCGAAGGGTTTGGACTCGTCCGAAGACGTGACAAAAATTGAGAAGAGATTCTCAATTTTCGAAGAAATTCGAGTCTCCGAGGATATGGATGTGTTTGTGGCGTTGCCGGGGAAGAATGAGTATCGGAGTTTGTTGGATGAAGTTGTGAAATTGGGTGAAACACAAGTGGATTTAACGTTCACTAAAACCAAAGTCAACTTATTAGCCAGTTCATTGTCTGACATAGGATATTGGGCGGGCTCATTAACTGAAGACGCTGCGAATGATGCGAAAAACGTCATTGGGGGAATTCCAACAATTATGAAAAACGTTGAAGACGCTGTGAAGAGTTTTGAACCCTTGAAATCGAACTGGTCAATGGCGAGAAGTCTTCGTGACAACTCGAAATTCCTGGATATCCTGTACACGGAGAGTTATTTCCGTGGAAACCTCTCGGACACGCTGAAATTCGGGGACCCAGAAGTCATGGGAAAAGTGCGGAAGAATGTGGACAGTCTGTACGATTTGAGAGCAAAAATCGAGGGCTCCGGGGTTACTATACTACAAAAGTTTCTGGAGACTTCTGGAGTCTCCAACGACTTGGAAGCGTTGAAGTCAGATATCGAGGATCCATGGATCTCTGCGAGAATTATGGATACCAAGGAGAGGCTGAAAATTGCGGTGTCGAGTTTTGATCCGGTGATTGGAGAGCTGGCGAAAGTTCGCGAAGATTGGAAGATGTTTCTGGATGAAGATTCCACTCGACAATCTTCAAACCTTTTTGTGGATTCTAAACTGGAAGTCTTGAAGATTCCAGAAGACAATAAGCCAATCTTGGATGTCATTGAAAAATTGGAAAAATGTGCAGTAGATCGGGAAACAACCGGAGCCACCCTGGAGGAAGCCTTGAAAAACATTATTCCATTGATAAAGGAACTCAACGGAAAAATAGATCAGGTCGAGAGTCTAGATTATATTAAAGAACTTAAAGACCTTTCCACACTTAAATCGTTTTTATCGGTGACTAAGAAACCTGACGAGACAAACGTTCAATTCATCAGTGAAATAGCCAAAAAAGTGACAGCTGATCCAAAGTTCAAAAGTGTCAAGCGAATCCTGGCCAGGTTCCAAAAGGAATTGGACTTTCTGAATCCTTTGATTTCAGAAGTTCCCGAACTAGTGAACAAGATAACACCGGAATTTCGCCACGTGGATCGTTACCAGAAATCCGTGAATAACACTCTCTACACCGACTTCTACAAATGTGTGAAGAACGTTGGAGAGAATGGAGCAGGCGTTAAAATGGTCTTTGAAAGCTTGGACAAGGTTCGGGAAATTGGAAAAAGTAAAGATTTGGATACAACGAAATCTGTGATTCAAGCCATTGAAAGCTCGCAGAAGGATTTGAAGACTTTGAAGGATACGGTAGAGAATCTGAAGAAAGGGAGCGCGATTCCAGAAGTTAAAGATCTTAAGGAATCGTTTCCAAATTCTCAAAAAGTTTCTCAAGAATTGAGCAAGGCTGTAGAAGGACTCGAAGGTATTGGAAAGGCTCTAGAATCGAGGGATTCGTTGAAAATTCTACAAGATTCTAAACTTTTGGGAAGAGTTCAAAATTTATTGGATAGCGACGATGGTGGTATTATTCAGAAGATGTCAGAGTTGAAAAATTATATTTCGAAAACTTTTCAAGACATCGACGAGATTTCGAAAGTTTTTCAAGATTCACGAAAAACGCGAAGCACCTTGGACTTCAAATCGAACGGAAGGATTCTGGAGGCGGCTTCGAAAATTTCCGATGTCAAATTTGATGTAGATCCTTTGAAACAAGCTCTAGAATCTTCGAAGCCAAAATTGAAGATTCCAGAACTTTCAGACTTACTAAAATCGCTGGATTCTCTGAAGTCGTTGGATTTGGAATTTTCGAAATATGGATTCAAAGACGCTGCATCTTCACTGGAAGCTCTTGACGTCTTCTTTGTGACGTATTCAAAGTTATCGAGGGTTTCTGCTCAGCCTTCACCAAAGCCACTTGTCGGACAGAAACCGAATGGGACACAAATAGGTGCGATTTCTGGATTAGAGCCTACGACAGAGTACAGTGTCATTAAGAATAATTTGATTTTGTGAGTTTTAATATTTAATAATCGAATAATTCCTGATTTTCAGGTTCATAGTGCTCATAGTGCTTCTATTCTTAGCGGCTATTGGAATTGCAGCCTGCTTATGCTGTTGTTGTAAGAAAACATCTAAAATGGATCTTGAAGAAGGCAATGCTGATCAGAAACCTGACGAGAAGAAAAACAAAAGATCATCGTCGAATCCTGTAAAATCCCGGAATCCCAAAAAAACCAGTCAGTCTACAGAGACCAACTCGAAAGGCTCAACGATTTCCAAAATTGAGAATGCGATTCCGCCGACGAATGACAGTAACACTGGTTCCAGTGAATCGAATCAAGCTGGTCTTGCGAAAGATCCAGTGAAGGTGGAAGTGAAGAATGAAGAGAAAGCTTCAAAGTCCGGCAAAGCCAAGCGTTCAAAGCCTTCGAAGTCTAGAAAATCCAAGCCTTCAAAGCCTTCGAAGTCCAGCAAAGCCAAGCCTTCAAAACCTTCAAAGTCTAACAAGTCCAAGCGTTCAAAGTCCAACAAATCGAAGCCTTCCAAGCCATCAGGCGGTAGCAAAATCAAGACGCCCAAAGTTGACACGGTTGCAAAGAATACTGCTCCTTCAGCCGAAGCAGGAAATCGAGGTAATTACGACTATTTTCTAGAGAGATTCCGCGTCGTTTTGATATTCGGAATTGAATGCACATATTTTTATGAAGCAGCTTGTACTACGTTTGTTTCCAGGTGTTTATCTTGAATGGTTGGGAGTGGCGATAAAGGCTATGGTAGCTGGCTTTATTGACAAAAGTTTCTACCCAATACAGTACGCATACGGAATACTGAATCTTGTGAATGAAGATGATCAAATTCACATAGAAGTGGAGGAAAGATTGCAAAACCACAGGGAAAGAATGTGAGGTTTCCGTTAAAATTAGTTAAAAGTAGTTGCAAACAGGCAAAAATTTGTGATTGAATAGTTATGTCTATATTACGTTTCTAGCTAATTTCGTTCAATGAAGAAACTTTAATTGATTGATGCACAAAAAATCTGTATGGGCACCCCAATGAGGTCTTCCGAGCATGTTCTTGAAATTCAAACTGATTGAAATTAGTCTTATAAGAGTTCTCGTCGAAAGTTGACTGGACACGTCACAAAATATGTTTCAAATCTAATCCAAAAGATGTTATGATCTATTTTGAGAATTAAGAAATATCTTTAGGGGTGCTGAAAAAATAGAGGTATGTACTTCTCATACGGATTTTACTGTACTTGAATTTGAAATATAGATGCTATATTTAGATTTTTTCGCATATTACATACTTCAGCGTTTATCGTAGCACTGGCAACAACGCAACAGACGTAATGGTGGAAGGGTTTGAAAACGGGTATATCAACGCGAGCTGGATCTCTTTCGGAACCCAAAAGTGGATAGTGTCACAGGTTCAACATCCGTTCAACATTTTCTATTCCAAACATATGTATTTCTTCAGATGCCCATGGACGGAACTGAGGTATTAGACAAACGTGGAGAAAGTTTAAGAAACTCTACAATCGCGAAACATTTGGCCATGATTATTCAGCAAAAGTTTGGCATCGCAATTCAGAGTACACCATTCGAGGATGATAAGGGTGCGTTGTTTTGCACACGTTCGGTTTGAAAAATGAGCAAGTTTCAGGTAAAAGAATTTGTATGAGATTCTATAGTAAAGAAGCGGGTAAATCGATGAGTTTCGAACAGCACACAGTGACAACAATTTCGAGTGGTGGAAAATTGAGCAATGTCAAAAATTCAAACAAATTTGAGAAGTTCGAGTTGGAAGTTAAAGACCGGTAAGTCTCAATGTTTCACATTTTAGATAGTATCTGTTTCAGAACCACTGGAATCGCTCATCGGTTTGACCTTGTGCAATACAGTTGGCCAGATGACGATGCACCGGATGAATTGGAAGATGCTTTTGACATTGTCAAGATTTGCGAGAGCTATGCACCGGTTCAGTTTTGTCTTCCACTTTTCAAACCAATCTTTACATTAAGAAAAGCGTGCTCCTTCAGTGTCTTGCTGGTACCGGACCATCGGGTACGATTCTCGGAATCAAGATTGGCATCGAGCGATGTCTAACACAGAAAGTCGACAATTTGGCTGATCGTGAGTGATACTTGATCTCAATGCTTTTGCTCTCGACTCTTGTTGTTTAGTTATGAGAAACATTCGTGCAGTCAGAGCAAGTGCGATTGAAAACAATGCCCAAGTGTTCTATTTGATGGCTTGTGTGGCAGAAGGAGTGAGAAGAAGAGCTAATGTTCAGTTTTTGGAGAATGTCAGGTGATTTGTTTTGTTCTGTTCAAAATTACCGACTAACCGCTTTCAGCGCGATGACTTTCTTCTATCGGCGATGGACAGAGGGAAATTATAAGGTATATGTGAAAGGACGTACAGGAAAAGATAGTTATCACTTATACGAAAATGAGAAAAAGGCCTACGAAGAGTTTATGGATGAAGAAAGAGAAAAACATGCGAGTGGTGTGGGTGTGCCCGTTCAAAACAAGGGCGAGAAGAAGAACAAACAAGCAAAAAGAGGGAAGACTGAGGTCTGCGAAGTTAACGAATAATGATCTTGGAATTGATTTGATCTCTTTAAATGAAGCTTGCAAGGTTAAAGTGGGATTGCAGTATTTTTTTAAAATTTGAACTCAAATGATCGTTTTAATTCCATCATTAAAATCGATAAAAGTTTATGGTTGCTTATGATCTTTACTATTAGCAAACGCAAAATTATGTCTATCTGTCTGTGCTGTGTCCGGATCTCGCTGTAGCTCTGTCCTCACTGGGCCGATGTTTTCAAAAAAAAGTAATTTTATGAGAACAACGAACTCTTTCCCATACTCGATTGATGGGATACCAATTAGCTGTCAACATTCTAGTCGTATTAACACTAAAACAGGGGTCCCCTATCGTACAGGTTGTCACCATTCATTAGCACACAGACGGGGGAGTACCGGTCACTCGGTCGCTACTACCAAGACCTTTTTTTCTATTCATTCTTTATGTGTATTAGTCTATCATCATGAAGGAAAACTCGGGTTTTCACTTGTTTCAATTGCCGAACGATGTCTTGGAAAAAGTTTTGAGACGGATGGATTGGATTGAATTGTGAGTTTTGGATTTGAGAATTTGTTAGGTACCTTACTGATTTATGGGCTCCGGGACATTTTGAAAGTGGACATTTCGAAAGTGTGAAATCGCTTTTTAGCCTATTTTTTGGAACTTTTTCTATACACCACGTTCCGTATAAAAATGAGGGGGTGCTAGCAAACAGCTTATTTAGTAATTTAGGCTGGTCCTTTCGAAACAATGGAAAAGTATCTTTCTAGAAGTCTAAGAACATTAGAATATAATTTTTTAGAGTGTTACATAATTTTAAAACCTCAAAATATTCCAGAATCCTGTTCTCCCTATGCTCTATACACTCCAAACAAGCCGTGTGCAATCTCCACCTCTCCACCAACAAAATCACCATACCATTCATCTCCGAAGACTTCATCCAAGTCTACTTCGGATTCATTGGGTTCTCCGAAGAAATCCGTCTCACTCTTCAAATTTCCCCAGAACCTGGGAACATCAAAGTTTTGGCGTTCTCCCTGGAGCAACTTTGCAGAGGAAATGCTCTGGAATCATCGGATGTTATGGATGGAACAATGATGTTTTTGGAGGAATGGATACAACATTTTCAATTGATTTTCCATCATCCCAAAATTGACCATTTGGGATTGGATAGTCGTTGTGAAGTTTTCGACCTAGCACTTGTTAACAAAATTTTTCAACGAGTACAATTTTTGGAGCTCAAGAAATTGAATCCAGAACTATTGGCTAAAATTCTGAAGACTCTAGACCATCCAAAATCGATTTATCTTCAAGGGAACTCTTTCAAAACCCCAGAATCCTCTCAAATTTTGCTCTCCCAACGCTTTTTATCCCTCAATTTGAATGCAGACTTTTGTAATTGGTCGAAATTCAAAATTGATGAGCTCACACTCATCAACTCTCGATATGTGAAACTTCAAGGACTAAAAGGGGTCACTGAGAAAGATTTGAATCGATTTTTAAGGCTCTGGAGAACGGGAGAGAACCCCTTTTTGGAGTTCATGGAGATGAAATTGGAAATGGGAAGAACTATGGACAAAAGTCTCATTTTAAAGGGATTGGAGCACAAAGAGCACCCGCAGGATAAAGTTCGTGAGCATAAAAATTGCTATGGACTTCCGTCTGGATTCACATTCCAGGGTGGATGTGATATTGAGAGGAAGGATGGATCAAGGATGACACTTTTTGTGAGGAATATATGGATGCTCCCGGTTGTTCGGTTTTTTGTGTGGCCCAGGAAGCTGTGACTTGCATTTTAATACACATTTTGAATCGATATCTATTTCTTGTGATATTGTTAGTTAATAAACTTTTTTTGTATTATTCTTTATATTGGAAGACTTGTGTACTCCTCGAGGACAAAGTGATGTAGCAAAGAAATAAAATAAGAAGTTTCACAATTTTCAACGGACTGCAGTAAAAAATTGAAAAAAGCTATTACATCGATTTTTTTCTTTTTGTAGGTCTTTTCAAATTCTATGTTCTGATACAAGTTTTAATTTAAAAATTTCAATTTGAAGTAGAAAAAATACGGTTGCAAAAAATTGTTCCCCATCTTGTTAATGTCAATCTAATTGATCTTATAACTTGACTACCAGTGAACTAATATTGATAAAAATTATACCGCTCGATTGGAAATTTTTCCTAGATCATTTTCGCTATTTGATTTTCAAGAAAGTCTCCATTTTGAAATTTTTGTCATCTTTACAGTTGAAGGACGACCAAGCTACCGACTAGTCAATTTTCGAATGTCTTTAACTTAACGGTCATTAAGCCAATTATTATGAAAATTATATGATTTGATAGGAAATTTTTCTAGATCATTTTCACATTTTGAATTTTTTGTAAATCTCAATTTTGAAGTTTTTGAAGTCGATACAAGCCAAGGATGATCTAGGGTAGGCAAAGTCAATTTTCACATGCCTATAACTTAAGGACTATTGAACCAATTCTAATGAAAATTATACAGTTTGATTAGAATTTTTCTCTAGATCATTTCCATACTTTGATTTTTCTGAAAATATCGATTTTGAAATTTTCGTCATCTTTATAACTGAAGGATGACCAAGCAAGCGAGCAGTCAATTTTTGAATATCCATAACTTCACGACAATTGAACCTATATGGATGAAAACTATATGAATCGATAGGAAATTTTTCTCTAGATATTTTCCAAAATTCAATTTTTTTGAAAATCTCGATTTTGAACTGTCTACAGGGCTAAACATTCTCTGACAGCGCCTGTAATTTTGCGCCAACGGTGCGCCAAATTGACTATCTTTATTATTGACACACCGTACATGAAAAATCTTCAAAATAAACCGTACTAACTAGTCAAACACAATTTATACAATTTCCATAGTAATCCAAGTAAGGCCTGTTGACGAACAAGGTAGGCCCATTTTGTCCTCCCCCTCGTTGGACTCGTTCCCAATCGATTGATTATACTCAATATCAATGCTGAAAACCATAAAAATTAGCTTTAAAAGCTCTTATTTTTGTAGATTTTGTTAATTTCTACATTTTGATATAAGTTTTTACCAATAAATTTTAGTTTTGAATGGAGAAAACTCGTTTTTAAACTTGATTGTACTTGTTTTGAGAAGTAATTTTCCAGACCGGCTTTCTCTACTCGAAATTTTGATTTTCAACTTGAATTGTATATCAAAATATAGCCCGTCAAAAGATCTACAAAGTAATATAAAAACCATTGATAGAAAGTTTTTCAATTTTTCTATCGAGATTCTCAAGCCTGAAGGTCTCATTTGCCTAGTCTTTCATCTAATCGTTAGTAGTTTTGCAATCTAGTTATCTATGTTTAAAATCAAAATTTTTGCGCAAATTTTTACATTAAAATGTAGCTCTTAAGAAGATCTACAAAATGTTATAAAAATTAATAGCAGAACATTCGTTGATTTCGTTCTGAAGGCCGTCAAACTTTGAGGGGTCGGCCAGAATTTGCCTGAATTTTAACGACCTGCAGTGAAATATTGAAGAAAACTGTGCTATTGAAATTAATATCATTCTGTAGATCTTTTTAAGTTCTAAATTTTGACTTAATTTTTAATTTTGAAATCTTCAAAAATTCACCTCCAATCCTCATTTCTAGAAATGTCCTTGTCTTCTTCCTCTTCCTCCTCCACTTTCACTTTATACCGATTCATGCTCACTCCATTCACCTGTAACTTTATAAAACACTTTTTTGGACTCTAAAAAAATTCAAATACCGTACCTTCAGTATATAGGTATAAAAATCCCTTCCCAGTTGTCTTATCAAAATTGAGCAATGATTTTTGCACATAACGAAGCGAAGCTCACCAACGATTTTGATGGTTTTGTTGTTGTAGAGAACGATCTGGAAAAAAATAGTTGCGAAAAGTCTCGGTTGCGAAACGTCCCACCTCTCCACCAACCGAAATTACTTGTTTTCCTGTCTTCAATCCATGCTCGAACTCTACAATCATCGATTTCGACGGGTCTTCGTAGATTGGAAGGTTCCAAACCGCGTCGAATTTGAACTTCATTTTGAGCGTAGTTTTTTTATGATTAAAAATTATGATTTTAAAACCAAAATTTATATAAAAATGTAGAGCTTAAGAAGATCTACAAAATGGTATAGAAACCAACTACATAACTTTCTCAGATTTTTTACTCCAGGTAGTTGAAACTTGGCAAACTTTTTGAGACTCCTTGAAGTTTGGTAGGCTCCAGAAAAATCTGGAGCCATTTTCTATTATTGAATTGTATATCATTTTGTAGATCTTATCAAGAGCTACATTTTAATATAAAAATCCATACAAAAATCTAAATTTGAAATAGAGAAAATTGCGTTGCAAAATTACCAGGGCAAATGAGAACAAGACAATTGAAACCTTAAAGTTTGACGGACCCCAGAGAAAAATCTAAACATTTTCTAATATTGATTTTAATACCATTTTGTAGATCTTATCAAGGGCTACATTTTGGTGTAAAAATCAATGCAAAAATGTTAATTTTGAGCAACGATAATCAGGTTGGAAAATTACTTCGAAAATTTTAATTTTCATGAAAAAAATTTTTTCCAAAATTTCTTTTTAATCGTTCATTTAATAACAGAAAAAGTGATCTGTCTAGATTCATAAAGTTTATAAAATAACTGAAAAAAGAAAAAATAAAGCAAAAATAAAAGTGATGTGAGAAAAATACTTGAAATAATGGGGGAGACTGGAGTACACTGGGGTACATAATTAGGGGTAAGGATTTTGAAAATTCAAAATTTTTTGAATTGATGTTGAAGTTAGAATAGTGATCAAGAATCGGACATGAAAAATAGTATATGAAATTTGAAATCCAAAAATATATGAAGCAATTTTTGATACTGAAAATCGAGGAGAAAAGTCCAAATAATGATAGGAATACCAGTATGGAGACGTCATTGTGCTTCTGAAAAAAATTGATTTGGCTGCGTACATCTGACTGAGTATCAAACGTTTCCGAAAATTTCAAAAAAAAAATTTTTTCGTCAGCGGCGAGCGCGACAGTAGAAAATTTTACGGCAGCGGCGAGCGCGACAGCAGAAAAATTTCGCTGCTTCAATTTTCCTTGACTGACTATCAAACGTTCATTTCGCTACTTACATTCATTTCTCAAAATCGGATGATCAATTGCTTGCCAGCCAGTTTTCTTGTAGTAGTTCATGTTGCGACCGTCGATCTGAAAATTGAAATTTGAAATTTTGAATTTCCCGCCAATCTCACTCTCAATGTGTACTCGTGGTTTCCATCGTCGGTGATGACATATTGGTTTCCGGAATCTTCGAAAGTGACTTCTTCATTGAACTCGCCGTCGTGGAGGGACTGGAAATTATAGTTTGATACTCAGTCTGAATTGATTTCGCTGCTTGGAAAAGTTTGATACTCAGTCCAAATTCATTTCGCTGCTCAAAACGTTTGATTCTCAGTCAAACATCATTTCGCTGCTTAGTTCTATACTCAGCCTAAATCCATTTCGCTGCTCGAAAACGTTTGGTACTCAGTCTGAACTATTTTTGGCTGCTCACAAAAGTTTGATAGTCAGCCAAGACTTCATTTCGCTGCTAAGTTAGATACTCAGTCAGAACTTCGTTTCGCTTCAAAGTTTGATACTCAGTTAGGGTCGATTTCGCTGCCAAACTTTGTTCCCTGACTGAGTATCAAACTAAATTTCGCTTCCAAAATAAACTCACCATTCCATTGAACAAAATGAGGTAACGTTTCGTTGGGAAAAATGTAACTTGAAGTTGAACCAAATTGAAATTAATCTCCCCAACCGGTGCCATCCATTCCACATGGTCCCATGGAGTTCGATGCATTTTTTTGGCGCCAAATTCAAAAAAAAAAATTTTTTTTCAGCAAAGAAAAACTTTATTCAGAAGAAGTTTATACGAATGAAAAATAAAGGAGTAAAACTTGAGGAAAACAGAAAAAAATCTCGAGGGAAATTATAGGTTATGTGGTAGTGGAAAGTTTTCTTGGAAAATAGAGAAAAATATTTTTCGAAACTATGAATTTTGATCTGGAAGTGATCTTTTGGACTGAGTATCAAACGTAGCAGCGAAATTATGATTAGCTGCGTATCAAACTAACTTAGCAGCGAAATAAAGTCAGACTGAGTATCGAACTATTTAGTAAAATAAAGTGTGGCTGAGAATCAAACATAAGCAGCAAAATTGAGATTGACTATAAAACTAAGAATCGAAATGAAGTTTTGACTGAGTACCAAACATAAGCAGCGAAATTTAATTCGATACTCTGTCAAGGAACAAAAGGTTAGCAACGAAAAGAAATTTCGACTGAGTATCAAACTAAACAGCAAAATTATTTTTGGCTGAGAATCAAACGTAGTAGCGAAATGAAAATTGGCTGAGTATCAAACTAACTCAGCAGCGAAATGAAGTGTGGCTGAGTACCAAACAAATGTAGTAGCGGAATGATGTTAGACTGAGTATCAAACATAAGCAGCAAAATTGAGATTGACTATCAAACTAAGATTTGAAATGAAGTTTTGACTGAGTATCAAACGTAGCAGCGAAATAATAATTGGCTGAGTATCAAACGTAGTAGCAAAATGTAAAATGTGGCTGAGTATCAAACGTAGTAGCGAAATCGACAATGTTATACAGTTGCAGAATAGAGGTTGTCTGATGGCGTGGAATCTGAAAATTCGAAAATTTAGGAATCGAAAATTGTTTTTAAAACTCGCTCATCTATCCCCAATAGTGTTGTATTCCGACTTCTTATAGTAGTTCATGTTCTGTTCGTCTTTCTGAAAAAACAAATGTTTCAAAAATTTGAATTTCCCGCCCAAATTTTTTCCAACATCCAAATTTCCCGCCTCACCTTCAACACAAGCGTCTTCTTATCGTATCTATAAATGATGAAGTTGGCCTCTGGAACTTTGAATTTCACCTCAGCGACCGATCCCTTGACCGGACCATCTTCCTCGACAAGGATCTGGAAAAAAAAAACGTTTGATACTCAGTCAAATTTGAATTTCGCTGCTACAAAAACGTTTGATACTCAGCCTTACCACTCCATCCACACGAACAATCATCCGACCGGTGAGCTCTCCCTCGTCGTATTCGACGAGCACGAACTCCTTGACTCCAACTGGACAATTCCAAGAGGTTCTTTCGAATTTCTCGTAGTTGAGGACACGATGTGAGCCGCGGAATGGCATACTGTAGTTCTGGAATTTTGAAAATTTTCGAAAAAAAAATTCCGAAAAAAAATTTTTTTTCGTCAACGGCGAGCGCGACAGGAGAAGAGGCTTCGGCAGCGGCGAGCGCGACATTTGAATTTTTTTTTTTTTCGATTTTTTGGAAGTTTCACAGTAATTCATGCAGTGGCATACTGTAGTTCTGAAAAATTTCGAAAACAATTTTTCGACAGCGGCGAGCGCGACAGTAGAAGATGCTTCGGCAGTGGTCAGAGCGACAGTTGAATTTTTTTTTCATTTTTTTGGATAATTTTTTACAGGAATTCATGAAGTGGCATACTGTAGTCCTGGAATTTCGAAAAAAGTCTGAATTTTTTCCGGTAGCGGCGAGCGCGACAGTAGAAGAGGCTTCGGCAGTGGTCAGCGCGAGAGTTCAATTTTTTTTCTTTTTTTTTGAATAATTTTTCACGGACATTCACAAGATATACTGTGGCATACTGTAATTCTGGAATTTTGTAAAAAAAATTCACCAGCGGTGAGCGCGACAGTAGAAGAGACTCCGGCAGCGGCCAGCGCGACAGTTGAAAAAAACATTTTTTTTCGATTTTTCGGAAATTTTTCACGGGAATTCATGCAGTGGCATGCTGCAGTTTTGGAATTTCGAAAAATTTCAAAAAAAAATTTTTTCGGCAGCGGCCAGCGCGACAGTAGGAAAAAATTTTCATAGTTTTATAAAAAATTTTATAAGAAAATGAAAGTGTGTTGTATCGATTTATTATAGTTAGGTAGAAAGAAACCAAATAACAAAGAAGAAGAAGAAAAATTTTCAGAGTCTCAAGAGAAGTAACTTGTCAGCTGACAAACACTGATTATAGGGTTTGAAAATGAGAGGAGGAATATTTTGTTTTTGGATGGTAGTTGGAGGAAAGACTTTTTATGGGATATAAAAATTATAGAAAAAATTAATGTCAGAATCCAAAAAAAACAGATTCAAAGTTGCTCCATTGTCCGTCGACGGTACTCCTTGACGACTTCTGGAATCGCCTCGTCCGGTGGTGTGACTCCCATTTGAAGGCATTCGCGATACTTGAGCATGCTGGAATTTGAGTTTCAAAAAAAATTTTTTTGTAAAAAAAATTTTTGTAATACTTTTTGTAATACGCAAATTGTAATACATTTTGTTCAGAATTTTTCGCTGATTCGAATGGTATAATTTTCGTCCAAATCAGTCCATTAGAAGTAGAGATATTTCATTTTTAAAATTAGATAATTTTTCAAAAAAATTTTTTGAAAAACTTTTTTCGGCAGCGGCCAGAGCGACAGCAAAAAAAATTCCAAATATTCGCTGCGTAGCTATATAAAATTGTTTCAAGACATTTTTTAAGAAAACTCACTCCCATTCCTTATAAGTCATCGTCTCTGGGTCCTTGCCACGTGCTTGTTCCTCGGCTTGCGCCCTGAAAATTTGACATTTCGAAAGTGTGACGTTTCGCAAGTGTGACATTTCGAAAGTGCGATATTTTTCAACTGCAACGTTTTGTCCCACTTTCGAAATGTCACACTTGCGAACTGTCGCACTTTCAGAATTAAAAATCCAAATAAACTAACGCAGTGATTATCGGTTTCGGCCAGGTCGATTTCACAATTGGCTTTCGATAGTGCTCCATTTTGGTACCCATTACCTGAAAAATTTTGGAATTTTTTGAGAGTTTCGAAAACAAATGATGTTTCGAAAGTACGAAATACCAAAATGTGACGTTACGAAAGTTCGACATTTCGAAAGTGTGACGCTTCGAAAGTGCGACGTTTCGAAGGCAAAAAATTCAAGTGCGACGTTTCGAAAGCAAAAAGTAATATCAAAACGTGTGTATTTCTCAACTTAACAATTGTTATCCAAGGGCCCCCTGAACTTTATTTCAAATTACTTTAGACCCCCTAAAATTTCGAAGGACCCCCCAAGCCCAACGTTTTCATAACCCTTCACCTATTTATTGTTCTAGAAACCAGGGTGAATGTGAAGACTTTTTCTTAAAGACAAAGGAACATCTGTACACAGATCTTTATCTTTTTGATTTACGATGTGAGGACCAGGATTAGGTCGTAGAAAACAAAGGGACCGACAAGCCCCGCCCATTTTTGACCTGGCTCCGCCCCTTTGGGAGTAGAAGGGCTAAAAAATCGTCAGTCTACCACATTTTTTGTACGGGAAGTTCTGGAAAGAGCGGAGATCCGGTGGGGTCGTGGGGGACCTCTTGTGTTGTACGGGGAGTTCTGAAAAGAGCGGAGATCCGGTGGGGTCGTGGGGGACCTCTTGTGTTGTACGGGGAGTTCTGAAAAGAGCGGAGATCCGGTGGGGTCGTGGGGGACCTCTTGTGTTGTACGGGGAGTTCTGGAAAGAGCGGAGATCCGGTGGGGTCGTGGGGGACCTCTTGTGTTGTACGGGAAGTTCTGGAAAGAGCGGAGATCCGGTGGGGTCGTGGGGGACCTCTTGTTTGAACGGGGAGTTCTGAAAAGAGCGGAGATCCGGTGGGGTCGTGGGGGACCTCTTGTGTTGTACGGGGAGTTCTGGAAAGAGCGGAGATCCGGTGGGGTCGTGGGGGACCTCTTGTGGTTTTGGGGTTTTTCTAGTTTTCCCCATGTCAAAAAAAATTTTTCCCTTTCACGTACTGAGCCTCACCGTGGCGAAAGGGTTCCACAGATGCTTGCATCTGGCCAATCAGTACAAATCTTTTTGTTCCCCGCACTTGCGAAACGTCGCACTTGCGAAATGTCTCCTTCAACAAAAAAATTTCAAGAAGTTTTGTACTACTCGTGGACAAGACCTCCCAAAAAAAGTTCACCTTTAGCTCGTACTCAAATTTTGCATCTCCCAAGCATTTGACAGAAATCGAACACCCGATCTCGAAAACTTTGAAATGTTGCTCTCCGCTAGTCTGGACAGACTTGTCGTTGAAGAGAATCACCTGAAATATTGGAGATTCAGAACTCAAAAAAATCTGAAAAAAATTTTTATTCAAAAATCCAAAAAAATGTTTTTTTCAAAAAACTTTTTTGAAATTTTTCAATTTTTTGTAATTTCAAAAAAATGTAAAAATTGAAGAATCACAGGGGTCTAAGTACTCAACATCCAAAATTCAAAGTAATCCCAAAGACATGTGATATTTTTTCGTAAAAAATTTCTAGGCTCCGCCCACAAAAGGGGGTGGAGCATAAAAAGTTGATTACAAATGAAATTTTCAAAAATATTTTTCTTGTGATTTTTTGAAAAGATAATAAAGGACTTTGAGAATTCTAAGAATCCAAAAAAAAACCGAAAAAAATTTTTTGAAAAATTTTTCATCCAAAAAAAGAGACAACTCACAAGTCCATTTGCTCTTATAACCTGCTTCCCATTTTTTATTCCATGAGCAAATTCAATTGTCACAATCCTCCCATTCATTGGAATTTTCCACACAGCATCGAAGTCAAGGGACATTTCAGAATTTATACTAGAAAAATCTGAAAAAAAATCTTAAAAAAATTTTTTTTTCAAAATTTTAAAATCTGGGACATTTTAAGATTTCAAAAAAGCAGAAAGCTGTTGTAGTTTTTACCCTATGAACAGTAATGTTAGACATGGTCTTCAAGAGGTCCCTGTTGGTTACCCTCTTCTGTGTAACATGGGGGGTACCCTTTGAACAGTAATATTAGACATGGTCTTCAGAGGTCCCTGTTGGTTACCCTCTTCTGTGTAACATGGGGGGTACCCTATGAACAGTAATATTAGAGATGGTCTTCAGAGGTCCCTGTTGGTTACCCTCTTCTGTGTAACATGGGGGGTACCCTTTGAACAGTAATATTAGACATGGTCTTCAGAGGTCCCTGTTGGTTACCCTCTTCTGTGTAACATGGGGGGTACCCTATGAACAGTAATATTAGAGATGGTCTTCAGAGGTCCCTGTTGGTTACCCTCTTCTGTGTAACATGGGGGGTACCCTATGAACAGTAATGTTAGACATGGTCTTCAGAGGTCCCTGTTGGTTACCCTCTTCTGTGTAACATGGGGGGTACCCTTTGAACAGTAATATTAGACATGGTCTTCAGAGGTCCCTGTTGGTTACCCTCTTCTGTGTAACATGGGGGGTACCCTTTGAACAGTAATATTAGAGATGGTCTTCAGAGGTCCCTGTTGGTTACCCTCTTCTGTGTAACATGGGGGGTACCCTTTGAACAGTAATATTAGAGATGGTCTTCAGAGGTCCCTGTTGGTTACCCTCTTCTGTGTAACATGGGGGGTACCCTTTGAACAGTAATATTAGACATGGTCTTCAGAGGTCCCTGTTGGTTACCCTCTTCTGTGTAACATGGGGGGTACCCTTTGAACAGTAATATTAGAGATGGTCTTCAGAGGTCCCTGTTGGTTACCCTCTTCTGTGTAACATGGGGGGTACCCTTTGAACAGTAATATTAGACATGGTCTTCAGAGGTCCCTGTTGGTTACCCTCTTCTGTGTAACATGGGGGGTACCCTTTGAACAGTAATATTAGAGATGGTCTTCAGAGGTCCCTGTTGGTTACCCTCTTCTGTGTAACATGGGGGGTACCCTTTGAACAGTAATATTAGACATGGTCTTCAGAGGTCCCTGTTGGTTACCCTCTTCTGTGTAACATGGGGGGTACCCTATGAACAGTAATATTAGAGATGGTCTTCAGAGGTCCCTGTTGGTTACCCTCTTCTGTGTAACATGGGGGGTACCCTATGAACAGTAATGTTAGAGATGGTCTTCAAGAGGTCCCTGTTGGTTACCCTCTTCTGTGTAACATGGGGGGTACCCTTTGAACAGTAATATTAGAGATG
Organism: Caenorhabditis zanzibari; assembly: GCA_963966625.1. NCBI lineage: Eukaryota > Metazoa > Nematoda > Chromadorea > Rhabditida > Rhabditidae > Caenorhabditis > Caenorhabditis zanzibari. Next base: position 15,896,722 of record OZ016470.1, read on the forward strand.
GTCTTCAGAGGTCCCTGTTGGTTACCCTCTTCTGTGTAACATGGGGGGTACCCTATGAACAGTAATATTAGAGATGGTCTTCAGAGGTCCCTGTTGGTTACCCTCTTCTGTGTAACATGGGGGGTACCCTATGAACAGTAATATTAGACATGGTCTTCAGAGGTCCCTGTTGGTTACCCTCTTCTGTGTAACATGGGGGGTACCCTTTGAACAGTAATATTAGACATGGTCTTCAGAGGTCCCTGTTGGTTACCCTCTTCTGTGTAACATGGGGGGTACCCTATGAACAGTAATGTTAGACATGGTCTTCAAGAGGTCCCTGTTGGTTACCCTCTTCTGTGTAACATGGGGGGTACCCTATGAACAGTAATATTAGAGATGGTCTTCAGAGGTCCCTGTTGGTTACCCTCTTCTGTGTAACATGGGGGGTACCCTATGAACAGTAATATTAGACATGGTCTTCAGAGGTCCCTGTTGGTTACCCTCTTCTGTGTAACATGGGGGGTACCCTTTGAACAGTAATATTAGACATGGTCTTCAGAGGTCCCTGTTGGTTACCCTCTTCTGTGTAACATGGGGGGTACCCTATGAACAGTAATATTAGAGATGGTCTTCAGAGGTCCCTGTTGGTTACCCTCTTCTGTGTAACATGGGGGGTACCCTATGAACAGTAATGTTAGAGATGGTCTTCAAGAGGTCCCTGTTGGTTACCCTCTTCTGTGTAACATGGGGGGTACCCTATGAACAGTAATGTTAGAGATGGTCTTCAAGAGGTTCCTGTTGGTTACCCTCTTCTGTGTAACATGGGGGGTACCCTATGAACAGTAATGTTAGACATGGTCTTCAGAGGTCCCTGGTGGTTACCCTCTTCTGTGTAACATGGGGGGTACCCTATGAACAGTAATGTTAGACATGGTCTTCAAGAGGTCCCTGGTGGTTACCCTCTTCTGTGTAACATGGGGGGTACCCTATGAACAGTAATGTTAGACATGGTCTTCAAGAGGTCCCTGTTGGTTACCCTCTTCTGTGTAACATGGGGGGTACCCTATGAACAGTAATATTAGAGATGGTCTTCAGAGGTCCCTGTTGGTTACCCTCTTCTGTGTAACATGGGGGGTACCCTTTGAACAGTAATATTAGAGATGGTCTTCAGAGGTCCCTGTTGGTTACCCTCTTCTGTGTAACATGGGGGGTACCCTTTGAACAGTAATATTAGACATGGTCTTCAGAGGTCCCTGTTGGTTACCCTCTTCTGTGTAACATGGGGGGTACCCTTTGAACAGTAATATTAGAGATGGTCTTCAGAGGTCCCTGTTGGTTACCCTCTTCTGTGTAACATGGGGGGTACCCTTTGAACAGTAATATTAGACATGGTCTTCAGAGGTCCCTGTTGGTTACCCTCTTCTGTGTAACATGGGGGGTACCCTATGAACAGTAATATTAGAGATGGTCTTCAGAGGTCCCTGTTGGTTACCCTCTTCTGTGTAACATGGGGGGTACCCTATGAACAGTAATGTTAGACATGGTCTTCAAGAGGTCCCTGTTGGTTACCCTCTTCTGTGTAACATGGGGGGTACCCTATGAACAGTAATATTAGAGATGGTCTTCAGAGGTCCCTGTTGGTTACCCTCTTCTGTGTAACATGGGGGGTACCCTATGAACAGTAATATTAGACATGGTCTTCAGAGGTCCCTGTTGGTTACCCTCTTCTGTGTAACATGGGGGGTACCCTTTGAACAGTAATATTAGACATGGTCTTCAGAGGTCCCTGTTGGTTACCCTCTTCTGTGTAACATGGGGGGTACCCTATGAACAGTAATATTAGAGATGGTCTTCAGAGGTCCCTGTTGGTTACCCTCTTCTGTGTAACATGGGGGGTACCCTATGAACAGTAATGTTAGAGATGGTCTTCAAGAGGTCCCTGTTGGTTACCCTCTTCTGTGTAACATGGGGGGTACCCTATGAACAGTAATGTTAGAGATGGTCTTCAAGAGGTTCCTGTTGGTTACCCTCTTCTGTGTAACATGGGGGGTACCCTATGAACAGTAATGTTAGACATGGTCTTCAGAGGTCCCTGGTGGTTACCCTCTTCTGTGTAACATGGGGGGTACCCTATGAACAGTAATGTTAGACATGGTCTTCAAGAGGTCCCTGGTGGTTACCCTCTTCTGTGTAACATGGGGGGTACCCTATGAACAGTAATGTTAGACATGGTCTTCAAGAGGTCCCTGTTGGTTACCCTCTTCTGTGTAACATGGGGGGTACCCTATGAACAGTAATATTAGAGATGGTCTTCAGAGATCCCTGTTGGTTACCCTCTTCTGTGTAACATGGGGGGTACCCTATGAACAGTAATGTTAGAGATGGTCTTCAAGAGGTCCCTGGTGGTTACCCTCTTCTGTGTAACATGGGGGGTACCCTATGAACAGTAATACTAGACATGGTCTTCAGAGGTCCCTGGTGGTTACCCTCTTCTGTGTAACATGGGGGGTACCCTATGAACAGTAATGTTAGAGATGGTCTTCAAGAGGTCCCTGTTGGTTACCCTCTTCTGTGTAACATGGGGGGTACCCTATGAACAGTAATGTTAGAGATGGTCTTCAAGAGGTCCCTGGTGGTTACCCTCTTCTGTGTAACATGGGGGGTACCCTATGAACAGTAATACTAGACATGGTCTTCAGAGGTCCCTGGTGGTTACCCTCTTCTGTGTAACATGGGGGGGTACTAGGGTTCCGAATCGAACAATTAAAACGACTAAATTGACTTTTTCGAAAGTCATTTTAGTCATTTGCGTGGAAAGTCGAAAATTTTCGATTATCAAAAATATCATTTTGGTCAAATTTGTCATTTTTCAATTGGAAATTTCAGTAGAAAATAGTAGCAAACGTGTGAAAAAGTCGGAAAATGATTATTTTGATCATTTTGACCTTCACGTTTTTGTTGCTTTTCCAACCTTTATGACTAAATCCGACAATCGAATTTTTTCGTTTTTGAAGAAAATGACTATTTTGACAATCGTTTTCGATCGTTTTCGCGTGTTTTTAAAAAATGACTGAAACGATTCGGAACCATAGGGGGTACCCTATGAACAGTAATGTTAGAGATGGTCTTCAAGAGGTCCCTGTTGGTTACCCTCTTCTGTGTAACATGGGGGGTACCCTTTGAACAGTAATATTAGACATGGTCTTCAGAGGTCCCTGTTGGTTACCCTCTTCTGTGTAACATGGGGGGTACCCTATGAACAGTAATGTTAGAGATGGTGTAACAAAACCCTTTTCTGATATAGGTTCTGTTAAACATTGAAAGAAACGATAAAAACTGAGTTGATTTCCGTTAATTTTGAGACACTTTTTTCCGAGAGATTTTAGGAGAAGGAAAAAATTTGACTTCTTGAAGTTTTGCTAATTTCGACACAAAATTAGAAATGGGAACAAAAATACTTGTACTGATCAGCCAGATGCCGAAGCATCTGTGGATCCCTTTCGCCACGGAGGGCTCAGTACGTGAAAGGAACTGTGAAAAAAAACTTTTTTTTGATCACGGGGAAAACTAGAAAAACCCCAAAACCACAGGAGGCCCCCCACGACCCCACCGGATCTCCGCTCTTTCCAGAACTCCCCGTACAACACAAGAGGTCCCCCACGACCCCACCGGATCTCCGCTCTTTCCAGAGCTCCCCGTACAACACAAGAGGTCCCCCACGACCCCACCGGATCTCCGCTCTTTTCAGAACTCCCCGTTCAAACAAGAGGTCCCCCACGACCCCATCGGATCTCCGCTCTTTCCAGAACTCCCCGTACAACACAAGAGGTCCCCCACGACCCCACCGGATCTCCGCTCTTTTCAGAACTCCCCGTACAACACAAGAGATCCCCCACGACCCCACCGGATCTCCGCTCTTTCCAGAACTCCCCGTACAACACAAGAGGTCCCCCACGACCCCACCGGATCTCCGCTCTTTTCAGAACTCCCCGTACAAAAAGAGTGGTACACTGATGGTCTCTTAGCCCCTTATACACCCAAAGGGGCGGAGCAAAGTATTGGAGGTCGTAAATGGTATGTTTCGTTGTATTTATTCCTCACATTGTCAGATCGTAAATAAAGATAAAGGTGTGTGTACAGGTGTTCCTTTTGTCAAAAAAAAACCTTCACATCCTAAATTTTCTAGAACAATGGATAGGTAAAGGTCATGAAAACGTTGGGCTTAGGGTCCCGAATAAGTTTATGGTCTCAAGTAAATTGAAATAAAATTCAAGAAGCCAAAGACAAGGTTTCTCAGGTTTGGGTAACATTTATTTAGTTGAGAAAGACACACATTTTGCTAATAAGAACGCTCAATTTGACACAGAAAAACAAGCGTTGTGGAAAACTGAAAATCGCTACTTTTTGTAACTGGAATTTCGAATATCAAAATTTCTTGAAATCCCGAAATTCCAACCAAGAAACAACCCCAAAAACAAAATGATGTGATAAATAAATCTTTTTCGAAAAAAAATCCCATGACTGATAATTATAGGATTAGGTGTTATACACATTTGAGATTTGTACTTTTGCAATCTTTTTCCTCGAAAATGTCAATTTTTGATTTTGTGTTGCAAGAAAAAAAAACGATTTTTCAAAAGTTTTAATTGGAAAGTAAAACTAAAAACCAAAAAGATCACATAATGAGATATCAAAGTATAAATAAAAAAGAGTGAAAAACCAGTAAGAGAGGAAGATCATGAGAAAAAAATTAGGAAAAAATAATAAATTTTCAATAAAAATTTCACGATGTAGACGCCTCGTTCTCATTCGTCGCCGGCGCTTTCTTCTTCTCCTCGACAATTCGATACGATCCGTTGATACACGTGAGCAATCCGAGAGCAACTTTCCGCTGAAGGAACGCGGTGACGTGATCGATGCTCGGACCGGCGGACGTTGGTGAGCCGAACATACGGTAGACACGATGCATACGCTCGGCTTTGACTTCGCCGTTGGGAGAGTGGTTGGCCTGGAAAAATAGGGGAATTCGGAATCTATATGGATCTTTGAGGAGCCTTTAGAGCTCTTCGGGATCCTTCAGAATCTTTCTGGGTCCTTCAGAAGCCTTCAGAATTTTCCAGAATGCTTCTAGCTTTCTTTTACCTTTCTGGACTTTTCTGAATATTCCCGGACTCTTCTAAGACCGTCAGAATCCTCCTGAACCCTTCAGGATCCTTCAGAACACATCTGGATCTTTCTGGATTTTTCAGAATCCTTGAAAATCCTTCAGAATCCTCCAGAATCGTTTAAAAGTCTTCAGAAGCCTTAAGAATCCTCCAAAATTCTCCAAAATGCTTCTGGCTTCTTCTGGGTCTTTCTGGACCCTTCAGAATTCTTCAGGATCCTCCTGGATCCTTCAGGATCTTTCAGAATTCATCAGGATCCTTCTGGATCCTTCTGAATTGTTGGTTCCTTCTAGATTCTCTGGATCCTTCTTTGTCTTTCAGATTCCTTCTGGATCCACCAGACCCCTTCAGAATCTTCCAGAATCCTCCCTAACCCCTCTCCACCTACAATATAGTTTCTCGTGTATCCCCAGTACTGTTCCAACGCATCAACCATATCCGAATTCTCCTCCGGCTCCACATCGTCGTCGTCACAGACGTCCGGAGTCCCGGAACGTTCTGGAAGAATCGCGTTCGGGTTTCGAGTCAGCGTCCACGTGTCACTGCTGATCATTGGGTTCTGAAAAAGAAAATTGAGGCTCAAGTTTCTTTCAGACTGTTCTCATTGCCACTAACCATACTAATAAATCCCTGCTTGACGAGCCAATCCAATCGCTTCTTCGTAATAATCACATTGACACCGAGTCGATCCATGACTTCTTTCGTCGTCCAAACCTCTTTTTCAAGGAAGAGAAGAAGGGTGTGAGCGTAGGCATTCGGAATCGTTCGCTCGATTTTCACACCGTCCAGCTCGATCTCCAGCTCCATGCACCTGGAAATTAGAAAACGAGGGTTTCAGTTTCTTTTTAAAAGCTCCGTGGGATCCTCTGGGACCTTTGAGATCCTTTGGGATCCTCTGGGATCCTCTCAAATCTTCTAGGATCTTCCGTGACCTTCTAGAGTCCTCGCGGATTCTCTAGTAATTTCTAAAATCCTCTAGGGTCCTTTAGAATCTTCCAGGATCTTCTAGGATCGTCTAGGCTCGTCTAGAATCTTCTTAGGATCTTCCGTGACTTTCTAGGATTGTCTAGAATCTTCCGGAATCCTCGAGGATCCTCTAATAATTTCTAAAATCCTCTAGAATCTTCTTAGGATCTTCCGTGACTCTCTAGGATCTTCTAGGATTTTCAAAGGCCTTCTAGGATCTTTTAGGATCTTCCGGGTCCTTCTAGGATCTTCAAAATTCCTCGCGGATAGTCTATGAATTTATAAAATTCTCTAGGATCTTTAAAGACCTTCTAGAACTTTCTGGGATCTTTCAGGATCTTTTAGGATTTTTTAGGATAATTTAGAATCTTCTAAAATCCTCTGAAATCTTTGAAGACCTTCAGGATGCTATTAGACACTTTTGGATACTTTCCGAGGTCTCTAAATCTTTCCTGACGATTCTAGATGGTTTTTAAAGCTTCAGAATCATCCGGAATTCTCAAAAATTCAATTTCTTGCTCATTTTTAGGCTCAAAAGCGTTATCCTTACCCAACACTTTTATAAAACTCCACTTTTCGACTCCTCTTCGCTTCCTCGTAGACCTTCTCGTACACTTGGATCGCTTCGAATAGCTCCGGTGGAATGAGCTGAAATTTTGAAATTGGAGATTTTTAGCTAAAATTGAGCCTACTTCATTCAACGCCTTCTCCGTTTGCTCAACGTCCAATTTCGGCCAGTAGTGATTGGAAATAATGCATCCGGCGACGGGAATCGTTCGCTCGGGACGTTTCTCCTCGGCCAGCTCGTCCACTTCCTGACTGTGCATCACGTCGCGGAGCATCACTTCGCAGTGTTGAAGCTCACTGTATTGGAAGCGAAGCTTGAGGAGTTCCAGATAGCGTTGCTCGAAGTAGGGCTGGAAAAATGGAAATTTTAGGAATCTAGAATCTTCTGGAGATGTTTAGAATCCTTCAGAATTCCTTTGAATGCCTTTGCTTCATTTTGAATTCTTCGGACATCTCAAGAATCTTTCTGAATCTTTCGGAATCCCTTTGGATCCTTCTGAATCCTTCAGAATCCTTAAACATCCTTCAGAATACTTTAGAAAGCTTCTGGATTTTCCGGAACCTTTCTGGATCTTTCTGGATCCTTCTGGACCTTCCTGAATCTTTGTAGATCTTTCAGAATCTTTCAGAATCCTTCAAAATCCTTCAGAATTTTTCAAAATCCTACAGAATCCTTCAGATAGCGTCTGGATCCTTCTGGATCCTTCAGAATCCTTCAGAATCCTTTAGAAAGCTTCTAGGCCCTCCTGGATCTTTCTGGATTCTTCTGGATTCTTCTGGATCCTTCTGGACGATTCTAAATGCTCCTAGAAACACTCACATCCTTATTACTCGATCCAGACAGTCTCTCAGCCAACAGGGCACGATACTCCTTGACGAAAAGCTCCTTGCTACCGTACACCGACACCATCATATTGAAGACGTCGACGCCTTGACGTCCGGGTGCTCCGTCACCTGCAGATGCTTATTTCTCAAGTTTGGGCGCCTGGAAACCGTCTTTTTTCACTTACCAACCATCGCGTCGGTGGGATTCGGTGACCATGTTTCCCATCCGCGTGTATCCATGTTTTCGGGCAGGAATTCATCGTTCACACCACGCAGCTCCTCCTCGTTCATCATTGCCGAGCGTACGGATTTCGACTGAGGCTTTTGATTGGTTAGATGGGAGAATTTTGAGCATAAAAATTACCATATCCTTCTCGAGCTCCTCTTTTTTGCTCGACGTGATGTAGGTTATGATTTGTTGAACAGTATCCGGGCGGCGTCTGGAAAAATGAGGGGATTTTAGATTTTGAAGGTTCTGAATCACTTGGAATTCTTTAGAATCCCTCAGGATCTTTCAGGATCCTCCAGAATGCTCCAGAATCCTTCTGGATCATTCTGGACCCTTCTGGATTCTCTAGAATTCTCTTGGAGCCTCTAGAATAGTCTAGGATCCTCCAGAATCTTCCAGAATCCTCCAGAATCCTTCAGAATCCTCCAGAATCCTCTAGAATACTCCTGGGTTCTTATGGCATCTCCTGAATCCTTCAGAACCCCACAAGATTTTCCAGGATCCTCCACATTGTTCCAAAACCATCCAGGATTCTTCAGAATCCTTCAGAATCCTCCAGAATCCTTCTGGACGCTCCAGAATACTCCTGGATTTTTCTGGACTCTCCTGAATTCTCCGTAAGAGTTTAGAATTCTTCAGAATCCCTCAGAATCATTCAGAATCCTCCAGAAATCTCCAGGATCTTTCAGAATCCTTCAGAATACTCCTGGATTCTTCTAGACTTTCCTGAATCCTCCAGAATCCTCCAGGATCCGTCAGAATCCTCCGGAATCCTCCAGAATCGAAAATCTCTAGTTTCTCTCTATTTTTTCCGATTTTAACTCAATTTTTCTCAATTTCAGTTAAGAATCCTTCAATTTTTCCATTTTTGCGCCATTTTTCTCGCTTTCAAACCATTTTTCCATCAAAAACTCACTTTAAATACTCTCGAATCACTCCACAAACTTTGTGCATCACCACACAACTGCTGTCCATTTCGCGGAGTGCCTCGACGCATTTCGCATACGCTGTTAGGATGGTTTTCGTGTCGACGGCTGAAAAATTTAGGTTTTTGGGGTACTCTGGGACGATTCACAGACAAAAATGCACTATTTTTACATAAAATACCTCAAAATGACTGTAAAAATGGCAATTTTCGATGTTTTAATCAAAAACAATGCATTTATTCAGCGATTTTCCAAACAAAAAAAAAACTCACAGGCAATCAAAAGTTTCGTATCAACACTGTAGATGAGCCGTCTCGTCAGATCCTCTCTTCCATAATTTGCCGATTTCATTAGGCAAAATTTCGCAGTGATAATCTCGCGGAACTTCTCCGGGAAGGCGACGGCAACCATGTGATAGGCCTGAAAAAATGCTCAAAATAGTGGAATTTTAGTAGAAATTGACTAAATTTTAGCTACACTCCTGTAGGTTGTTGCTCACCGAAAATAGCTCAATTTTAGAAATTTTGGCTCAATTTTGGAGCATTTTGATCGCTTTTCGATGAATTTTGCGCTCTTAACATAATTTTTTATGAAAAATATGGCCAAAAACGGATAAAAATTAGCTAAAATTGATAGAATCATGTTTTGGCTAATTCTGATCATTTTCGATCAATTTTGGAGCATTTTGAGCTTATTTGAAGTCTACAAATCGCTTTTTTCAATGAATTTTAAGTCAAAATTGATGAAAAACGGATAAAAATGAGCAAAAATTGATAGAAATCTTGTTTTGACGGTTTCTGATCATTTTTAATCGATTTCGGAGCATTTTTAGCAGTTTTTCATGTTTTCCTCTCCATTCAAAATTCCACTAACATTTTTCGACAACATTTGAAACACATCCTTGTAGATCTGATCCTCAATCATATGATACGCTGGCTCCATGGTCATCGACGCCGCCCAAATCCGAAGACCCTCCATGAACTCTTGGAGCATATTACAACGGAGCTCACCGTCGAATGCTCGCTTCTCGTGCATTACCAACGAGGCGGCGAGCTCACGGATGTACAGAGAGACGGCTGTGTTCATGTGACGATTCGCGTTGACGATTCCGGTTTTTCTGGAAAAATGGAGGGTTTTGAGTCAAATTTCTCGAATTTTGGATTTTTCTGGATCTTTCTGGACGCTTCTGGACGCTTTTGGATCCTCCAGAATCCTTCAGAATCCTTCTCAACTCACAATTCATTAACAAACGCGGTAAAATCCTGCACATACTGCTGATTTCGCTCCTTCTTCTCGTCGGTCCACAGTGATTCGTTCAAATCGATTCCATGGTCGATTTTTCGGATCGGATTGTAGCCGGCCACTGGAAAAATGCAATTTTTAAAGGTGGTGGGACAGCAAAAATTTATTTTTTCTGAAACTCCTGTGAACTGGAGCTATAGATAGTGTAAGCAATTTCTGATATACCAACTGTTCTATTTCGGCTGATTTTTGTCCGAAAAACAGGCTTCAAATAAGAAAAGTCGTAAGGTTTGATGTATTGTACGCATACACCACAACTGACACGCTCACGCAAAAATGCACGATTTTCCCCCGGAATTTCCCCCGAGAAAGTGCTGTCCCGCCACCTTTAAGTTCAAAATTCTAGATTTTTGGCTTAAAATAAAGCTTACATCGAAAATTAGCCCAATGCGATAGGAAATACGGGCGGAGCACTTGGATGACGACTTTTTGCATGGCGAGAGGGAAGATGAGCTCGGCGGCGTAGTGGACATCCGGATTTCCGACACCGTTTTCCAAGGCGAACTGAAAATGTGGATTTTAGAGCGGTCTAGGTTGTTTTTGAGTTGAAAATATGGATTTTTAGCTATTTTCTTCGTTTTTTATGTAAAATTTTTGCTTTTTTAGCTGTAAAAATGGCTGAAAAATCATATTTTCGGATTTTCGAAAGGCGAACGGAAAAAAAAACGAATTTTGGATTTTCTGAGTGGTTTCTGAGCTTAAAAAATGGATTTTTGGCTGTTTTCTTCGTTTTTATGTAAAATTTTTGCTTTTTTAGCTGTAAAAATAGCTGAAGACTGAGATTTTCCGATTTTCGAAAGGCGAACTAAAAATAGGGACTTAAGATTCTTTTAGGTAGTTTTTTGAGTAAAAAATCAGGATTTTTAGCTATTTTTTTTCGTATTTTACAAAGTTGTATGTGAAACTTTGTTTTTTATCTATTAAAATGACCAAAAAATAATATTTTCGGCTTTAACAACTTTTTCGAGATTTTTTTGAATTTTTAAGTTTTTTCATTGATTATTCATTGCTTTGGGTGATTTTTTAGTTGAAAATCAGAATTTTAAGCAAATTGTGGCTTTTTTACCTATCAAAATAGCCTAAAAATTAGATTTTCAATTTTAACCATTTTTTTGGAATTTTTCGAGTTTTTCAGCTTTTTCATTGATTATTTTTTATCATTTTAGGTAGTTTTTCGAGTTTAAAATGTAGGTTTTTCGGCAATTTTTTAGGTTTCTTAAGAGAATTTTAATTGAATTTTTGGCTTCGTATTTTTTGAAACAGCTGAAGAAAGATTTTTCGATTTTGACAAATTTTTATTGGATTTTTTTTCGATTTTTTTCAGTTTTATCATTGATTTTTTACAGCAGGGACACCAAAAACTTGAATTCCCGCCAATTTTTCTAGTATTTTTCCAGAAACTTACCACCAAACACTCCTGTTGTACTCGTTGCAGCACCGTCGTCATATCGTACACTTTTTCAATATGTTTCGCTTGTTTCGAGTACGCAATCAACGCCTCCCAGACTTCTTTCTTTTTCGAAACACAGAAGTTTCTTGAAAAATTTATTTTTTCATTAAAATTTTTTTTCAAAAAAAATCTCACCTGTAACGCATGGCAGCCTCCTGCGACTCGGTCATTCTCTCAAAAAGCGACATTTTTTTGGTTTTTAATCAAGATTTTTTTTCGGTTTTTTCAATATATTGATGAAGAAGAAGAAGATGACGACGAAGAAGCGGAGTGGGAGGGATGAGAGAGACGACGGAAGGGGAAAATGATGATATTCAGGAGTACGGTAGCTTAAAGGCGCATGCATGCCTTTGCTAAATTGGGTCTCGTTGGGAAATTCTAATTCGTAGGCTTAAACTGATTTTAAAAATAATTGTTTTGCAAAAATTGTGTTAAAATGCTCCAAATTCAAATTCTATACTTTTGCACCCCATGGGGTGCTATATATAAAGCGCTAGCACGAGATTTAGGCACTTGTTCGGTGGAGCGCGCTTGCATTGTACGAGGCGGAAAAAAGAAAAAAGCACGGCACCCTCGCCGTGTAGTCGACGGCGTGTAGTCCTCTCGGACTAAACCGTCTGCGCCTCTGCGTCTCTCGCACTCACACACTCTTTTTCAGGTATTTCAGTATATTGCGATTTTCAGCCAACTGCGATATGTTTTCCGAAAACAAAACCATAACAAAGATAGAACAAACCGTCAGCTTCATTTTAAGGTATGAATCATCATTTTTGGTTTCGAACTCGCTGAGAAAAAGTTGGATTTAGATTTTTCAGGCCAAAATTTGGAGTCTTCGTCAAGAAGACGCTATCACTGATGGTCATATGTAGTGAAAATACCAGAGTAGGTACAAAATAAGAAACGATGTGCTAAAATATCAATTTTATCTGGTTTTACCCTCACTGAGATGCCTTTCTAAAAACGGAGAGAACCAGCGTATGTTTGGACATTTTCTGAATAAATTCGAACAATTCGAAGCGCATTAGGCGTTTTTACTGATTTTGAAGGCATATGACCATCAGTGATAGCGTATTCTTGACGAAGACTCCAAATGTTGGCCTGAAAAATCTAAATCCAACTTTTTCTCAGCGAGTTCGAAACCAAAAATGATGATTCATACCTTAAAATGAAGCTGACGGTCTGTTCTATCTTTGTTATGGTTTTGTTTTTGGAAAAAATATCGCAGTTGGCTGAAAATCGCAATATACTGAAATACCTGAGAAAGAGTGTGTGAGTGCGAGAGACGCAGAGGCGCAGACGGTTTAGTCCGAGAGGACTACACGCCGTCGACTACACGGCGAGGGTGCCGTGAAAAGAAAAAGAAAATTGCTCACTTCTAAACTATTTTCAAGCGGGAATTGGTTTCCTTTCTTTTTAAAACAAAAATAATTCACAAAAATGTTTCCATGCTTTCAGGGCACCAGAATGGTGCGAATGCGTCCCGATTTGCAGTGTTTCAACCCGAGAGACTATCAAGTAAGGAAGAAATTCCGAAAAAAAATTAAAATTCTCAAATTTTCAGGTAGAGCTCTTGGATAAAGCGTCGAAAAAGAACACGATTGTTCAACTGGGAACTGGAAGTGGAAAAACGTTCATCGCGGTTCTCCTGCTCAAAGAATATGGCGTTCAAATGTTTGTGCCAATGGAGAAAGGAGGAAAACGAGCGTTTTTCGTTGTGGAAAAAGGTGGAAATTTGAAAAATAGAGAAAAATTCAATTGAGATAGTGAAAAATCCCAAAAAAAAATTAACCGAAAATCAAGAAATCCGGCCAAAAACAAAAAAAAATTTATATTCTGAAAAAATTAACTTTAAAAAAATGTTCCTTGAATAAATTTTCATTAGAAACGTCCCAAAATGCTCAACATTCAGTTGGGATTTTGAAAAATCAAGAAAAAATAGTTCAAATCCCAAAAACCTGAAAAAAAATCGCAGAAAAACTGAAAATTTGAAATTTCAACAAAAATTTTAAAACATTGAATTCAAGCTGTTTTTAAGTCTTAAAAGGATCAGAATCTTGATAAAAACCCTTTAAAAAGCTCAAAATTTCAAATTGGGGGTCCCTGAAATTTTTTTAATAGCTCAAAAAATTGAAAATTTGAAACTTCACGGAAAATTTTTTAAAAATTGGATTCAAATTGTTTTTATGTGTCAAAAGCACCAAAATCTTGATAAATACCTAGAAAACATTGTAAATAGCAACAATTTCACGAAAAAAAAATCAAAAAATTTGAAAAAAACGGGTCCACTACCCAAAATTCCGAAAAATCTATCAAAAACTGAAAATTTTAAATTTTATTCAAAAATTCAAAAACATTGGATTCAATTTGTTTTTAAGTCTCAAAAGCACAAAAATCTTGATAAAAACCTCAAAAAACGCTCAGAATTTCAAATTTGGAGTTCCTGAAATTTTTCCATAAAAATTTTTTTTTGCTTTTTTTCTCTCTCAAAAACTCAATATTGACTCTTTTTACCTATAACTCTCCAATTTTCCCCCAATGTCCTTCAACTATCTTCCAGTAAACCTCGTCGAGCAACAAGCCGCCCACATCGAAGTGCACACGAGTTTCAAAGTTGGCCAAGTTCACGGACAGACTAGTAGCGATTTGTGGCGGAGCCCCGAGCACTGTGATGAGTTCATGCGACAGAATCATGTGAGAATTGATTTTTGAGAAAAAAAGAGTTAAAAATTCCACTGAAAATGACCCAAAATCCATTGAAAACAATTGAAAATCATTAACTTAAAATTAACAGCAAAAATACCCATTTTGACTCGAAAAACTTGATTTTTAGTCAATTTTTACCAATTTTAAGCTCAAAAATTCAATTTTCAAGCTATTTTCGTGTCATTTTTCCAGGTCGTCGTTATCACCGCCCAATGCTTGCTTGATTTGATCAATCACGCCTATGTAAAACTCCAAGACACTTGTGTCCTTATCTTCGATGAATGTCATCATGCATTGGGGTCCAAACATCCGTATAAATTGATTATGACGAAGTATAAGGAGCTAAAAAGGGGTAAGTCGGCTGAAAATCTCGAAAATATAGTCCAACTTTGATCGAATCTTGTAAGAATTGCGAGAAAACTATGTAAATTCTCCAAAAATTGGGCCAAAATCCATCGAGAATGAATCAAAATCGTGAATTCAAAATTCTCCTCGAGGAGACCAATTTTAGCCCGAAAACTAGATTTTCAGCTAAAATTTTCTTATTTTACTCTCAAAAATTCAATTTTCCAGCTTTTTTTCATCCCAAAATCAATTCTCGGTCATTTTTCATCAATTTTCCCTCAAAAATTTGAATTTCCCGCTCAAATTTCTCTATTTCCAGCCGGCAAACAAGTCCCACGAGTTCTTGGCCTCACTGCATCGCTAATCAAGGAAAAAGTGGCACCGGAGAAGCTCTCGGAGCAGTTGAACAAGCTGGAGAGTGTGCTGGATAGTGTCATTGAGACAGCCAGTGATTTGGTGTCGGTGAGTGGGATTCTGAAGGCGTCTCGAGGCTTCTGGATGATTCTGAAGCATCCAGAAGGACCCAGAAGGGCCCAGAAGAATTCTGACAGTTTTTGAAAGACTCGGAAGGATCCAGAAGGGCCCCATAAGACTTCTGAAAAATGTTGAACTTCCGAATTCAAATTTCCCGCCCAAAATTTCCATTTTTCAGCTCTCCAAATACGGTGCGAAACCCTACGAAGCTCTCGTTTTGTGCCGTAATTTTGAAACCGACAAACTTTCGATTCCCAACTATCAGACGATCATTGACACTCTCCAGGAAACTGAGCATTTCATCAACACAACTACCGTATTCCATCCGGATTTGGATGTGGATCCGAGGAGATCGATTCGGGATTCTTTGAAGGTAAAATTGGGCAAAAATCTGGATTAAAATCGAAATTTCCAGACAACCAAAGCGGTTCTCCGTCAATTGGGACCATGGGCGGCGTGGAAAACGAGTCAAATGTGGGAGAAGGAAATGACGAAGCTCACGAAGCAACAGTTTCTTCCCCCGAAGGCTTTGCTCTTTTTGAATATGGCCAGGACGGCGATGATTACGATTAAGAGATTGTTGGAGCCGGAGGTAAGGAAAAAATGGAGAAAATTGGAGGAAAATCGAAGAAAATTGAGCTAAAAATGACGGAAACAGAAAGAAAATGGAGATTTTGGGTTCTGAAGGCTTCTGGAAGATCCTGGAGGATTCTGGACGATTCTGGAAGATCCTGGAGAATTCTGAAGGATTCTGAAGGATTCTGAAGGCTTCTGGAAGATTCTGGAGGATTCTGAAGGATTTTGAAGGATTCTGAAGACACTAAAAGGCTCCCAAAATCAACTAAAACTTCAAAAATCCTTCTAAAAGTTCAAAATTGCCCACGATTAAAAGATTGTTGGAGCCTGAAGTAGGTCTTAAAATCGAAAAAAAAGGAAATATTTTGGACCAAAATTGAAAAAAATGAAGTTACAATTGATTGAAATCTGAAGAAATTGAAGATTTTGGGTCCTGAAGAATTCTGAAGGCCTCTAGAAGATTCTGAAGACTCCTGGAGGATTCTGAAGAATTCTGAAGGCCTCTAGAAGATTCTGAAGACTCCTAGAGCTTTCTGAAGGATTCTGGAGGATTTTGAAGGATTCTAAAAGATCCAGAAGGAATCTGAAAGAGTCTAAGACTTTTCAAATCACCCTAAGGCTCCCAAAATCCACTAGAACTTCAAAATACCCTTTTAAAATCCAAATTTTCCCTATTTTCCAGATGAGACAAGTCCGTTCCCTCGCCGACCTTCAACGATACGTTCCACAGCGATTCATGCGAATTTTCGAGAGTCTCGAAATGTTTCAACCCGAATTTCAAATCGAAAGACTCAACAAAATGAAGCCCGAGAATCTCTCAGCCATCATTTTTGTCGATCAGCGCTATGTTGCTTACTCGTTGCATGTGAGTGGACTCTTGGAGTGAAAATGACTAAAAAATTAGTTAAAAATTAGAAATTTTGACCAAGATTCAACTAAAAAAGATGTTCTTATGCCTAAATTTACGTTTAAAAAAAATTTTCCAAAAAATGTTCCTGGGGCTGAAAACGACTGAAAATTGTGTTAAAAGCGTGCTGATAACTGAAAAATTAGAAAGAATCCATAATTTTTCTACTATTTTCAGGTAATGATCCGTTCCATCCGTCAGTGGGAGCCCAAATTCAAATTTATCGTTTCGGACTACGTCGTCGGCGCCAGCGGTCAGAATTTGGCGAATTCCGATAATCAGGGGCTGCATAAGAGGCAGACAGAGGTAAAAAATGATGGAAACGTGTCTAAAATTGATAAAAATAAGTCTAAAATTGTTAAAAAAATAAGTCTAAATTGAAAAAATTGAGTCTAAAATTAATAAAATTGAGTCAAAATTCACTAAAATCGACCTAGATTACCTGAAAATTTTGAAAACTTTAAAACCAGTTTCGAATAATTCAAAGGATTCTGAGCCCCAAGATTCTAGATTTTCTATAAACTTCGAATCCAGAAAATGCGAATTTTTCTCGATTTGAAATTTGAAGAAAATCTAGAATCCTAGGGCTCAGAATGGCCAAAACTGGCTTAAATTTTTTTTTAATTTTCAAATACCAATAGTATGAATTTTGGCTCATTTCCATCAAGTTTTGGTCCTTTTTTTCATGAAAAACTACCCTTTTTTTTGAGTTTTTCAGCCCAAAACCACCTAAAAAACTTTCCTTTAGGTGCTCCGAAAATTCCACAAAAACGAGATCAACGTTCTCATCGCGACGTCCGTGCTGGAAGAAGGTGTCGATGTGAAACAATGTAACGTCGTTATCAAATTCGATCGTCCATTGGATATGCGATCCTATGTGCAATCGAAAGGAAGAGCGCGAAAAATCGGATCGAGATATGTGGTGATGGTGGATGAGAAGGATGTGGCGGCGTGTGATGGAGATTTGAAAGATTTTCAACAGATTGAGAAGGTAATAGAGTTAAAAATTAGAAAAATTGAGTCGGAAATCGGATTTCTAGAGCTAAAATTGATCAAAAACGGAATTTTTAACTGTGAAAGTAACCAAATTTGACCCCAAAAACATAAAAAGCTTCAATGTAAGAAAAATTGATCAATTTAAAAAATTTTGTGTGAATTTTAGCTTTAAAAATGGGATTTTCAACAAAAAAATAGTCAAAATTAGACTTCGACAGATCGAGAAGGTATTAGTATTGAAAATCGCAAAAAATGAGGCAGGAATCATATTTTTTAAGCCTAAAATACGATTTGTAGTGTAAAAAATTGTCGAATTCGGTT
This sequence comes from Caenorhabditis zanzibari, assembly GCA_963966625.1. Classification (NCBI taxonomy): domain Eukaryota; kingdom Metazoa; phylum Nematoda; class Chromadorea; order Rhabditida; family Rhabditidae; genus Caenorhabditis; species Caenorhabditis zanzibari. The sequence continues at coordinate 15,914,456 of OZ016470.1, forward strand.
TAAAACATGTAGAAACTTCATCGCTAAAGTTGAGGCGAAAATCATGTTTCTAGTGCTAAAATTGACCGATTTCAAGATTTTGAGACTATTTTAGCTTGAAAATTATGATTTTCGACTTCAAAAGTATCCAAAATTGGTCTTGAACTGATTGAGAAGGTATTAGTGTTGAAAATCGCAAAAATTGAAGCAGAAATCAGATTTCTAAGCCAAAAATACGATTTTTAGTGAAAAAAATAGCAAAATTTGGCTTCAAAAACATGGAGCTTGACTCCAGGAAAAAATTATGATTCTACAGCTAAAATGTACCAATTTGAAGATTTTGAATAATGTTTTTGCTTAAAAATAGGGTTTTCAACGGTAAAAAATGGCCAAAATTGGTCTTGAACTGATTGAAAAGGTAGTAGGGTTGAAAATAGCAAAAAAATAATGCAGAAATCATGTTTCTAAGCCAAAAATATTGTTTTTAGCGTTAAAAATTGTCAAATTTGACCTCAAAACCATGGAGCTGAGTTTGAGGCATATATAATGATTCTAAAGCTAAAATTGATAAATTTGAAGATTTTGAATAATTTTTTTGCTTAAAAATAGGATTTCAGCGTTTAAAATTGCCAAATTTGACCTCAAAATCATAAAAACTTCTTTACAAGTTGCTGAAGCTAAAATCGCCAAATTTCGAGATTTTCAGATTATTTTGGCATGAAAATTTGAGATTTTTAACGCTAAAAATAGTCAAAATTTATTCAAAACCATAAAAACTTTATTCCAGATCCTCCTCAGCCGTCATCGTACAGTCAACAATCCCACCGAGGACGTCGACTACGATCCGGATAACGTGGACGGCCTTATGGCCCCTTATGTCGTCGAATCGACTGGAGCCGAACTGAAAATGTCCAACGCGATTGCGATGGTTAATCGGTAAGGACAGGGGTCAAACTAAGCGTTTTAGCGACTTGAAAGCGTCAAATTTGAACTCAGCGTATTTGATATAGTCATTCTACCAATCGAAATTATCAAAATCGTGCAATTTTAACTAAAAATGAGTCCGAAAACTCAAATTTTCAGCTACTGCTCCAAACTCCCCTCGGACATCTTCACTCGTCTCGTCCCGCGCTCCGAAATCATTCCAGTTGAAGAGCACGGAGTAACAAAGTACTGTGCAGAGCTCTTTCTCCCCATAAACTCTCCCATTAAACATGCAATTGTGCTCAAGGATCCCATGCCGAGTAAGAAGGCGGCTCAGATGGCGGTGGCTTTGGAAGCATGCAGGCAATTGCATCGGCATGGAGAACTCGACGATAATTTGCTGCCAAAGGGAAGAGAATCGATTGCGAAACTGTTGGAGCATATTGACGAGGATCCCGATGAGTATATGCCGGGAATGGCGGCGAAGGTTGGATCGTCGAAGAGGAAGCAGTTGTATGATAAGAAGGTGAGGGGTGATTTTGACCCAAAAATATAGGCAAAATCGAAAAATTTTTACCCGAAACTAAAGTAAAAGTCGAGAAATTTTGACCCAGGAACCTTGGGGAAACATTCTGAAGGATCCTAGAGGATTCTGGATGATTGTAAAATACCCGGAAAGGTCCAGAAAGGTTCGGAAGAATCCAGAAAGATCCAGGAGGATTCTGAAGGTATCCAGGAGACGCCAGAGGGATCCTAGAGGATTCTGAATGATTTTGGAGAATTCTGAGGGGTCCAGAAAGATTGAGAACGATTTAAAAGGGTCTAGAAAGACCTAGAAGGATTCTGGAAGATTCTAAAGGATACTAAAGGATTTTGAAGAATTCAGAAGGATCCAGAAGGATTTCGAAGGATCCAGAGGGATTCTGAAGGATCCTGGAGAATCCGGAAGGTTTCAGAAGGATCTACAAGGATCTACAAAGAATTCTAGAAAATTCTGAAGAGTTTTGAAGGATTCAGAGAGATCCAGAAGTATCCAAGAGGATTCAGAAGAATGAGAAATTTTTAGGGATTCTGGACGATCCAAAAGGATCCAGAGAGATCCAGGAAGGTTCAGAAAAATTCCTAAAGATACTGAACAATTCAGAAAGATCCAGGAGTATCCAGAGAGATTCTAAAAGATTCTGAAAAATTCTAAAAATTTCTTATTTTTTTTCCAAAATTTTAAATTTCCCTCCAATTTTCAGATCGCTCGAGCTCTCAACGAATCGCTTGTCGAGCCCGGCAAAGAGTGCTACATCTACGCATTCGAGTTGGAACGATTCCGCGAACCAGAGCAGGTAGCAAACCCCAAAAAACGAAAGTTCCAGAATCCCAACGAATACGAGTACTGTTTCGGGTTTTTGAGCACCAAGGATATTCCAAAGGTAAAAAAATGACTTTTTTCAGACTTAAATCTAGAATTTTTCCAGATTCCCCCTTTCCCACTGTTCCTTCGTCAGGGAAACATGGAGGTTCGATTGGTTTCGGCACCCGAGAAGACGACGATAACTGAGAGACAGTTGGAGGATATTCAAGACTTCCACAATTACCTGTTCACACAAGTTCTTCAAATGTGTAAAACTGGGAATTTGGTGTTCGACGCGAGCATGAACGCGCCGTTGAACACGCTGATTGTGCCGTTGAATAAGTGTGAGTGCTTTTTGAAGGATTCTAGAGGGGTCTGAAGGATCCAGGAGCCCTCAGGAGAATCCAGAAGGATCCAGAAGAGTCCCAGAAGATCCTGAAGAATCCAGATGGATTCTTAGGAGCGCAGAAAGATTCTGAAGTATTCAAAAGTATCCGAAAGAATTCTGAAGGATTCTGAAGAATCCTGAAGGTTCCTGAATGTTCCTAAAAACTCCTGAAGGATCAAGAAAGATTCAGGAGGATTCTAAAGAATTTCAACGGATTCTGAAGACTTCTGAAGGGTCCTAAAGGTTCCAGAACGATCCAGATGGTTTCAGAGTAATCCAGTAGAGTTCTGAAGGATTCTGAAGGCTTCTGGAGGCTTCTGGGGGCTTCTGAAGGATTCTGAAAGATTCTGAAAACTTTGAAAGATCCAGAAGAGTTCAGGAGAATTTGAAAGGTTCTGGAGGATTCGGAAGGATCCAGAAGGTCCCTAAAAAAATCTGAAGGCACCTAAAGTGTCCTAAAGGTTTCTGGAGAATTCTAAAGGTTTTTGAAGGATCCAAAAGGATCCAGGAGCATCCAGGAGCATCCAGGAGAATCCAGGAGAATCCAGGAGAATCCAGGAGAATCCAGGAGAATCCAGGAGAATCCGGGAGAATCCGGGAGAATCCGTAAGGTTTCTGAAGGATTCTGGAGGATTGCAAAGGATTCAGAAGGGTCCAGAGGGATTCAGAGAGATCCAGAAGAGTACAAACGGGTTCACAAAGATTCTAGAGAATCCTAAAGAATTCTGAAAGTTTTTTAAAGTGCCTGGAAGCTTCTAAACGATTTTTAGAGTTCTGGAGTATTCTAGAAGATTTGGACAAATTCGGAAGGATTCTGAATGCTTCAGAAAGATCCAGACTGCTTCAGAAGGATCTTAAAGGCTCCTTAAGATTTCTGAAAGATCCAGAGGGATTTTGAAAAGTTCTTGAAATTGCTAAATTCAACATTTTTCCAGCCAAAGAAGGACACTACTCGATCAACATGAAATACGTGACCGAAGTCGTCGCGAATATGGAAAACATGCCTCGGGTGCCCCTCGACGAAGTCCGTCAAACGTTCAAATTCAACGCCGACAACTATAAAGACGCAATTGTGATGCCGTGGTATCGAAATGTCGAACAACCGGCGTTCTACTACGTCGCCGACATTCTCACCGAGCTCCGTCCGAGCTCGCAGTTCCCAGATACGAATTTCACGACGTTCAATGAGTATTTCATTAAAAAGTACAATTTGAAGATTTACGATCAGGATCAACAGCTGTTGGATGTGGATTTTACGTCGAAGTGAGTTTTTAAATCCGGACAAATGGATACACAGACAAAATTTCCGGAAAATTGATAATGAGCCAGATATCTAGCTGTAACTCGGCACAAAATGCTCCAAATTGAGCAAAAATACTACCAGTAGATAGCTCGTTGAATTTCTAACCGATTGATATGAAATATGAAACAATTTTGAATTCCGGACAAACAGACACACCGATGGAGAAAATTAAACATGCAGATTTTCAGCTGTAAATTGGCTTAAAATGCTCCAAATTGAGCAAAAATACTACCAGTAGATAGCTCGTTGAATTTCTAATCGATTGATATAAAATATGAAAGATGGAATTTCGGACAAACAGACGCACAAATTGAAAAAGTTCGGCATTTTTAAAAAACTGCAAATGAGCCAGATTTCGGGCTGTAACACGGTTCAAAATGATCCAAAAAGCTACCATTCGATAGTTTATTAAATTTTAAATAGAATAGTTAAAATTTGAAGCCTCAAATAGATCCAACAGTTTAGGCTATAACTTTGTTCAAAGTTCTTCAAATTTCATGAAAATTATAGCGATCGATTGCTCCTAAAATTTCAAATCTATTGTTATAAAATATAAAATATGAAATTCCTTAAAATCTCCTTAATCTTACTTCTCCAATTTTCAGCCGCCTCAATCTCCTGCAACCACGCGTCCAACCGCAACCAAAACGTGCCCGTACCACCAGCAACTCTTCCACAACATCCTCCTCCATCCCAGCGACGCCTTCAGAATCTCGCGATTCCCAAGGACACTCTGGAACCCTCCCTCATCACACCAACCAGCGTCAGATTCTTGTTCCCGAACTAATGGACGTTCATCCGATTTCTGCCACTCTTTGGAATGTGATCTCAGCGCTTCCCTCGATATTCTACCGTCTAAATCAACTACTTTTGAGCGATGAGCTCCGCGAGATCATCCTTCAGAAGGCATTTCAAATTTCCTCAACTCGACTGGAAGATCAGTTGGAATGGAGCGCACTTGCATACGCGACAGCCTACGAGGAGAAGCAGTCGATCATTGTGAAGCGGATTCAGCAGTTGCGGGATTTGAATGAGAAGGCTTTGGAGAAGAAGGAGGAGAAATCGGATCGGGAAAAGGTGCCTGAGAAGGAAGAAGAGTTCACTATTGGAGTGTGGGACCCCGAAGAAGCGGTGAAGATTGGTGTGGATATGACGAGTACGATGCAGCGAGGCGGAGAAGACGATCAGGAAACTGTCGGATTGACACAAGGCCTCCACGACGGTGAGATGTCCGACGAGGACGACGATCTTCCGTTCGTCATGCACGACTACACAGCTAGGCTCACGGCGGCTCAAAACGGTGGAAACGGCGCCAGAGCCCAATCGTGGGCGGATCAAGTGGAGATTGTGCCGTCGGGATGGGGAGATTTGGATCCGCTGCCCAATGGTGGTGGTGGTGGTGATGGATGGGAGAGTGATAATGCGATTCCGTTTGTGAGTTTTGTATTCTAGATGATCCTAGAAGATCCTAGTGGGTCCCAGAGGATTCTAGAGGATTTTAAAGAGTCCTAGAGGATCCTAGAGGATGCTAGAAGGTTCTAGAGGATTCCGGAGGATTCTAGAGGATTCTAGAGGATCTTAGAAGATTCTGGAGGATTCTAGACAATCCTAGACAATTTTGAATGATCCTAGAGAATCCTACAGCATCCTCACCCCCAATTTTCTTCCAGCAAATCATTGGCGGCACTGGCACCGGAATGCTCAACATGCAAGCCTTGATGGCCGACGTGGGTCGAGTCATCGATCCAATGGGCTCTTCTTCTGAGCCATCTGAAGCTCCGCCCACTTTGCCACCACCAGTCCCACTACCGGTGAAAACGCTCACTGAAGAGGAGCGGAATTTGAAAAAGATTCAAGAGGAATTCTTGGAAAAGGCCAAGGAGCGACTCGAGGCGATGCAAATGTCGGAGGAGCGTGAGAAGCCGAGACGAATTGAGGAGACGGTGGATTTGGAGGATTTCGGGGAGGCGGATGGGGATGAGGAGGAGGAGGTAGGATTCTGAGATTCTTTGGGATTCTGAATCCCAGAGATTTGGAATTTTCAAGATTCTTAGATTCTTAGATTTTTAGATTTTTAATTCTTTAAATTCTTATTCCAGGATCCCTCCCATTCGCGCCCAAAAACCATGGACGAAGAGATCCAAGAGCTCATCCAAGGAGCCCAAAGAAAACAGGAAATCGACGATACCACAATCAAAATGGACAATTCAAATCGTACGGAATGCAAAGTCCTTCCCACCGCTGCCAACGATCTTCCACCTCGTCCATTCTCGTTTGACAGAGAATCTCAAACGATGCACGGACGTCTTCTGAAGGAAAGAGACACCGAGATTATATCCCATATTGATGAAGACGTCGGAATGGGCGTCTCGCCGTGTTTGCTGTTGACAGCGTTGACGACGTCGAATGCGTCGGATGGTAAGCTCTTCTAGAATGTAAGCTCTTCAAATTTAAATTTTTTAGGAATGTCCCTCGAGCGCTTCGAAACCATCGGAGACTCTTTCCTCAAGTTCGCCACCACCGACTATCTCTACCATACACTTCAAGAACAACACGAGGGAAAACTGTCGTGGGCACGATCCAAAGAAGTGTCCAACTGCAATTTGTATCGACTCGGCAAAAAGTTGGGCATTCCGCAGTTGATTGTGGCGAACAAGTTCGACGCGCACGACTCGTGGCTTCCGCCGTGGTGAGGGCTTTATGGGGAGGAAAAATTGGGGTTTGAAGGATTTCGGAAGGATCCAGAAGGATCCTAGAAAATCCTGAAGAATTCCGGAGGATTCAGAAGGATTCAGAAAGATTCTGAAGAATTCTAGAGAGTCCTAAAGGATTTTAGAGGATTCAAGAGAATCCAGAAAGATTCAGCAAGGATCCTAAAAGATCCCAGAGGATCCCAGAGAATTTAGAAGGGTCCTGAAGAATCCCAGAGGAGGATTCCGAATGATCCTAGTAGATTCTAGAGGCCTGCAGAGGATCCCAGAGGATCTCAGAGGATTCTAAAGGGTTCTAGTGAATCCTAAGGAACTGTGAAGAGACCAGAAGCATCCGGAAAAAATCCAGAAGATTCCAGAGGATTCTAGAGAATCCCAGAGCATCTCGAAGGATCCTTGAGGGCTTTGGAGAGCCCCAGAGGATCCTAGAGGAATCCGAAGGATTCCAGAGGATCCTATTGGATCCTAGAAGATCTTAGAAGACCCTAGAAGATCCTGGAAAATCCTAGAAGATCCTAAAAGAGCATAGAGGCTTCTTCGAATTCCAAAACATCAGAAACCCTCTCTAAATTCAAATTGCCGCCAAACCAATCCCAAATTCCTTTTTTCAGCTACGTCCCAACGTGCGATTTCAAAGCGCCGAACACCAGTGACGCCGAAGAAAAAGACAAAGAAATGGAGCAGATTTTGAGTGGAGAAGTCATCGAGGAGAAACCGGAAAATAAGACAGGATGGGATATTGGAAGAGACGAGGCGAAGATTACCGCCGATGGAATTGAGACTATCAATTTTCCGAAGGTAATGAATTAAATTTCAGTCAAATTTTTCTTTAATTTTGAGCTAATTTTTGAAAATCTAAAAACAAAAACTTCTCAAATTTTAGTTGAAAATCGAAAAATTTGATTCTAAATCAGACGAATTGGCCAAATTTTGAGATTCTAGAATCTACAATTTGAAATTTAGAGTTTTTGAAAAAATTCCGAATTATAAAAATTAGCCAAAAATTAAGAAGCTAAAATTTTTCCAAACTTTTTCAATACTCCAATGTCTCCAGAAGACGTCAAATATTCTGAATCTTTTCTAATCCCCGGCAAGGATTTACAGCAAACGCGCATCATCAACGACGACATCACTCCGCTACCGTACAATTTGCTGACTCAACAGAACATTTCCGACAAGGCGATCGCCGATGCAATGGAGGCGTTGATTGGCGTGCACTTGTTGACACTGGGACCGAATCCGACGTTGAAGGTTGGGGGGAAAAATGGGCTAAAAATAAGCCAAAAATGAGCCAAAAATGAGCAAAATTGGTCAAAAAATGAGCCCGAAAAATAAGCCCAAAATCACTAACAAAAGAATCTAAATGTCTAAAAATGAGCCAAAATCGGCAAAAAATGAGCAAAAATAGCCGAAAAATAGGCTAAAATGGTCAAAAAATAAGAAAAAATTGTCGAAAAATGAGCCAAACACGGCTGAAAAATTAGCAAAAATGGTCGAAAAATAAGCCAAAAATCACTAAAAAATGAGTCTAAGTGTCTAAAAATGAGCCAAAATCGGCAAAAAATGAGCAAAAATAGCCGAAAAATAGGCTAAAATGGTCAAAAAAATAAGCAAAAATTGTCGAAAAATGAGCAAAAATGCTTCAAAAATGACCCAAATTTTTAGAAATAAACTCCAGACACTTTGGCTCAAAAATAGCCAAAATTAGTGGAGCCCCGCCCATTTTTTATCCAAATTTCTCAAATGTTCACTCAAAATTTCTCCAAAACCACCAAGAATCTTCTCAGCTTAGAAGGGCTTAAATTGAACCATTTTCAGTCATTTTTAACCAAAAATCTAAGAAAAATAAGCCAAAATGACCGAGAACGGCCACAAAATGGTCTGAAATCCTTGAAAAATCATCAAAATTTACCAATTTTTTTAGAAATCAACTCCAGAAACTTTGGCTCAAAAATATCCTAAATTTGTTAAGCTCTGCCCATTTTCATCCAAAATTCTCAAATTTTCACTCAAAATGTCTCTAAAACCACCAATGATCTTTTCAGCTTCCAGGGGCTCAAAATGAACCATTTTCAGTCATTTTTAACCAAAAATCTAAGAAAAATAAGCCAAAATGACCAAGAACGGCCACAAAATGGTCTGAAATCCTTGAAAAATCATCAAAATTTACCAAATTTTTTAGAAATCAACCCCAGAAACTTTGGCTCAAAAATAGCCAAAATTAGTGGAACCCCGCCCATTTTTTATCCAAAATTTTCATATTTTAACTCAAAATTTCTCCAAAACCGCCAAGAATCTTCTCAGGTTGCAGGGGCTCAAAATGAACCTTTCTCAATCATTTTTAACCGAAAAATCTCCAAATTTTCCCTCAAACTATACACGGAACAGTCTATTCCTAATTTCTAGGTCATGAACTGGATGGGACTGAAAGTGATTCAAAAAGACGCGAAAACCGACATCCCGCCACCACTGCTCCGCTTCATCGACACGCCAACGAATCCCGACGCGTCGACGAACGCCTTGAACAATCTATGGCAACAGTTTCAGTTCGCGCAGTTGGAGGAGAAGATTGGGTAAGAAATTGAGAGAATGTGCAGTATCAGGGGAGCGTGGCTACGCAGTGAATTGAAAACCGGCGATTCGCTGCGGTTTCTGAGGAGTCCCGGAGCTTCTGAAGTGCTCTAAAAGATCCTAAAGGATACGCAGTATCAAAGGAGCGTGGCTACGCAGCAAATTTCTAATTCACTGCGTAGCCATGTAGAATTGATACAACACAGTTTATGAATTTCCAGATACCGCTTCAAAGATCGTGCCTATCTCGTCCAGGCCTTCACCCACGCTTCCTACTTCAACAATCGTGTCACAGGATGCTATCAGCGGCTCGAGTTCCTTGGCGACGCCGTTTTAGACTATATGATCACTCGATACTTGTTCGAAGACGTTCGGCAGTATAGTCCCGGAGTCCTCACCGATTTGAGATCCGCTCTGGTGAACAACACGATTTTCGCGTCGTTGGCTGTGAAGTTTGAGTTTCAGAAGGTACGGGGAAAGGATTCTAGAGGATTCTAAGGAAATTAAAGCAATTTTTTCCAGCACTTCATGGCTATGTGCCCCGGACTGCACCATATGATCGAGAAGTTTGTGAAGTTGTGCGCCGACCGGAGTTTTGATACCAACTTTAATACAGAGGTAGGGGAGGATTCTGGAGGATTCAGAATAATCTAGAACGGTCCAGAAATACCTAAAAAGATCTAGAAGGGTCTAGAAGCATCCAGAAGGCTTCAGAAGGATCCAGAAGGATTCTGAAGGATCCAGAAGGCTTCAGAAAGATCCAGAAGACTCCAGAAGAATCTAGACGGGTCTAGAAGGATCCTAAAGGATTCTAAAGGATCCAGAAGACTTCAGAAGGATCCAGAAGGCTTCAGAAAGATCCGGAAGGCTTCAAAAGAATTCTGAAGGATTCTGAAGCATCCAGAAGAATTTAGACGGGTCCAGGAAGATCCGGAAGCATCCAGAAGGATCCAGAAGGATCTAGACAGATCTAGACGGATTCAGAAGGATCCAAAAGGATCCAGAAGGCTTCAGAAGGATCCAGAAGCATCCAGAAGCATCCAGAAAGATCCAGAAGGATCTAGACAGATCTAGACGGATTCAGAAGGATCCAGAAGGATCTAGAAGGCTTCAGAAGGATCCAGAAGGCTTCAGAAAGATCCGGAAGGCTTCAAAAGAATTCTGAAGGATTCTGAAGCATCCAGAAGAATTTAGACGGGTCCAGGAAGATCCGGAAGCATCCAGAAGGATCCAGAAGGATCTAGACAGATCTAGACGGATTCAGAAGGATCCAAAAGGATCCAGAAGGCTTCAGAAGGATCCAGAAGCATCCAGAAGCATCCAGAAAGATCCAGAAGGATCTAGACAGATCTAGACGGATTCAGAAGGATCCAGAAGGATCTAGAAGGCTTCAGAAGGATCCAGAAGGCTTCAGAAAGATCCGGAAGGCTTCAAAAGAATTCTGAAGGATTCTGAAGCATCCAGAAGAATTTAGACGGGTCTAGGAAGATCCGGAAGCATCCAGAAGGAGCTTGATGACTTCTGAAACCTTTCTATTCCAAATTTCCCAATTTTTCCAGATGTACATGGTCACAACCGAAGAGGAAATCGACGAAGGCCACGAAGAGGACGTCGAGGTGCCCAAGGCCCTCGGCGACGTCTTCGAATCCGTCGCCGGCGCGATCTATCTAGACTCCGGCCGCAATCTCGACACGACGTGGCAAGTCATCTATCATCTCATGAAGAGCACCATCGAGACGTGCTGCGCGAACCCGCCGCGCTCGCCGATTCGCGAGCTCATGGAGCTGGAAGGAACGAAGGCGCGATTCAGTAAGATGGAGAGGATTCTGGAGAGCGGGAAGGTTCGCGTCACGGTGGACGTTGGGAATAACATGCGATTTACGGGCATGGGACGCAACTACAGGATTGCGAAGGCGACGGCGGCGAAGAGAGCGTTGAAGTGAGTTTTTTGGCTCTCAGGGCTCAAAAAGTCGGAGGCTCAAGGGCCTTAGGCACAAAAACGTTTTGGACTCAAAAAGTCAAAGGCACAAAAGTCAGGGGCTCAAAAATTCGGGGGCTCAAAAATTCTGGGCTACGGGACATCTCGAAAGCGGACATTTCGAAAGCGAGACATTTCAAAAGTGAGAAATCGCGTTTTTGCCCCAATTTTGAAACTTTTCATATATTTTTTGAGCAAATGTATACTAAATTTACAAAAAATTGAGCAAAAAACGTGATTTCACGCTTTCGAAATGTCCGCTTTCGAAATGTCTTACTTTCGAAATGTCTTACTTTCGAAATGTCTCGCTTTCGAGATGTCCCGGAGCCAAATTCTGAGGCACAAAAAGTCTGAATTGGACCTAGAATTTTTTAAAATCCGAAAATTTCAATCTTCTCCATTTTTCAGATACCTCCACCAAATGGAAGAGCAACGTCGTCTGGCTCTCTCCTCGACCATCTAAGCCCCGCCCCTTTTTTTCTTACAATCCAAAACTTGAATTTATATAATCCATATCTTCCCCCAAGTAATCTGGTTTTTATCTCAATTTTTCTTTAACTTATTGTGATTGTTTTATATAGTTTTTGGTGCCTAATTTTTTGATGAAAATTTTCACAGGAAAAGTTCATAGCGAGAGAGACACAAAAAATCAATGGTACATGGCTGATGGGGGTTCTATCCGTTTCTAAACACGAAAAAATCGATATTTCAAACAAAAAAAATAACTGGGCTACATGGGAAAAAAGAGCACCACCTAGATAATAAAAAATAAGCACTTTTCTAATGTAATTTATAAATCTTCGTGTCTTCTGATGATGACGTCAGGTCCGTTTGCTGTTGAGACCACCATTTTTCGAATGTCTTCGTTTTGGAGAGAAGTTTGAGCCATGGGGTGAATGAAGAGGGTTCTGAAAATGTTTGAAATTTTCGAAAAATTTGGAAAATTTTCAGAGTTTCATGGATTTTTCAGAATCTTCCAGAAGGTTCTAGGAGTTTGCTGGAATTATTAGAATCCTTAACAATGGTCCAGAATCTTTAAGAATACTCCAGGAGTCGTCTGGATTATTCAGAATGCTTCACAAGACTTCAGAATCCTCCAGAATCCTTCAGATTGCTTCAGAATCCTTCGGGGTCCTTCAGAAGGCTCCAGGATTCTTGTAAACACTTTAGAAGCTTTCAGAATCTTCTAGATGGCTCCTGGAGTCTTCTGGATTTTTCAGAATCCTTGAAAATGCTCCAGAATTCTTCAGAAAACTTCGGGAGTCTTCTGAATCCCTCAGAATTCGTCAGGATTCTTCAGAAGCCTTCAAAAATTTTCAGAAGCATTTAGAATCCTTCAGAAGGCTCCAGGATTCTTCAAAAAATTTTATAAACTTCTAGAAGACTTTAGAAACCTGCAGAATCCTTCAAAGGACTTTGGGAGTCTTTAGAATCCTTCAGAAGCCGTCAGAATTCTTCAGAAGGCTCCAGGAGCATTCAAAACTCTTTAAAATCTTCCAGAATCCTTCCGAATTCTCCAGAAGACTCCAGGTACCTTCAGAATCCCTCCAAATCCCTCACCTCTACTCATCCACGTCTTCAACTCCTCAAATCCAACTTCTCGAATCTCGGCCACCTCATTCTCATTGATCCGACATCTCTCCATACCAACTCCTCTCAAAATGAGCACATAATCCAGCTCGTGCTCTCCCCACGGAGCCTCCTCCATCTCCGCTCGATAAATGTACCGTCCTTTCATCTGAAATTCAGATGACGTCACTCCAGTGATGCCCAGCTCGTGTTCCAGTTTTCGAATCGCCGCCCGTTTTGCTCCAATCGTACCGTCCATTTCGAGTTGAGTGTGAAGGGGGTGAGAGCAGCATGTGTTCGTCCAGAGATTGGGGAATGTGATCTGGAAAAATAGGAAGTTTTTGAATTTTTGAAAAAAAAAATTTTCAGAATTTTTTTTCAAAAAAAATTCCATTCTGAGTATCTGAAATTCTAAGGAATTCAGAATCTCTAAGTTGAGTGGTTTTTTTTTACAATTTTTTTCAGAAATTTTTTTTTGCAAAAACTTTTTCCAGAATTTTTTTCTCTCAAAAAACTTGCGTTTCGAGAATCTGAAAAAAATTTTTGTTGAAAATTTTTTTTTTCAAAAAATTCCATTTTGAGTATCAGAAATTCTGAAGATTCCTACCTTTTCAGCACTTCGTTTCTGCATCAGAAGCTTGTTGTCGTGTGTGAACGAGAAGATGGAGAACGCGCGGTGCAGGACTACTGTAATTGGCTCGTTTTTGCTCAATTTTAAGCCGTGGCCTAACTTTTTCATTTTCGAAAACTAGTCTACCAAAAAAAATACAGAGATTGAGCGAAAGTTAGGCTAGGAAGTTCGAGTTTAGTTCAATTCTAGTCAAATTTTGCTCATTTTGAGTCCAAAAACTCAAATTTTTGTACATGGCCTAACTTTTTCGAGCTAGTCCCCCTACTTACAATGCTCCGAATTGTGTGCTTCTCGCTTACTAATTGCGCCCAGGATTCGATCCGTCTCATCGACACTTATACAATTTTCTCTCATATATTCCACTTGTTGAGCATCGTAGTTTTGCTCGAGTTGTTGTTGGCTCCGCTGACGGGGTGCCAATGCCGAGAGCCCTCGTAATGAGGATGGCTTCATTTTGGGATAGTGGTGGCCTAGAAATCCAAAAATTGAAAAGTTAGGCCATGAAAAAAATTTTTGAAGAAATTCGGTTAAAATTGATCAATTTTGAGCCAAACTTTCTCTATATCTTGAAAGCTGGGCCTTGCTCATTTTTGAGCCAATTTTTCATCTTCTGAGAAAAAAAAAAACAAAAATATAGAATCGCATACTTCAAACGAGTCAAAACCCACAAAAAAACCGAAAAATCTATAATTTTTTATATCACTTTTGACATAGAGAAGAACCGCGTATTTTTGAGCAAAAAAACCGGAAAAAAATTAACAAAAATGCGATTATCAAATGAAAAAAAATAACAAGAAATTTATGATGGATTCGCTTTACGATGCACGGCGACGCAGGAAGTTGTGCAAAAATTGAAGTGAGAATATTGGAATGGTGTTGGAGGAAGGAGGGTGCCACACTGAAAAATTGAGGAGAATTATTAGAAGACGTTGGGGGATTTAGGGGCTCTTTTTCTTCGGAATAAGTTCTTCAGAATCCTTCAAAAATGCTCCAAAAAGTTCAAAAATGGCTTAAAACGGTTCAGGTTGCTCCAGAACAATCAGGGAAGATTCTGAATCATAATGAAGCATTTTGGACTCTTTTTCAGCTGTTTTTGCTCTAAAAATGCTCAAAAAGGATCCAGATACGGCTCAAGTCTGTCTAAATTCATCCGGATTTTTTCTGGAATTATCCTGATGCGTTCCGAGTGATTCTGGCAAGCTTTTGAGCGTCAGAGCCTTCAAAAATGCTTTAAAAATGCTCAAAACTGGGCAAAAACAGCTCAGATTGCTCCAGAATAATTTTAATGGATTTCTAATGGAAATGGAGCTATTTTTGCTGATTTCTGAGCTTCAAAACTTCAAAAATAGCTTTTCCAAGCGTTTTTTTTCTATTAAAAATTCTAAATTTTCCCCCTACCTGATGACATCTCAACACCGGCGGAAGCCCAGCTAGTCGTCTCTCCACAGCCTGCGCTCTTCTCTCTCTTTCGCTCATTTTCACATATTTTTCCCGCTCCTCTAGCTCCGTCGCATTCCGTTTCGCCTCCTCCTTCCGGAGTTTTTCCTTTTCCTGAAAAATTTGGGGAATTTATGATGAGCAATGAGTAATAGCTCACCTTCTGTCTCTGTTTCTTCTCCTTCTGCTTCTCCTGTTTCTCTTTTTCTTGCTCCTCTGTCAACTCCACCTTCTTTTTTGGCTCCGGAATATGTGTGCGTCCCCAGTTGCCGAGGGACTCGTTTTGGACACGGAAGTCGATGAAAATTGATTTGATCTCTGAATTTGCGGATGAGGAGTACGGTGGGAGGCCAGCACCGTCTTTGGCGCCAGAATCGCAGTGGACGTCGGAGAGGAAGTACTGGAAAATGGGTATTCTGAATTCTAAGATTCTGATTTTCCAATTTTCTAAAATTTATCTTACTGAGCATCTTGAATTTGTAAAAAAAAACATATATTTAAATACTGAATTTATAGAAGATTTTACATATTTGTAAATCGGTTTTCGAGGATTCTGAATCCTGACGTCATCTGAAAATCCAGAATCTTCCAGAACCTTTCAGAATCTTTCAGAATCAATTTTCAAGGTTTCCAAGCCGAAATTTCACTTTTCCGGGCTTGTTTTTGTTCCAAAATCCTCATTTTTGGCTCATTTTCATCTAATTTTTCTTGTTTTTAGACAGTTTTCGGTCTTTTTTTTCGAATTTTGAACTATTGACATTTTCAGATTCCTTCAGCATCCTCTAGAATCTCACCTTCAAACACTTCTTGGCTCCATTCGCCGCTGAAATATGCAAAAATGTGGATCGATTCGGCGGGATTTTCGCATTTTTCAAGTAGTCAATAGCTTCATTTTTGACGTCTTCATTCAGAGAATCCACGTGGCTTCGAAGGGCGTCGACGTCGTCTTGACGGACTAGGTTATAAGTCTGAAAAAATGGGAATTTGAGATTCAGAATGCTTCAGAATAATTTTTTCGATTTTCAAAATCCTGAAATTAGGAACATTTGAACTTTTTGGCTGGAAATTTTGAAATTTTGGATTCTACGACCCCAGGATTCCAGAATTAAAAAATTCTGAAGGCCTCTAAGAGATTCTTTGAACTTCAGAAGCCTTCAGAATCCTCCAGAATCCTTCAGAACCCTTCAGAACTCTTCTGAATCCTTCTAAATCTTTCTGGGTTCTTCAGAATGCTTCTGGATACTCCAGAATCCTTCAAAACGCTTCAGAAGCCTTCAGAATCCTCCAGAATATTCTAGAATCTTCCGGAATTCACCAGGACCCCCAAGAATCCATTTTCAGAGATACTGGGCTATATTTCGGCATATTTTTGTCGTTTTTTTCGTTTCTTACCCTCTGCCTCCACTCATCATTCAACTCTGGCCATTGCACCGGAGCCTCTTCCGTCGATTTCCGAATCGTCCTCACTCGAATCCTCTTCTCCTTCTTCACCTGCCCTTCAGAATCCCCCTCCTCATCGTCACTCCATTCACAAATCATCTGAATCCCTCCATTCTCCTTCCTCTTCTTCCCGGCCACCTTTCTCGCCAATCTTTTCCGCTTCTCTCTAACTTCTTCCATCTCCTTCCGGAATTCCGAATCTCTTCCGTGTTCTTGAACCATCTGAAGACGTCGCCACGTCTCCTGAATCTCATCGATATTCGGTCGTTTTGTTTCAAATGGAATTGTTCGAATTCGAGGGTCCCGAGAGTCCAAGAAGGCGTCGGAGGCTTCGAAGAAGACGTTACGATGATAGGCGGCGCAGCGGATGAAGAGAAGGGGCGTTTTTTGGAGTTGCGATTTCCAGGAGGACATCATCTGTTGGATTTCTTCCTTCATCTTTTGCTCGTTGTATCTGAAAATGAAGATGTTAGATTTTGAGGAATTCGAGCAATTTTAGCCATTTTGAGCACAGATTTTGAGTCAAAAAATTTGTGTGATTTTGAGCCAATTTAGAGCAAATTTGGGCTGTTTTAACGACTTTTTGGTCGATTTTTTAAACCTAAATTTCTCAATTTTCCGCTTGAAGATTTCGAGCAATTTTTAGCTATTTTGAGCCAATTTAGAGCAGTTTTGGACTATTTTAACTACTTTTTAGCCAATTTTGTACCCAAATTCCTCAAATTTTCCACCTACAAACCTTCTCAACTGTGCTCCAGCACTCTTCGCCGCTCCTTTGCCTCCCGAATCGTGTTGCGATTGAACGCCTCCCTGTTTCGCACGAGCCACATAGCGATGGAACGATTTTTGAAGAACCATCTTGTCGCTGAAAATTTTCTGGGTCAATTTTAGTCTAAAAACCTCATCTTGATTCCAAAAACTTGGATTTTTAGGTAATTTTCAGTCTGTTAGACCTCATTTTTAGCCTAAAATTGTCAATTTTGAGCCTAAAGAGTTCATTTTTGAGCAAAAAAAATTGAATTTTTCAGTCTCTAGACCTCTTTTTTAGCCTAAAATTGTCAATTTTGAACCTAGAAAGCTTAATTTGGGTTCAAAAACTTGGATTTTTAGATTTTTATTTGCTTTCCAGAACTAATTTTTCTAATTTTTAGGCTCACTTCTCAAAAACCGCCGCGGCAAAGTGTCCACCGTTCCAGAGGATAATCGCACAATTGAAAGGCCTCAAGAACGTAGAAGACGTCACATCCGACTCGTCAATGTGCAAAATATTACGAGGAATCGAGAAGACGTGATCGTCTTTGACGAAGAATGAACGATTGGCCGGAAGGAGAAGGGCGTCGAATTCTTCGTCGTCGGATTCGACTCCGATTGTTGGTTGGGACGTGGAGAGGTCTGGAATGAGGGATAGAATTTTCTAGAATTATTTTTGATACTTTAGAGTCTCCTAGAATCTTCAGAATCCTTCAGAACATTCCAGAACCCCTCAGAATCCTCCAGAATCCTTCAGAATCTTTAGAATCCTTTTTCGTTGTATTTTTCTGCCCAAATTCATAATTTTCTCAGGTTTTCAAATTTTTTGCTGTTTTAAAATCTGGACCCTTCTGAATCTTCTAGAATCCTCCAGAATTCTTCCGAATCCATCAGGATGCTTCAGAATTCTTCAGAATCCTTCAAAAGTCTGCAGAGTCTTCAGAATCCGTTTTTTTTTTTGTATTTTTCCGCCCCAAATTCAAAATTTCAAAAAATCTCACTGCTTTTCAAATTTCGCAACCCGTTAGAATCCCTTCAGAATTTTTTAGAATATTTAAGAATCCTCCTGATGACTCTAGAAACCTTCCGAATGCTCCAGAATATTTCTGGATTCTTCAGAATCCTTCAGAATCTTTTTTGTGCCCAAAATTCAATTTTTGAAATTAAAAATTTTATTTTTTTGTTTCAAATCCCCTTACCATGCTCATTCTCCCTCTCGGTCCCCTCAAAATCTTCCTCGCTAAAAACTGGCAAATTTTTCGATTTTCTCAGCGTATTGGTACGATGAAACAACGACTGATAGTGCTCCAGAATCACTGATCGATCGCCAAAATCCACCGGACAATTACAGGTGGTGCACATGTCCGAATCCTCCGATAGACGCATTTTCCATTCTGAAAATTGGAAAAAATGAGATTTTTTGAGCTAAAAATCAGGGAAACTCAGTCAAAATCGTACAGAAAGCTTTTTCTAGATCAATTTTTTTTCAATTTTTTGGGGAAATTTTGAAATTTCCAGAGCTAAATTTTCTTTCTAAACTCGATTTTTTCACTGAAAAAGTTTGAAAATTCCAAAATTTTTTACCCAAAAACAATTTTTTCGTGGGGAATTTCAAAGAATGATTCTTGAGCTAAAAACCACGAAATTTCCGTCAGAATCTTTCAGAAGACATTCCAGTCCACTTTTTTTGAATTTTCAGTGAAATCAAACTCTTCAGGCTCAAATTTTCATTCTAAACTCGATTTATTTACTTAAAAAGTTTGAAAATTCCAAATTTTTCACCCAAAAACAATTTTTGGAGAGGAATTTGAGGAAATGATCTTTTTGGAGCCGGAAATCAAGAAAATCTAGTTAGAATTCTTCAGAACCGTCCCAAGTCAAAAATTGACTTTTTAGTTCGATTTTTTGAGTTTTTCTGTGCCATTTTTTCACTTCAAACTCGATTTTTCCATTCAAAAATCATCGAAATTCAAAATTTCCCTTCAAAATCTCACCCAACATCAACGAGATTCCCGCATCCGTTTCCGCTGCGATCATCGTCGGTTCCTCATTCTCCTGCTCATTTTCCTCAATTTTAAACGGCTCCACACCATTCATAAACTCCAAACTTTTCAGTGTGAAAACCATGATTTTGTCTGAAAAGTTGTTATTTAAAAAAGACAAATCCTGGTTGAAAAAATAGCAGAAAATGGTGAAAACCAATCGAAAAATCCAAAAAAAAACTTTGATAATCTAAGAAAAATTGCATTTTTCGAGAAAGAGTAAATGTACAGAAAAAAAAACGATAATTATGAACTTTTTAATAACAATTAATATGCGATTTGAAATCTTCCCATTATTATGGACAAAAAAAACGAAAAAAAAGCAATCAAATACCAGAAGAGAATAAGTGCAAAAGGCCTATAGGGACTCGTTTTTATAATAGTGAAAAGTGGGCGGGGCTTATTTAAAGAGGGCGGAGCTTGGGAAGTCTCTCATTGACACAATGTTCAGACATCATATCTACATTATCCATAAGATTGCTCATCGTTAATGTGTACTTTTGGGACGTGTTAGCATATGTTGTTGGGGTGCCATCATTCGGGATATCGCATTTATCCACGATCGCATATCCTCATCATTGACTGCACAAATACGGTAGATTGAGTGACGTCCCTCGACGAGCCGTCCGTCTTGTTCGGTTTTGCACGCCTTGATTTGACCATCGGACAGGGAGTAGATCTGGACAAAAAAGGGGATTTTGGGTGAAAATTGTGAATTTTTGAGCCAAAAACGAGAAATTTTAGGCAATTATGAGTTTTTAAAGCCAAAAATAAGCAATTTTGAGCCAAAAATGGGATATTTTGAGCAATTTCGTGCCAAAATTAAAGTAGGATTACAGTCATTTTTTTTATTTTCTCAAATGATCGTCCCGATTCCATTATTTACGAAAACAACAATATTTTTGCACAAAAATCGTTAAAACTCGAGAAAATCGATTTTCAAAACGCCAACTTACATTTTTTCTAACCAATTTCAATGATTGTAGAATTTTTTGCTGTTCCGAATGCACCTAATATCGCTACTCAAAACGCAATAGAAACATTTTTATGAACGAAATTGCACTTTGTCGCGCCGCCCGCTGCCGATTTCAATCTGCTGTCGCGCACGCCGCTGAATGCTCATATGTATTCAGCGGGCGGCGCGACAATTGAAAATTTGTTAATAAAATTTTTTCTATTGCGTTTTGAGCAGCGATATTAGGTGCATTCGAATCAGCGAAAAATTCTACATTCATTGAAATAGGTTAGAAAAAATGTAAGTTGGCGTTTTGATAATCGATTTTCTCGAGTTTTAACGATTTTTGTGCAAAAATATTGTTATTTTCGTAAATAATAGAATTGGGACGATCATTTGAGAAAATAAAAAAAATGAC
This sequence comes from Caenorhabditis zanzibari, assembly GCA_963966625.1. NCBI lineage: Eukaryota > Metazoa > Nematoda > Chromadorea > Rhabditida > Rhabditidae > Caenorhabditis > Caenorhabditis zanzibari. Next base: position 15,934,897 of record OZ016470.1, read on the forward strand.
TGTAATCCTACTTTAAGCTTTTTTTAAATTTTTTGAGCCAGAATCATTTGGAGCCAAAAAGAGCAATTTTAAGCCGGAAAAAGGTTATTTAGAGCCAAAAATGACCATTTTGAGGGAAAATGAGCTTTTTTGAACCAGATTTATTTTGAGCCAACGATTAGCAATTTCGAGTCAAAATAATTGGTTTTTTTTTTAATTTTTCGGTATAAAAATGCTCGAATTTCACATTTCTTGCTTATTTTTCGGAGGAGTAAATCGGTATGGGTTTTTTGGCATTTTTGGGTAAAAATTGTAAATTGTTAAGCTAAAAATGAGCATTTTTGAGCAAAATGAGCTAATTTGGGTCAAAATTAGCTATTTTGAGTGAAAACGACGGATTTTTGAGCCAGAATGAACTATTTTTGAGTCGAAATTGATTAGAAAGACAAACCTCAAACATAAACGGCCTAGTCGGCGCCTCGACCTTCCTTATTCCCACATTGGCCAGTGTGATAATTCCCTTCGGCTCCTTATCCGTCATTTGATCGAAATAGTACAGACAATTCTCCGATAGCACGAACCATCGTTTCTTCCACGAAAGAGCACCTGAGAACAAGGGATTACTGCTCTGTTTGAAAAGCCATCCTTCTCGTTCCGCATGGAGCAGAATGTCATTAACCGATCCTTTTCCTGTCGGCGATACTTCATCGGGAATTTTGAATTGCGTCAGACTGACCGATTCGTACACTTCTGTGAGCTGTTCGGCGGTGATGGCGCCTTTTTCGATGAGTTCCTGGAATTTTTAGGGCTCAAAATCATAAAAAGCAGTCAAAAAATGTTGAAAATTGATCAATTTTGAGCCATTTTGGAGCACAGGGTCAACTTTTGCTTCAGAATCTGAATTTTCAATTTTCCTTCATTCTAGGGTCAAAAATAACTGTAAAATCATTTTTTAATGCCTAAAATTATCAAAATTAGCACACAAATCATGAAAATTGAGCAATTTCGGAGCAAAAAGTGAAATTTTGTTTTATAATGGAAAATTTCGATTTTTCTTCATTCTCAGGTCAAAAACAGCTGTAAAATTATTCTTAATGCTGAAAATTATCAAAATTAGCCTAAAATCATGTAAATTGATCAATTTTGAGCAGTTTTGGAGCATAAGGGGAAATTTTGTTTTATAAATGAAAAATACGATTTTTTTCATTCTAGAGTTGAAAATAATTGTAAAATCCTTTTAAATGTCAAAAACTACCGGAATCAGCTCAAAAATCATTCAAAAAACGATTTTGAGCATTTCTATTTTAAAAATTCGCTTTTTTCTTCATTTTGGGGTTAAAAACAGCTTTAAAATCTAATTTTCATGCCTAAAATCCTCATTTTTACCTCATTCATCTCGATATACTTCTCCAAACTCGGCTTATCCTTAACATTCGGATTGTGCAACAAAGTATTGACCATAATACACGAATAAGCTACAGTATGCGCCTGATCCGCATTTCCATACGAGGGATTCTGCGAGGCGTACACTTCGGCGAACTTCTCCAGAATTCGATTGATTTTTTGAGATTCTCCGGGAAGGCGGAATGAGAAGAGGTATTGACGGAGAGCCGGGACGATGGGAACGTCATGGAGACGATGCTCACGAGTGAAAATATCCAAAGTTTCGAGTGCGAATGGACGATTGTCGCCGAGGATTTCACCGATTGCCGATTTGGAGAGACCTTCGCCCTGGAAATTGAAAAAATTGGGGTTTGAAAATTTTCAGAGTTTTGTAGAATCTTTTACAATTCTCAAGGAACTATTAGAGAATTTCAGAATGCTTCAGAATCCTCTAGAATTCTTCCGAATTTGATTCTGGAGGTTTCTTAGGCCTGCTGGATTGATTTGACGAATTCTAGAGGATTCTAAAGTCTTCTAAAGGCTTCTGGAGGATTCTGAAGGATTCTTTGAACTTCAGAACCTTTCAAACCCTTCAGAATCCTTTAGAATCCTTCAAAATCCTCTAGAATCCTTCAGAATCTTTCAGAATCTTTTAAAGTCATTTAGAAAACTCCAGAAAGCTGCAGGACTCTTCAAACTTCCAGTTTTTTAAGATTTTTTGACGGAATTTTTTTTGAAAAAACTCAAAGGTTTTAAAGTGTGAAAAATTCCGTTTTTCTGTCAAAAACTACAGTTTTTCCAGCCAGAATCTCCTGAAAAATTCGAAAATTTCCAAATCCCTCACCGCCTTCATCCACATTGCCAACGCCTGTGGATCCTTGGCCACCACATTTCTCGACGCCAACCAATCCAGAGCCTTCCATGGATCTTGATTAAACTTTTTCCGTCCATTCACGACGATTTTTTGATAATCCTTCGATTTCGGATGTGTATAGTAGACTTGATCGAGTTCTTCTTCTACTTCTCGAACCTGAAAAGTGAGATTTTGAAAAATTTCGCAATTTTGCGAGAGGGAAAATGACGTTTTTCGGGGTGATTTTTGAGAGGAAAACATGGGAATATTGATGGTTTTGAAGCTGGGGGACTATGAAAATTGAAAATTTTAATTTTATAATTCCAAAATTAGAAATTTCTTGCTAAGAGCGAAGAAAATGAGTAGAGTTTTTTATTTATTTTTTTGGGGTTTTTGTTCAAAATATTGATAATAATTATAAATTATTTAATTAAATTGTTGAGAGATGCAAGCTTCAAGGATTTTTAGAACTAAAATTTAAAATTTCAAAAATTTTATTTTTTTTTCTAAATTTTTTTGCAGAAATTTCATGTTGTTTTAGCTTAAAAATTGCTTCAAAAAGCCACTTTCAACAAAGAATTCTCGGATTATTCTTATTTTTAATGATTTTTTATTTAATATCTAATTTTTTAATTTTTTGAAAAAAAAACACACTTCATTTTTCAACGCCTCGATTTCATCGACAAGCTGCGCTTTCCTCTTGCGCACTTTCGGCAGCGTCATTTTCTCCGTCTCCGATAGCCCATTTCGTTCTGAAACTGCTTGAAAAATTGATTAATTTGCTTTAAAATGAAGAAAATCAAACCTGAATACCGCGATGTCATTTATTCCCACTCTTCCTTGCACTTTCTGGTTCTGAAAGACTTGAATTATAACATTCTATTGCTTTTTTTCGATTTTATTGAATTTTTCTGCGAAAAATCGATTAGAATCCACTTGAAAAGAAACCAGAAACTGATTTACAATTTTGTGTCGTCAGGTCTGGTGCCGCGCGTGCAGTCATGTGTGTGCGGTGTTTGCGGAGCTGCGCACCGTAGTCTGCTCGGAAATTGTTTAATTTTCAATTTTTTAAAAATTCAATTACGGGTCAAAAAATGTCAGAATTGACGGGTGAAAGTGAGTTAAATTTCATAAAATTGAAAAATAAATTAATAATTCAGGTTCGGGTTCCACAAACAATAATTTCGCCCTGGCCAACAAGTTTTTCGCCGAACAAGAGACTGTCAAAAAGGCTCCGCCTCCTCCGAAAGTTATGAAGACTCCGAATCCGCCCAGAATGCCCATAGAATACTCTTCGAGAATCGCAACATGGATTCAAGATCAGAGTTTTGAGATTCAACTGTAAGAATTTTTAAAAATTGAATTTTTAAGCCAAATTTTCAAAAAAAAATTTTTCAGAATTGAGGAAGAATCAGAAGAAAACGAATTCCAAGGATCTCCACTGCCATCAAGTGTGTGTAGTTGGTCGGGATTTGTCAAAAATTTGTCGAAAAAACGAGAAAACCCAATGGAAATCGAGGAAAATGAGGGGAGGAAGCGAAAAAGTGGTAAATAGGATTTCTTCTTGAAAACTGATTTTTAGGCTTAAATTTGAAAAAAAAAAGACTTTCAAAGCTGAAAAATGGGTTGTAAAAGTGTATTTTGATCTAAAAAAGTAATCAGCAAAAAAATTTTTTTTTTAATTTTTGTCTAAAAAAATTTTTTTTCGAAAATTTTTTTTTCAGATTCCCCCCAACCCAAAAACTCCCCTGAACCACCATCACTCTTCAAACAATTCGAGGAAAAACTCGCCGAAACTCGACAAGAAATCCAGGAAAATCCAAGAAATTGGACGAAAATTCGAGGAATTTTAATGGAAAAATCTTCGAAAAATCCAGAGCCAGTTCGAGAGAATTCTGTAGGTAAAAATCTTGTGAAAAGGCGCGAAATTCAAAAAAAACCTTATTTTCAGGTCCAAAATCGAAATTCGACGAAATTATGGACATTTTCGAGCCAAAAAACACTGATGTCTACTATTCGGTGGAATTGGATCAGTAATATTTTTTTTTAATTTCAAGTGAAAAATTTGATTATTGACTACTTTTAGCAGTGTTTGTAGTCCTAAAATGCTCTAAAACAGTCAAATTTCCAATTTTTACCCCAAAAAATTGTTTTTTATTTAATTTTTCTTCAATTTCAGCGGCTACAATTTTGACTGGAAACTTTTTGATTCGCGTGGATTTCAATATATTGTTTTCACGAAAATCTGTGAGGATCATCCGATTGGACATCAAGTGGAAATGAGGAAGGAGGAAACTGTAAGAAAATTGAAAAAAAATTAACGGAGATAGTCGAAAATCCAAAAAATAAGTCAAAAATCCCAAAAAAGATCAAAAATCCCAAAAAAATTATCAAAAATCCTAAAAAGTAGTGAAAAATCTGTAAAAGTAGTCAAAAATCCATAAAAGTAGTCAAAAATCCATAAAAATAGTCAAAAATCCAAAAAACTGATCAAAAATCCATAAAAATAGCTAAAAATCCAAAAACATAGTCAAAAATCCAAATAAATTATCAAAAATCCAAAGAATAATCAAAAATCCATAAAAATGATCAAAAATCAAGAAAAAATAATCGAAAATCCAAAAAATAGTCAAAAATCCAAAAAAAGGTAAAAAATCCATAAAAAATTCAAAACAAGTATTAAAAGTTGTCCGACTCTTTTTTTCTCAATGTTGGATTGTTTTTCGAAAATTTAAATTTTTTTTCATGATTTTCAGTCAAAATTTTGAAAAATATAGTCGAAAATGCATTGAAATAGTCAAAAATTCAAGAAAATAATCAAAAACCCATAAAAATAGTCAAAAATCCAAATTAATGATCAAAATCCAAAAAAAAAATTATAAAAAGTAGTGAAGAATTCAAAAGATGGTCAAAAATCCATAAAAATAGTCAAAAATCCATAGAAATAGTCAAAAATCCATTAAAAAAAAGTAAAATATCCATAAATTACTCCAAAATCAATGAAAAAAAATTGTCTGAATCGTTTTCCTCCTTTTCAGACCGTCTTTCAAAAAAATTACATTGTTTTCTCATAATTTTCAGACGAAATTTGAAAAAAATACAGTCAAAAAAATTTTTTTGAAGTCAAGAATTCAAGAAAATAATTTTAAAAAATCAAAGAAAAAATCGTTGAAAACTCATAGAAACTTATCTTATCAAAAAATGGCCAATAATTTGTAAAAATAGTCGAAAATTCATTTAAAAATGGTCAAAAATTCACAAAAATCGCTGAAAGTTTACTAAACGCTGCCCAATTCTTTTTTTTCAATTTTAAACCGTTTTTATCAATTTTTTCTGAAAAAAAGTTACAAAAATCATAAATTTTTCCTTATTTTTACACTATTTTCCCCTCATTTTTCCTTCCAGATCTGCTCCGAATGCAGCAGCACCAACCTATCCGTCACCATCCGCCTTACCGTACCCCTCGATCTCTCCGGCATCCCCATTCCAATTTTCGATGATATTCAAGTTCATGTTTCATTCCTCATCGTCCATCTTCTCGAAAAATCCGCACTCGATTCCATTGAAATGATTGAAAAATCTTGCGATTTTTCCAAGAAAACATGCCAAAAAATGTGGATTTTATATCAGAAAATGGTGGAGGAGAGGAAGACGAATTGGGAGTATAAGAAGTGGTTTGATGGGTGTAAGGAGTTTGTGAAGGTGAGAAAATTGAAAAAATCGAAAAATTAGACCTCAAAAATGTGAAAATTTGGCATTTTTAACCCTATGAGCTCAAAAATGCAAATTTCAAAAATTTTGACTCGAAAAAAATTAAAAATTGAGCTGAAAATTATGTTCCGGACAGGGTATAAAGAGTTTGGAAAAATAAAAAAATCGGAAAATTAGACCTAAAAAATGTTAAAATTGAGCATTTTTTACCCTGAAAATCACAAAAATGAGCTCGAAAAACCTCAAATTTGAATAAATTTCACCCAAAAAATTCATAAAAATTGCTCTTTCAGACATCCCTGCACTCAAAAACCCTCTTTCTTCATCATGGAACTGTGATTCGTCGAAAAATCGACGAACTTGCGGTGGATTCGAAAAAACGATGTCTCATTTTTGCACATCTCTTCGATCTCTATGACTAGGACTTTTTTTTTGGTTTTTTTGTTAAATTTATTTTTTTTATAAAATTGCACTGAAAATTCTGTATAGTTTTTAATCTTGTTCAATTTCAAACTGTTTTTTTTAGTTTAATAAAGTCTTGGTTTGATCAAAAATGGTTTTCGCAACACAAAATCAAAAAATTGACTTTTTGACTTTTTTACGAAAAAAATTGAAAAATTAAAAATTCCAAATTTATATACCAACTAATTCTGTAATTATCAATCATATGATTTTTTTTTCAATATTTATTACATAATTTTGTTTTTTCAAGTTGTTTGCGAGTTGAATTTTTGAAATTTTTAGAAACGTCTAGAATCGAAATTTCAGATTTTTTAAAATGTTTTTTTAAAATTCGAAAAAATATTTTAAAGATTTTTTAGAAGAACATTTGAAAACTTATCGGTCCCATTTATTTTCTCTGGTCTAATCCTGATTGGCGGCGCAATAGGTTTCTTGGTTAAAAAATTCTGGATTCCTCAAGTTTTCCTTATGGTCCTTCACCCATTATATCTCATTATTTGTTTTTTTTTTGGTTTTCAGTTTTACCTTCCAATTAAAAACTTGAAAAATTCTTTATTATAACTATCGAAATCGTCAAAAAACAGTATAATTGTCCTGCAATCCGTATGTCAGTTGGCAGTCACGTTCTGTTCACCTCCTCCATTCCTCCAAAGCATCTGTTCTGCATACCAGGAGTTTCTTCGGTCACTTCCCAGTTGAGACTGAAATAAAAATATTGAGACGACATGTTAAGACGTAAAATATTGATACCTGAAGTAGTGAGACCACATGCTTTCTAGACAACTGCGGCTCACACCTAGATATAGACCGGTTGTCGTGAAACAAGTCCCTCCAAAATTGAATAAACATTCTCCTGTGTATTTTTTGTTGATCTCCGAGCATGTAGCACATCCATTTTCTTTTGTTGAATATTTCTGTTACGATGAGAACATCGATCTTCTTCTGAACCACGTCTTATTGCCGTTGTTTGTGTCGTCTCTGTCCATTGCTTCTTTCTGTGTTACTGACGTACGAGAATTTCGTTTTTAAGATGGATCGATTTGTGTTTCCCGTTAGGACTCCTTCCGGATCTGGTTCGAGAAGGAGGTCGACAGTAGTGTGTTGACTTCTATCCTTAAAGACATGCTTCTCGCGTTATGTTGTTGTCTTCTTTCTAATGGGGTTATTCAGGGGTAGGAAAAAAAGGTTTTTTACTTGTTTTCCAGTTATTCACGAGCAGGAAAAAAAGGTATTTTACTCGGGGCCGCGAGAGGTTTTTTGCTGGGGTTTTCTCTTCCACGGCCGCCGAAACTGGGATATCGGAGCGTCGTTGCGAGTTTTGAAAAAAACAGTCGGATCGGTTTTATGCTATTTTTTCCGGAATTACGCGATGAAAATCACAAAAAAGTTTTTAAAAACAAACAGTTTGACTGTTAGAATCGTTCTAGGTGGTTTTCGTTTTGTAAAGTCTCCTTTTAACGGAAATACGCACGAATAAAGAATTTCAACAATTTTTCATTGCTTTTCATTGTTTTTCTCGCGGAATTATTGAAGTAATGCATGAAGTTCTAAGTACAGCATCAAGGAAAGTAAATTATTGATTTTCAAAGCAGTTCAGCAAGAAAAGCAATGAAAAATTGTTGAAATTCTTTATTCGTGCGTATTTCCGTTAAAAGGAGACTTTACAAAACGAAAACCACCTAGAACGATTCTAACAGTCAAACTGTTTGTTTTTAAAAACTTTTTTGTGATTTTCATGGCGTAATTCCGGAAAAAATAGCATAAAACCGATCCGACTGGTTTTTTCAAAACTCGCAACGACACTCCGATATCCCGGTTTCGGCGGCCGTGGAAGAGAAAACCCCAGCAAAAAACCCCTCGCGGCCCCGAGTAAATTACCTTTTTTTCCTGCTCGTGAATAACTGGAAAACAAGTAAAAAACCTTTTTTTCCTACCCCTGAATAACCCCATAAAGAATTCAATATTATAATCCTCAAAATGCTCATGTGATCTTTACCTTGCAGTTTTCAGGGACCATCGAGGAAACAATTTTTAGTTGGGAAATCCAGATTGCTGATTTCAGATAACTTTGACGTACACCTTAAAAACAGTCTTTCAAATAGTTTACAGCTATCTATTATCCAACTTTCCCAAGTTTCATCGCGCTCCATTGCGAACTTGGAGAAATTTTCGGGAAATTTCGATTATAACAAGGATAGCTTTTTCAAAAAACCTTCATAGATAGTGTGTCGTCTCGCGAGACGATTCCAGCATTTTCTCGCACAGTCTCGCAATAGTTCAGCAAAGTTCAGCATAGTTCAGTTCAGCATCGAGTTCAGCATATTCTCGTTCAGCATAGTTCAGTTCAGCATCGAGTTCAGCATATTCTCGTTTCAGCAGAGTTCAGCGTGTTCTCGTTTCAGCAAAGTTCAGCGATTTCGCAATTTTCCCATTTCAGCATCCATTCTCGCTGAAGTTCGCAATATTCTCGCGAGACAAGCGTGAACTAGAAATGTTTCCTTCGCAAACGGGTCGAGAAAATCGATTGAGAAACGTGGTTTTAGTTCATTTTTAACTTTTTTGTTTTTTTTCCACTCCAAAAAATGACTAGCTTTTTTATCACGCAAGTTCAGCGAGAATGGATGCTGGAATGAGAAAAATTGTAAAAGTGCTGAACTATGCTGAAACGAGAACACGCTGAACTCGATGCTGAACTGAACTATGCTGAACGAGAATATGCTGAACTAGATGCTGAACTGAACTGTGCTGAACGAGATTATGCTGATGCGAGAAAATGCTGAATTCTCGCAAAGTGCTGAAGCTGAATCTCGCGAGACGACACACTATTCATAGATGTTTTTCTAAATTAGCTCATTCATAGATTCGGATGAGAGATTTTGATTGCACCAGGTCGCTACGCCTAGAACTCGAGATATAGAGAGATATAGGTGAAAAATGCACCAGAGTTTGGAGCAAGATATCTCGAGTTCTAGGCGTTTGCGCAGGTAGCGACCTAGTGCAATCGAAATCTCTCATCCGAATCTATAAATGAGCTAACATGTAATGTACCACAATTGTCCCCCGGAGTTTTGGCTGGAAGTAGGCTCATTAAAACAAGCACAAAAAGTTATGCAAGAACGCAACGCCTTTTTTGCTACCGTTTGGTACTTTTTAATAAAATTTTCGAAATTTCAAAAATTCAACTTCAAATGATCACAGTTTTGTTCAAACTTGTTCAAATTTACTAAACTAAAGTGTGTTTTGTAGCTAATATGATGAAATTCAAATAATCATTTAAAAATGTTTTTTACACTTTGTGGTCCCCTACTTATGACCCAAAATGCAATGTTAATTTATAAAAAATTCTATGGAGCTTTTTGAAAAAGCTATCCTTGTAAAGTATTTTTGCTCGAAAATCGTCCTACTAACCTGTCTCACAACCTTGAAGTCATCGATGAATATTTTTGGAAAAATCAATAAAACAAATGGAGCTCCATTCAGTTGGTGCTCTAGAAGGCAGAATGATACGAAAAGGCGTGGAAGAGGAGGGGGAAGAGATGAAGAGACGTTAGAGAAAAAAGGGGAAATGCATGTGGAATAATACCAGTGTCAACATGACAGATGGTCATAAAATGACTAATATTTACGGCTCAGTGAAGTTTCGCAAGTGTGACGTTTCGAAAGTGTGACGTTTCGAAAGTGTGACGTTTCGAAAGTGTGACGTTTCGCAAGTGTGACATTTCGAAAGTGTGTAATTTCAAAGGCAAAACTATGCACTCGTGAAATATCACACTTTCGAAATATCACACTTTCGAAACGTCACACTTTCGAATCGTCATCTTTCGAAACGTCGCGGAGCCATATTTACAATATAGTATAGTTTTATGGTCTAAAATCTAAAATCCCCGAAATTTCAACAAACTGTATTACAAATTTTATGAAATTCCAAATTTCATCTTGAAAATCATTGGGGCCAAATTTTTATCAAATTAGATCAAAATTTGTTATAAAAATTTAGTCCAAACTCTAAAACTTAAAAAATTTTCAAAAATTTAATATTACCGCAGGATTTTCCTCTATTCATTCTCGGCTCTGGCTTTGTTAGTTAGGGTGAATTTATTCTGTTTTCAGTAGAAAAATCTGTGTAAAATTGAGTATCAACAAATAGTGCAAAATCTAAAACCTTCGTTCACAAGAAATACAATCGTTGACATAAAATCGAGACAAAATTAGAGGGGAAGAGTATCAATATAAGAGGATAATGGACCACCAGTAATAGAAAATAAGTGATAAAAATTTGAAAATCCGCTTAAAATTTCAAGGCTCCGAAACACGGCACAATTCGGCGACGAGACGTGAGAGTTGAAGTTTCGATGAGAGTCCTTGGACGATGCGCATGTGAGTGATGGCGATTTGCTGGAAAATGAAAAGTTTCAAGTTTCTAGAAGTTTTTAGAAGTCTTTAGAAACGTTACGGGCTCAAAATTTACTCAAAATCGTTCAAAATTGAGTAAAAATCAGCAAAACATGGTCGAAAATATCGAAAAATTGATTCAAAATCGACTAAAATCACCCTAAAACTGATGGGTAAGATTCTGGAGACTTCTAGAAATTTCTAGAGAATTTGAACAGATTTTAAGAGAGAATTCTGGATCAGAGCCAAGGATTCTACCTTAAAATCTGTTCAAGTTCTCTAGAAATTTCAAAAAGTTTTCAGAATCTTACCTATCAGTTTTAGGTTGATTTTTTGAGATTTTTAATCAATTTTTCGTCATTTTTTGGGCTCCGAGACATTTCGAAAGTCTGAAATTGCGTTTTTGCTCAATTTTTGAGACTCTTCATATATTTTTTTGCATCTATGATCGATTATAAATGAAAAATTGTTTTTTTTTTCATATAAAAAACGCAAAAATATAGACTGAAAGTTGAAAAAATTCGGCAAAACGCGATTTCACACTTTCGAAATGTCCCGGAGCCAGGCTCTGATCAATTAGAGCCAAGGATTCTTTTTAGAATCTGTTCAAATTCTCTAGAAATTTCAAAGTTTCCAGAATCTTATTCATCAATTGAGGTCAATTTTAGTCGATTTTGAGTCAATTTTCCGTCATTTTTAGACAATTTTATGACTTTGAATCGATTTTTTGTCATTTCTAACGTATTCCTAGCAGTTTTTCGCTCATTTTTGGTCACTCTTGGACCATTTTTTGTCCATTTTCCCCTCACCTTAATAAACTCCATTCTCATTCCCTCGCTGACTTTCTTCGACAACTCCACAGTCTTAACAACACGGAACAACGTCGAAACGATATCGTCCGACGAGAATCCGAGTCGATGAAATTCGTGAATAATTTTCGACGCCTCGAAGAACTTCTTCTCCACACAATACATCAACATCTTCACCATTAGATCCGGGTGTGGCTCGTCGCATACTTTCAGCACATTCTCCTTGTTCACTTGCTCGTAGGCGTTTACGGTGGCCTAGAATAGAAAATTGATTAATTTTTGGTCTAATTTTGGTAAAATCATAAAAAATGGTCCAAAAATCATGAAAAATTATCCAAAAATCATGAAAAATTGTCCAAAAATCATGAAAAATTGCCCACAAATTAAGAAAAATCGGCTCCGCAACGTTTTGAAAGTGCGACGTTTCGAAAGTTTGAAGTTTTGAAAGAGCACTTGAGCCCGTAGAATAATCTAACGGCACAGAAGTTTGAAATGTTTGCTTTCGAAACGTCGCACCTGCGAAATGTCACACTTTCGAAACGTCGCAGAACAGATTTTTGGGCCATTTTTTCATGATCTTTGGACCATTTTCAATGATTTTTAGACCATTTTCAATAATTTTTAAACCAATTTTCATGATTTTTGGACAATTTTTCATAATTTTTGGGAAATTTCTCATGATTGTTGGATCATTTTTAGGTTTCCATCCGTGCGGGTGGCTCGGCGCCTTCATGATCTGTGGACCATTTTTCATGATTTTTGTACTATTTTCATGATTTTTGGACCATTATTCATGATTTCGAACTAGTTTTAGTGAATTTTCAGTCATTTTCATCCAATTTTCAGCCAGTACCTGAAGATTATTCAACGCCTGCCGCATATCTCCTTGCGCTGTGAACAGAATCGCCTCCATTCCTCCATCGTCATAATTCACGTTCTCCTCTTTGGCCACCTCGGTGATCCGGGACATCAGCTCGGCTGGTGTGAGCCGCGAGTAACGGAGAAGAGCACAACGGGATTGGATTGGTTCTGGAAATGGGATTTTAAGATGAGCAATTTGACTATTTTTGAGCGGACACCAAGGATTTCCAGCTGAAACCCGATTAATTCAAGCCAAACTCTGTGGAATAAATTTTAAGGAATTTCAAGAAAAATGGAGCGATTTTTATTTTCTTTTTAGCAATTTTAAATACGCAAATCGACTAGATTCGACTATTTTTAACTGGATTATAATGATTTCCAAGTGAAGCTCAAGAAATTCAATCGAAATTCTGTGGGACGAAGTTTAAGTAATTTCCAGTATAGAAATTTTCAGCGGTTTTCCGCAATTTTTGATTAAAAAATTTGATTAAAATTGACTATTTTTGCTCGGATTCCAATGATTTTCAACAGAAAATAGAGAAATTCAAGCCAAACTCGGTTTGTCCGATTTAAATCATTTTTCAGCCTTTTTTCGTATTTTTAGACTATTTTGAATAACATTAACACATTTTCGAGCCATTTTCCATTCGATTCGATCTTTCCGTACCAATTATTTTCTCCGACTGATTACAAGCCAATGCGAATCGTGTAGTCTTCGAATAAAGCTCCATGGTACGACGAAGAGCCTGAAAACCCAAATTTTCAGCCAAAAAATAGGTAAATTCGCACCTGTTGAGCACCCTCGGTCATCGAATCAGCCTCATCGAGAATGATAATCTTGTGTCGACCTTCTGGAAGTGTCACTCTTGTCTGCGCAAAAGTCTTGATCCGATTTCGGACCACATCGATTCCTCTGAATTATTTTTTTGCATTAAATTCATCAATTTAGAGTTTAAACCTTTCATCAGAAGCGTTCAACTCGAGCACAGCGTCTTTCACTTTATCACCAAGAAGCTCTCGAGCCAGCGCCCATACTGATGTCGTTTTTCCGCATCCTGGGGGTCCCTGTAAGATTAAAAAACTGTTTTAAAATTCAAAAAAAAAGTTTATTTACAGATAAGATAATATTTGGCACGTTTCCCTCCTTGGCGATCACTTTCAACCGATCCACGATATTTTCGTTGCCCACAATGTCGGAGAGGAGTTGGGGGCGATACTTCTCTACCCACGGGGCTAGTTCGTGTTTTTGCGACTTGGACATGCTGAAAATCGAATTTTTGAAGTTTTAAAACATAGAAAATTGCGAAAAAATGGAGAAAAACTGAAGAAATGAGGTGAAATTCTTTGAAAAAATAAATTGGCGCCGAAATTAATTTTATCCGAGAGGAGTCCGCACAGGGGTGGAAGAGAAATCCCCGTGGTGTTTTGCGCGGTAGTTTAAATTGAATATTGCAGGTTTCGGATTTTTTGATAATTTTCACGGCCTTTTCGGGTGTTCGGTTTTGAGAAACCGCGCTCCATTGCAATTCGGCGGTAACTAAAATTTTTGAATTTTTTCATTTCGCTGCATGGCGGGTCACCGCAATGCTGAAGGCAAAAAAGGCGATACGACACTTTTCACTGCTTCGGCAGTCAGTTTTTTTTCCGAAATTTTCGCTATTGAAGTTGTTTTCGAGCATTTTCTCATCGTTTTTTATCGGTTTTCGGTCGAAAAATATTAGAATAGCATATTTTCTTCTGAATTATCGCTATTGAATATGTTTTTCTAGCATTTCTTCTTCGTTTTTGATTGCTTTTCTGTCGAACAATATTAGAAATTCAGTTCTTTTTCGTAATTGTAACTTTCGAAGCTGTATTCTAATATTGTTTCACCGGTTTTAATCTCTTTCTGTCAAACAAATCGACAAAAAGTGCGAAAATCCGCCAGCTTTCACATTTGTGTGTAAAATTCCTCGATTTTCTCCAATATTCTGCCCTTTTTCACCTCAAAATCCAATTTCAGGCCTACTATCCGTGTCTGACTCGTATCTTCGAGAAGCTCTTCAAACGAGTTCGTGGCTGGAAACCGGCGGCGTCTCGTCTCGAATCCGCCGAGATTTTCGTCGTTTGTGAGGTTTATCAGAAGCCAGACAAGGTTGGAGCGAAGTTTTTGGATCCGAAGAAGGTGTTTGCGAATCCGAATGGATCCGAGGGAACGAAGCCGAATCCGCAGAATATGTTGATTGGAAAACAGAAGAAGGCGAAGGCAGATGGTTACGATACGGATTCGCTAGCGATTCATGCAACTGTCAAGGCTACGGATTTCATCACGTCTCCAGCGCCTTTGGATATTCTCTGATCGGCGAGCGTCATTCAGTTAGACGATGAGAAGTGGAAAAATCACGAGAAGACCACGGAAGAGGTGGAGGAATATATGAAGGATTTGAAGGTGTTGGATCTCGTGAGTTTAGAGGCCATCCGGAGCTTTCTGGAGCATTGTAGAGGGATTGAGAAGCTTCAGAAGCCTCAGAAGACTACCAGAGCTGTTTTAACCGCTTTGAAAAATTCTGTGACATGTTGACTTACTAAAATTCCCATTTTTCCAGAATCCGACAACGAAGAAGGCCTCTGTGAGGTTGAATGGGAAACTCACGAGCAAGAAGGCGAGGATTCCGATGACGACGAAAACGAACTGATCCACACCGTTAATTCGGGTCTCAGCAAGAAGAAAAAGAAGAACGTCCGAACGGAATCGTGATTCGAGAAGGAAGAAATCGCTGGGCTCATCTCGGATGAAGACGACGACGACGAGATGAACGCGATTGAGAAGCATATTGGGAAGAACGAGAAGAAGGGGAAGCAGTATGAGATTCGCCGATGGAAGGCGAAAAGGAGGCTTCTGACTCGTAATCCGATGCAGAGATGGATGACGTCGCCAAGGAGAAGATGTATAATTTCGACCCTCAAATCGATTTGGACGATGATGAGAACGAGAGATACGAGGACGAGAGTCACGCCGAGAAGCAGATCATCGGAGAGGATCTGAAGCCCGTGGCCGTGAAGGAAACTAACCCCGGAGCAGTTGGAATTTTTTCAATTGTTTCACTTGTTTCAAATATTATGTGTTTTAATCAGTTCCTGCTTGTAAGATTATTGTTTTTGAATAAAAATTTCGCTTTTTCCAACATAAGATTGTTTTACGGAGTTTTCTCCGATTTTCAAGACTTTTCCTCCTCTCATGAACTGTTCATAAGTTGCATTTGTTTTCATTATTGATGAAATTTGCGAAAATTTGACTAACTGAGCCAAAAACAGTGTATAACTGTCTATTTTATCAAATTTCTAGTATAAATGATGATTAATGAGAATAGAAAAAAATAGTTTTTGAAATTGGCGGGCTACTTTTTCCGTGGAGCGCTCTTGCAACAAGCTCGGAAAAACCGCACACCCGATGAGGCCGTGATTTTTAGATTCATTTCTTGTTTTAATTTTTGAAAAGGGTAAAAAAATCAAAAATTCATTATTGATCACATAATTAAGAACAAGAGAAAGGCAAAAAGTCGACCAGTTTTAGTTTCAGAGAAGGAAGAGAATTTTTTAGATCCAAAATAACTATAACTCAACAAACTGGAAGCTATTACTAAGGGAGCAGAATTTCCAGACGGCCAAATCGTTTGTCTCATTCGATCCAACGACACACTTATTGACAGATTGGTTGTACAACTTTCCAGAGGACTGAATTTTTTCAAATTTTAAAATTCCCTCCAAAAAAAGTATAGCTTACCGAAACTTGCCACTTTTGATGCGCCCCTTGGTTATGGCAAAGGATGACACTGATGCCTCGCAATGAGTCGAGGCACATTCGAGACGAGCCCATGGGTCGGAGTTCGCCCTGAAAAAAAAATTTGAAATTTAAATTATTTTTAATTAAAAAAATTATTGCTTCAAAATATTCAAAAATTTGCGCTGATTCTAAATAGCTTAACGAAAACACTCAAAAGCGGCTCCAACGACTTGAAACGCCGTTTTTTCCAAAAGTTAAAATTTTTTCAAATTTTTTTTGCTTCAAAATATTAAAAATTTTGCGCTGATTCCAAATATCATAACAAAAATGCTTAAAAATGGCTCCAACCCCTCAAAAAATTGCTTCAAAGTGGACCAAAATGCCAAAGTTGGCTTGTGTGGCCGTGGCCGAACTTTCTCCAAAAATGGACGGAGTCAGCTTCATGATTTTTTTGGCAACCAATTACCGGAAAGATGCAATAGGTGGTGAGTTGATTGGCTGACCCCGCCCATTTTGCAGAAAACTCGGCCACGGCCACCTAAGTCCACTTTCGACATTTTGGTCGAGTTTGAAGCTGTTTTTCCGGATTTTAAAGCGATTTTCAAACGTCAATATTTGGAATCAGCGTAAAATTTTGAATATTTCAAAGCAAAAAATACAAAAAATTTGAAAAAAAAAATTTTCGAAAAATTTGAAAAAAAATTTTACGGAAAATTTTGAATTTTTTTCAAACTCTGCAAAGCCATTTTTAAGCCTTTTAGTTATCATATTTGGAATTAGCACAAAATTTTGCCTTTAAGAAGTTTTTCCCGGAAAATTGGTTAAAAAAAACAATTGAACAAATTGAAACTGCAGTCTCAATTTCTTTTTTGAAAAAGTGTAATTTTTAACATAAGAAGTTATTTTAAAGCTTTTTCGTTATATTATTCGGAATCAGCACAAAATTTAGCATATAAAGATTTTTACTCAGAAAATTGGCTTGAAAAAAAATTTTAATAATAAGATTGGCTATCCAAACTTTCAACTTTTGGCAAACGCGCTCTAATGCAATTTTTTTTTCAAAAATTACCGTAGCACTATACTTCCACTGCTGCATTCTCTCCAAATGATTACACTTTTTCATTTCCACTCGATTCCCATTGGCTATTCTTCCTTGCGAGTTTTCCGCACTCAAACAGTGTGTTCCATTTGCCATTTTTATCAAATACTTTTTCCCAGGGACCAGAATTTTGTCATCCAACTGATTTGGAGTGTTATCCGGTAGAAGTTCCGGATAGATGTTCTCCAAATACCATTTGAACGGTTTGCATTGGAGATTTTTTCGAAGCGCGATTCGCGATGTCAAATCACCGTAATCCGTGAAGGTACGGTAGGTTGGGCGAGCTTCGAAAAAGTTTTCGAGATAGTCGTCAAGCCAGACACGGGCAAGACGGACCGAGTTCTTGCCCATCGAGTCGGTTTTTATTCCGTATGGACGTTGGCGGCTGGAAATTTTAAGTTGGTAAATTTTTTGAAAAATGACTACTTTCACTCCCAATTCTAATATAGGATTTGGTTTCAAACTATGCGGAAAAAATCAGCATAAAAAGTTATTTAAGATTTTGAAACCATTTTCATGTATTTTTCGAGAAAATCTTGAAAAAAAAATTTTTGAAAAATTTTTTTCAACAAAATTTGAACACTTCAACTTCAAACGATCATAAAATCGTTTGTGGTGGATGAATTTTTGAAAATTAAAATTCGTTGAAAAGTCCATTCAATTTAAAATTAGAAAATAATTTCAAAAAATTTTTAGCACTTACCCTATGGTCAAAAATATTGATTGAAAACAAAAATTTTCAAAAAAATTTTTTAGAGATATTTCAATTTTTTATGACGATTCTTTCCGCATTGTCTCGGACCTACTTCCACATTTTTTTATCACAAGTAATTTGTAATAAAACACACTTTCCAAAATTTCTAAAATTCTCACCGGAAAATATGTCCCACTCGACTGCACGGCATGATGAGAAGCTCGCCTCCGCAGGTCCAAATCTGAAAATTTTTGACTTTTTGAAAAAAAAAACGGAATATCTCAAAAACTAGAAGATTTAGCAGAAAAATTTCAATTTAGAAAATAAAAAAAGGAGAGAATTAAATTTTACACATTATTGTAGTGGGAAATTTTTTGAGAGCTATTATAGTTTTTTAGTTATAAGCTTTTGAAGTTGACAGACTTTTTTTGCAAAAATTTTTGTTGATATGAAAATATAGAAAATTAAATCTCCCATAATTTCGTAGTTATAATTTTTTGGTAGTTATTATAATTCCTGAGATATAAGCGTTTGAAGCTAAAGTTGAGGAGACGCAGAGAAGCGAGAGTACTCTCACCTGTCTGCGTCTCTAACTAGCTCCATCAACTTCAATGCCTCATATCTCGAGAACCATAACAGCTATCAAAAAGTTGTCAACTACAAAAATGTGTAAAATTTAACGCTGATCATTTTTGTAGTTAGCACTTTTTTGATAGCTCTAGTGGTTTTTGAGATAACTAAACTCCAAACTTTTATACTAACCCTAAAACTAATCTCCACATTCTCCGCTCCCCACACATCCATTCCCTCATCATAACTTCCAATCTCGAAAAAGTAGTCTCTATCAATGGCGAATAGTCCACCGGCCATTGTTGGAGACTTCAGCGGATTCACATAGTTCATGGGGTCCTCGAAGTACGATCGATGCGGATAGTCCCATTTGAATGTCATCGCCCAGTTGACGCCTCCGGTGCAAACGGGCGATTCCACGTATTTCATAGTGATGGCGTCGATGATATCGATGATTGGGCATACTACACGACGGCGATTTTGTTTGATTTGGTCGAGAAGTGGAGGTAGCCAGTCTTCGTTTACCTCGCAGTGACTGTCGAGGAAGACCTGGAAGAATTCAATCTATGTATAATACAAAAATATTCAAGGCCGAATGACTATTTTCGCAGGATTGTAACTCAAGAACTATTCCAAAAAGAAATAAAAAGAATTTGGGCGGGCCACAAAATCGAACCCGCGACTGCAGCTTAGCCGACCAGCGCGATACCACCTGCGCCACACGTGCAACACTGGAGATTCAGGGTGGAGGGCGTATATGAAACAGGGGGAAACCGCGCCGGAGGGACCAAGCGGCGAGGGCGATCAGGAAATATTTTACTGTGGAATATTGATTCCACAATTTTTTGATAACTATTTTTGAGATATAAACGTCCAAAGAGAGATCCCTACTCACCAAAACCTCTCCATCGGCTCTCTTGGCTCCAAAAATCTTGGCTCTAATCAACCCCTCGTTCTTCTCCGTCTTCAAAAACTTCACTTTCTCCCATTCAATCGAGTGCTTCTCCTTATACACCTTCGCTTCCACTGTCGCATTCTCCCATTCACTCGAGTCATCCACCAGAAGAATCTCATGAATATGCTCCGGTTTCGTCCTATCGAAAATCGAGTTCACCATTCGAACTAGGACAGAAGGCGACTCGTTGAAATAACAGACGACTATTGACGCAGCTGGCAGATCCTCGGCATACTGTAGTCCCGAGCATCGAGAGTTTCGGGAGTCCTTGATTTTCCGCCGGGAGCCGATACGGTCGCTGAGAAGACCATTGAACTGGTATCTCTTATAGCCGAGGGCTTGGAGGTCGTCTTCAAGTTGGCCGTTGATTTTTCCAAGTTCGTCAGTGTCGATTTCTATTTCTTTGGATCTATCGGGGAATGTGGTTGCACTTGGTAGATGATCTTCTGGGGGCGGCGGTGGCGGTGGTGGTAGATTGATCTGGAAATTTGAAAATGCTGGAAGTTAGGGATTCGGAGAATGAGAAGACTCTCTACATCTCCGAGAATTCAAAAAAAAAACTTTGAACTCAAAATTTCGCGCTGATTGTAAATATCATGACGAGAATACTTAAAAATGACCTTAACATTGTGAGAGTTCGTGATTTTTTGAAAGAAAATTGAGCGATTTTGAGTAAAAAAAAATAAAGGAATTGGGCCAGAATGAGTCCCAGAGGATTCTGGGGCACTCTAGAGTTCTGAAAATCCAAATTTCAGAATTCTGAGTATTTTCATTTTTTAGAGTTTTCGGATTCTCCGATCCATCTGAGTCCCAAAAACCTAAAATCAATAATACTGGGAATCTTATTTTCAACGTTTTTAAAATCCTGGATATCTTCAGACTCCTAAAAATGCGATTTTGACGCTCAAGCAAAATTTTGTACATTTTTGAAAAACAAACAACGGGAAATTTTCGAGAAAAACATTTTTTTGAAACATTTGGAATTTTTTGAAGTTTTTTTCGGGGTGTTAGAGCATTTTTGAAGCGGTTTTGTTATGACGTTCGACATCAGAGTAAAAATTCGCATTTTTCAGAATGATAAAATTTTGAAAATTTTGAAAAAAAAATTTTATATGAAAATTTTTCGGTGTTTTTGGGGTGTTAGAGCCATTTCAAAGCGTTTATGTTATGATACTCAGAATTCAGCGCAAAATTCAGCATTTTCAAAATAATCGAAATTTCAAAATTTCAAAAGAACAGTTTTTTTTTTCGAAAATTTTGAGAAAAAGTTTTTTGGAGATTTTGAGAAATTTTTGGAGTTTTTCGGGGTGTCAAAGTCATTTTTCAGTTTTTTGTTTGTGACACTTGTAATCAGTGCAAAATTTTGCTATATTTTTCTATAATAAAGATTTGTTGCAAAATTTTGAAAAAAAAAAATTTTTCGAAAAAATTGAAAAAAATTGTCTGAAAAAGTTGTCTGAAAAATGTAAAAATTTTTTTGAGTTTTTTGGGATGTTAAAGCCAATTTTGAGCGTTTTCATGATGATATTTGAAATCAGCGTAAAATTTTATAATAAAGTTTTGTTCTTCTCTGAAAATTGGAGATTTCAGAAGTCTCACTAGAGATTATCGAAAAAAATTCTATTTTTGTCAATTTTTCCAATTTTTTCCTTTACAAACCTGCTTCTTATCCATTCCAATGTTCTCCACTTCATTTTCCTCCCTTCCTTCATCTTCATGAATTTCCTTCATCCTCCCATCATCCAAATCAGAATCAGGTCCCTTTCGAAGTTCCTCTTGATTCCTTTGCATTTTTATCTCTACGTCTCCAGTTTTCCACAATCTCTCATCTCCTCTAACGACGTCCTCATCAGAATACATGGAGACGTAGAGATAACAGGTGAGTAGAATGGAGAGTAGGCATATTAGCCCAAGTGTTTTACGTCGCCAAAAGACGAGCATAGAGAGGCTGAAATGAGGGATTTTCGGGGGGAATAGAAGATTTTAAGGAATCTGTAAATAAAAAATCGGGGAATTTGGAAAATTTTGGTGCAGAAAATAAAGAATAGAAGATGTCAAGAAAATGTTGAGGTGGAAAATCGGAAAAAAATGAAAAATCTAGAGCTAAAAAATCAGGAATTTCAGAAAGTAAGACAGAATTGAGAAAAACTTTTTAAAAGTGGCCTTTGTGATCTTGGAAATCGTTTCAAAAATAGAAAAAAGAAAAAAGATCTTTCAAGAAAAAAAAATTCTAGATAAATGCGGGAAATTTTGAAAATTGAGAAGACAGAAACTTTTTTTAAAATTTTGAAACTGAAATTTCAAAGTTTTTTGGAATCTCTAGAATTGTAGAAACTCAGAATCTCAGATTCTATGAAAAACTAGAAAAAAATATCGAAATCAAAAAATTTCGAAAGAAAAATATAAAAATCTATAAATTATTGGAATTTCTGAATTCAGAATCTCGAAATTTCAGAATACCAAAATTTTTTTGAAATCTCAGGGTCTCAATTTTTTTATCTTCTGGAATTTATGACTCCAAAGATTGACAATACCAAAAAACTTTTGGCCAAAAAAAATTTCAAAAACCAAAAATTTTCAATTTTCAAAAAAAAAAATTTCTGATTCAGGATCCGAGACCAAATAATAGCTAATACATATTTTTTAAATCAATTAAATTAAAATTTTTAATTTCCCAAAAAAGTTTCCGAAAAAAAATTCCCTCAATGCAGTTCTCATCTATTACCTCACTTATATCCCAGATTAACCCAAATAGTCTAGAAATTTTTCGAAAAAAGTCCTTGAAAAACTAAAAAGCAAACTACATATTTAGAAATTTTAAATCGAGCAAAAAGTGGGCGTGGCCTAAAATTTTTTATAACCTAAATTATTTTATAGTTTTCTATTTTGATCCCCTAATGATTCTCCAAATTTTTAGAAATTTTCGTCAAGAAAGCACCGGGAAAAATTCAGTAAAAATTATGGCTCTATAAGTGGGCGTGGCCTAAAAAATGTTTATAATTTTAGATGAACCCCTAATCCCTTTATTACCCTTTCTCAAAAAGAACGAACAAAAGGACACAATAGGGAAAACCGAAAAATGTCACCGTGTCCGAAAGTATTTGTCTGTTGAATAGTGAGGGCAGATCCGCGAGGATCGGTGAGAAACGAGAGAGTATTCGAAAATGAGAGAGCGGCAGAGAAAGAGACGATTGATGATGACACAGCTGAACAGAAGAAGAGAGAATGGATTTGTGAGAGACGCAGACGGTGAGGCGATTCAAAGTGGACGATGGGTATTTACTTTATTAACCATAGCTGAACTGAGAAGTATTTG
Source organism: Caenorhabditis zanzibari (assembly GCA_963966625.1). Lineage (NCBI taxonomy): Eukaryota > Metazoa > Nematoda > Chromadorea > Rhabditida > Rhabditidae > Caenorhabditis > Caenorhabditis zanzibari. The sequence continues at coordinate 15,957,744 of OZ016470.1, forward strand.
AGGGGAAAAAAGTGAAAGCGCACCGTGTTTAGACAGGCCGAGTTTTGATGATGAGGATGTTTGGGTTTGAAGAGGATCAGGAAGCAGTGAGGGGGTTGGTTTTTAAGAGAATTCTATAAATTCTAATTGTCCATTTTAATAGCTTTATATTGCATTTTGGTTTACAAAAATTGGTTGAAAAATAGCCGAGAAATGTGCTTCTAAAGATGAACTTTTTGAAATTCACAAAAAAAAATTTTCAAAAAAAAATTTGTTCAACTTCAAATTGAAATAACTTTTTTCAAATCAAGCCAATTTTTATAAAGTTTGTATCATTAGATACCTCTTTACAATCCTAATAATTTTTAGAGAGCAGATTTTTGATTTTCAGCAATTTTCAATATGGAAAATCGTTTCAAAACAAAAGGCAAGAGGAATGTTTGGGAACGGATCAGGAAATAGTAGGATGAGGGGGTTGGTTTTTGAGAAAGTTTTATTATATTCTAGTTGTCTATTTTAATAGCTTTATATTGCATTTTGGTTTACAAAAATTGGTTGGAAAAGAGCCGAGAAATGTCCCTCTGAAGATGAATTTTTTGCAATTCCAAAAAATTTGAAAATAGCCGATTTTCTCAAAAACCGTTAGAAAAAAGTTTCCAAATTTCAAAGTAACTTTTTTATGCTCTAAAAATTAAACATAGTCTTAATTACAGGTAAGTTTTGGTTTTGGACAAAAAAATTTAATTTTTACTAAAAAATTCAAAAAAAAATTTTTTTTTCAAACTTCAAATCGAAGTAACTTTTCTCAAACCTAACCAATTTTTATAAAATTTGTATCGATAGATACCTTATTACACCCTTAACAATTTGTTGAAAGCAGATTTTCAATTTTCAGCCTTTCCCAATAAAGAAAATTGCCTAATAACAAAAGGGCAGAGAAGAATCCGAAGAAGACTGTTGTTGATGGGTGCGACGATTGGCATAGAATAGGAGATTGAAATCTTCTTAATGACGTCCCACCGAGATGAGGAAGATGAACAAAGCTAGTCTCATGTTTAGAGGACAGAAAATTTTATAGGGAACGAAGAAGGAAGTTGAGAACTTTTGAGAGATGTGGACCAAATCTGTAACAAAATTGATCTTAATGGGGTACTTCTAGCTTTTACGCACTGTTTTTAACTGTTTTCTGTTTTAATTGTAAATTTCACATATTTACATATATAATGTGGTACTTTCATGAATTTGAGCCATAAAAAATTGAATTAATTTTTTTTCGGAAACTTCCGATGGAATTTTCCTACTAGGCCATGGCGAATTTGGACCAGTATGCTACCAACCATTTTGTCTGAAAAAACTGACTTTCGTTTCCTTTTCTTAATCATATACTGACTATGAAGATCCGGACAAAAACTTTTCCGATAAGATCTGGAAAAATCGCACTCGAACATTCGGAATTTCTCGTCATTGTATGTGATGATTTTGTCTATTTTACGAAGCGGATCTGATTGAAATTAGAAATAAGAAAATGATGTTTGTAGTTTGGTGGGGGAGGATCTCGAAGTGTCATTTTAAATTTCGTTTTCGTGGCGAAACCCAATTTACAAAACAGCGCCATGCGCCTTTTTCGGCTCTCCATCGTAATCTAGTGTAGATTTACGAGCTGCAAAATTTTTCTCGTTTTCTCAGCCGAAAATGGTGGAAAATGCGATTTTTTGAAGAAAAATGAACATTTTCGAAAAAAATCATGTCTCGGTGTATTTTTACTAGGTTTTCCGTCGGTTTCTCGTCATTTTTCTCTTCATATTCGCCTGTTTTCTTCTCGGAAAATTTCTTTTAACTTTCTCATTATTTCAGATGCCGTCCGCTATCTGAGACCGTTCCAACACTATCCGAGCGTCATTTTGATTGTTTCCAGGCAAGTTTTGAGTCTCAGTTTGTGCTTTCTGTTTGCCCAATTTACAGACATCGTCAGAAACGGACAATGTAGGATTCAGATGATGTCATGGATCGAAGAAGGACACTGGAGAGCGAGTTTTGAAGATTTGAATAATTATTTTCTTGCGGAAAATTATAAAGTTTGCTTAAAATTATCTTCTTTTTTCGATTTTCGAGATTTCTGACTGAAATTATTCATTAAAATTGGGTTTTATAGATTTCGGAGCCTGTAAAAATGCAATTTTTTGTAACAAAAAATCACAAATTTCTCGATTCTAACTGCATTTGTGTCACTATTTGAGTGTTCAGATTGCGATTTTTATGGAATTTCCAGATGAACAGCTTCTCAAGAAAACCTGATTTACAAGAGAACTTTTGCGACGGAAAGGTCTTCAGTGTGGATTTCGTGACATTTTAATCGATTTTCTTGTGAATTTCGAGGGAATCGAGGACTATTATCGACGGAAGGACCGAATATTTGAGTTTACAATGTTTTTCGCCGGAAAATCGAAAAACGATCATTTTCGAGCAATTTTTTTTCAGATTTTCCGTAAATCGAGAGCTCGTTTTTCCGAAGTCTGGTTTAGAGCCCGAGCTGACAGAGTGCTACCCCAAATTGGAAATCTTTATTATGTTGGACGCACACTTCTCAGCTCTTCATCTTCTTTCAGCACACATTCCCTAATCAGCCATTTTTTTTTTCATAGTCCTTCGAATGTCTCCAGATCCGGCGGGAGCTAGTCCATCGAATATCCTCCGGAATCGTCAGCAGAAGCACACCGTTCCAGTGCCACCTCAAATCGCCCATTTTTAAATCTTTATTAGCTGGGCTTTTTTCGGCGACACACTAGACTTGGGCTTCCGAATCATAACAACAAAGATAACCCCAAAAAAAAAAGGAAGGAATGATGACGTCGAATTCGGGATGGACTGACTACTAGGCGCTCCAGAATCACACGATCTTCCGAATCTGAAAACAAAAAGAAGTCTCTTCTCCCCCCTCCTTTTCCGTCAATTTCTAGATTGTTACCAGGGCAAAAATCAACAAAAAAGCCTGGATTTTAAAACATAAAAAGAGAAGATAATTGATAATTGGTTTTGTTTGATGGTGTCGCGGCAGTGTGCGTCCTGTCGTTGTCATCCGGCAGCCTGGAAATCAAAAAATTGAATTCAGTTATTAAATGTCTGGTTTCAAAGTGGAAGAGTTGCAAAATGGGCATGATTTGCTAGTGACTATTTGTCGAAATTCTGAACCGCTACCGTACCTCCAATGATCCAGTGACTTCCTTGCCGTCGCTCAGTGCTCGATGTCGTTGTCCTCTTGCTGTCTGGAATATCAAAAATTGACACTTTGAATTTGTTCCAAACACGATTCAAAATTTTGAGACTTTGATTTTTTTCAAGAAATACTCACCTTTTATGGGGTCCATTTTGAAGTCGGAGCCATAAGCGATCCCAAGTGTCGAGATTAAGGGTATCTGGAAAACAAAGTGTTTTACAGGGAACTAAAACAATTATTCAATATTTTGAAAACAAAAAACTAAATAGGATGCAACATCTACCGAAAAAAATTAGCTCTAGAAAATAAGTCAAATGCTATCGATTGGTTAAGAAACCGTCAAATTTCATCAAAAATTAACAGTGTTACGCCTTTTGTTGTCGAAACGTTTCCGAAAAATTTGTCAAAATCGGCGAATCCAGGAACTTGTCTACAACTTTTCGACGTGTAACTCTGTTCATTTTTTATCAAAATTTGACGGTTTTTTAGCCAATCGATAGATTTTTAAATAAAGAACATTATTCCTGTTGAAAAAAAAGCGAATGATTGGTTAGAAATAGTCAAATTTCATCAAAAATTAACAAAATTACGCCTTTTCTTGCCGAAGTTGATAATTTTTCGATAATGTTTTGGTAACACAGAGCGTAACTTTGTCAATTTTTAATGAAATTCGACGGTTTTCCACCAATCGATAGCTTTTTCAAGGTCCCCTTGAAATAATGCGTTGCCGCTCAGTCCTGTTTGTGAATCAAAAAAAAAAGCGACTTACCAGGTAAACATATCGATAACGAATCCTTATGGACTCCTGGATTTCCATGTTTGTTTTTATTGAATCCAGCGTGTTCTCTCTTCCTGGTGTCGTTGCCTTCTGGAAATTGAATTTTTTCCAAAATTTCGACTATTTATAGAAATACAAACCTGCTCGGGTTTCAAAAGCCTTCCTCTATTCCGCATTGACCTTTTTAATGTTGAATTCGAGCGGTTCCAACGCCTTGTAGTCTTTTGTTGAAATCATATTCTGGCCTTTGCAAAATCCATGCACTCGCCTGTCCGTTCTTCTTCTTCGTCTACAACTCCTTCGCCTTCTTCATAGAAAGTGGGGGAAGGGGAAAAGGGTCGTGAAATCGCTAAATCTGAAATCCCTACGAGTAAATGCTCTAACGCATTCAAGACCTGTGTCCCGGTACGTGTCAAGTTAGTTTTGAGAACACCCCTAGACGCAAAGTCCCTACTGAGCGGACACCCCAGTACCTCTCAGAATTCAGAGAGTACATTATTACTGGGAATGCTATTCGAGTGTTCTCAGGGACAGTTTAAAGTGCTCTAGTAGCTCCGAGAGCACCCCTTAACGCACAGTCCCTACTGTGCGGACACCCCAGTACCTCTCGGGAGTCCAAGAGTACATTGCTACTGGGAATGCTATTCGGGTGAAATTCACTCTGGGGACAGTTTTAAATGCTCTAACGCATTAAGACAGTTGTCTCATCTCAGGGGGAAGTTAGTTTTGAGAACACCCCTAGACGCAAAGTCCCTACATTTTGCGGACACCCCAGTACCTCTCAGAATTCAGAGAGTACATTACTACTGGGAATGCTATTCGAGTATTCTCAGGGACAGTTTAAAGTGCTCTAATAGCACCGAGAGCACCCCTTAACGCACATTCCCTAATGTGCGGACACCCCAGTACCTCTCGGGAGTCCAAGAGTACATTGCTACTGGGAATGCTATTCGGGTGAGATTCACTCTATAATTTGAAGGGGGGAAAGAATGATCTAGTTGGGGAAGGGATGCTCTAATAGCCTAGGACGAGGTTCGGCTTCTTTCGCATCTCGATCCATCCATCCTCTCGTCTCGTCGAAGCAGCGAAGTTGTCGTTTCCACGATGACGGCGACACATCTGAAAAAAAAAGAAAATTTTTATTTTATTCTTCAAACTTTTTCTTTAAAACTCAAAAAATATATATATATATATATATATATATATATATTTTGATTGATTTTTATTCATTGTAGGACCACAGGCCACTTATACATGATACGAATGACATATATACAGAAAAATTAGATTAGATCCATAGAAGTTCTATAACACGCCATATAGCAAGGACGTTTTCCAAAATAAATCATATATAGTGTTAGAGCAGCTAATATATATATATATATATATATATTAGCTGCTCTAACACTTGAGAAGAATAAAAACTGCTAAAGTATTGACCAGAAAGAATCAGCACTGAACGGCAACGAAATTCGGCAAGCTCATTCAAGTGTGAATAACTTTTTTCAGGGTAATCGGGTAAAAATATATTCAACTGAAAAAATGTTCCTTATTAAAAAAGCTATCGATTGGCTAAAAACCGTCAAATATCATAAAAAATTAACAGAGTTACGCTCTGTGTTGCCAAAACGTTACAGAAAAAATGTAAATTTCGGCAACAAAAGGCGTAACACTGTTAATTTTTAATGAAATTTGATGAGTTTTTAAACAATCGATATCTTTTTTAATGAGGAACATTTTTTTAGTTAAACATATTTTTACCCGATCCCCCTGAAAAAAGTTATTCACACATGAAGTTGCCGAGATTCGTTACCGCTCATCAGGTCAAGGGTCTGAAAAGGTAATTTTCAGATGTCCGATTTTTCTAAAATTTCGCAAATATATAGAGCACCTCTAGAACTTTATGCTCACAAAAATTCAAAAAAATTCATGGACGGGAAGGTTATTTTTCAGACCATCAAATTTGACGAATTTTTCACTAAAAATTAGATTTTCCAGTGAAACAATGGGTCAACTTTGGGGGTCTAAAAAGTAAGCGCAAAATGCAACAAACTTTTCGAACTATTGTGAGCACATTGAGCAACTCAAGAATTCTATTTCTGTAGTTGACAGCTTTTTTGTATGATTACAATCCAGTTAGTTAGACCAAGTTGACTGAACTTTGTCTCATTTTGGAGTATTTTGGCTTTCACACGACCTAACTAACTGGATTGCAATCATATAAAAAAGGTGTCAACTGCAAAAATAGAGTTCTTGAGATGTTCAATGTATTCACAATATTTCAAAAATTTTGGAGCATTTTGAGCTTACATTTCAGAACTCCAAAGTTTACCTATTTTTCACTGAAAAGTACAATTTTTAGTGAAATATGCGCCAGTTTTGATGGTCTGAAAAAAAACCTTCCCGACGATAAACTTTTTTGATTTTTTGTGAGCAAAACGTTCTAGAGTTGCTCTATGCATATGAAACATTTCGGAGAAATCGGATGTCGGTAAATCACTTTTTTCAGACCATCAAAGTTGACGCATTTGTCACTAAAAATTAGATTTTCCAGTGAAAAAATGGGTCAACTTAGGGGGTCTGAAAAGTAAGCTCAAAATGCTCATAACTTTTTGAAATATTCTGAGCACATTGAGCAGCTTAATAACTCTATTTCTGTAGTTGACAGCTTTTTTGTATGATTACAATCCAGTTAATTATGTCAAGTTGACTGAATTTTGTCTCATTTTGGAGTATTTTGGCTTTCACGCGCCTTTACTAACTGAATCATAGTACTATGAAATTGATGTCAACTACAGAAATAGAGTTCAAGAGTTGATCTATGTATCTACAAAATTTCAGAAACGTCGGTTATCTGGAATTCACTTTTTCAGACCCTCAACAAAGTGGAAACGTTGCGAAATGGGCATAATTAGCTAGTGACTACTTGTCAAAATTCTGAACATTTTTTCTGTTACCGTACCTCTTATGATCCAACGAAATCCTTCCCATGGCTCTGTGCTCGATGTCGGTGTCCTGTGGCAGTCTGAAAATCAAAAAATTGAAACTTTGAATTTTTGATCTTCCAAACACGATTCAAAAATTGGAAAGTTGCGGAATAACTTTTTTTTAATTCTAAGACTTTGACTTGAAAATAAAAGTGCTCACCTTTTATGGGGTCCATTTGGAAGTCGGAGCCATGAGCGATCCCAAGTGTCGAGATTGAGGGTATCTGGAAGAAAAAATGAATTCTTAATATTACGGAAGTCAAAAGAAACCCCCAAAAAACTAGGAAGAAACATCTCACGAATCAAAAAGAGAAAGAAAAATAAAAATCGATAAATTTTCCCGAGGCAAATAGGGAATGGCGGGTGTAGATCAAAAATTGTGACCTACAAAATAAACTTTTTAAATTTTTATTGTACGCATTTTTAGAATGTTTTGGCGTCTCTCCTCCTCACAAAACCGCCACACATGTGTACGCATTTGGAACCGTTGAAAACTGCGGCGCGGGTGGTCAAGTGGTGACACAGGCAAGGCGCAAAGTCCCAACAGCGGGTCGTTGGCGGCTGAGGAGGCGCAAACGGCTGAATGGCGGCTCATGAACGGCTGACGGGGCGCTGGCGGACCGTCGACGGCCTGTCGACGGACCGTTGACGGACCGCCAGCGCCTCGTTGAAAAATGAACTAAAATTTAAATACGAAATGAGACTGTGAAAGAGTTCTAGATACTATCTGATACTTCTAGGGAACGATTTCACAACTTTTTTCAATGATTGGGGTTTTCTCGAAACTCGGCGGCTGAAGGGCGGCTTATTGGCGGCTGAGGAGGCGCTGGCGGCTCAATACCGTCTTTCTGGCGGACGAACCTCCCATGCCTGACATATGTTCGTCCTGTTGAAAAAAGTCTCAATTTTCAAATAAAGAGTAGTAAGAAGACTAATAGCATCTTATATGTTGTTACAGAGACTTGAATTTCAACATTAATCTATTTTATGATGTTCATGACTAGCGGCTGACTAGCGGCTATTTGGCAGCTGAACGCAAACTCAATATCCTCTTTAAACAAAGTTATATTACTTTTTTAAAACGAAACTGATGTTTTTCGCTTTATTAGAAATGTCATATCACAATGTACCAGCACAAATAACTTTGGAAAATGAGTACTTTGGCTACAGTTAGCTCAATGACTACACTTTTTCCACTTCGATTTCCCTCTATTTTGAGATCTCTTTTGGAAAATCAGATTTAATAATCCAAATGAAGACAATGAATACTGTAATTCATTACTTGTAGTCATTAAGACACTGTAGTCAATGTAGTCAATGAGTATTTGATTATATCATCTCCAACTAACTGAAGTACTACTCGAAGATGTTCCATCAGCATATTACTGAAGGACACCGGGAAATAGTGCCTGTTATGGAATTTTTGATGAAGTTAAGAGAAATGCGTATTTTTTTCACTTTTGAGAAATTCGGAATTCGATGTATCCGTTTTTTTAATGCGAAATGATCGATCAATCTGAAGTACTAAATAACACTAATTTGAACACCCGCACTTATTTCACCTACGACGCTCCGAAATCCCTCTGCGCGCTGTGTACAGCTGTGACATTTTTCTTTTTTTTCAGCCAATTTTTTCCATTTTTCGACTAATTTATGCGTTTTTTGTAAGGTTTTTCGCAAAAAACCTGTTAAATTTCTATTTTAAAAAATTATTAACCTAGTTTCCGTCATATTGCTCGATTATTTGTAGTCATCTGTCATGATAAGGGATAATTTCAGTAGTCGCCGTACAAGGAACACCGCGGAAAGGCAAGCAACGCGTCAAAAGGACAAGAACATTAGGAAGCGAGCCCTTTGGCGAATAGTATGATAAGTTTTGAGTTATTTTTCTATTATTTGTTACGCATTTTGTCGGGGGTATCCTGAAATGGAACTGAAGAAACCTATCTGTTACAAAACAGAAGCGCACAAAATATAACTGCTTCAGAAAGGCGCCGTCACAAAATTCAACAGCTTTTTAATGCCCGAGAAGCTTGAATTTGCATAGCTTTTTATATTCTTCGTCAGAAATTTTACCCGAAAAACGCTAAAAATTGAGAAATACAGTGTTTTCAAAGCTCAAACAAGCAGAAAAGCAGTTCGACTTCGTAGCTTCTCCACTATTTTTCAGTTCCAGTCTGTAGATATTTAATTTTGTAACAGTTCGGTTTTTCACAGTTCCATTTCTGAGTGTCCACCATTTCCTCGTTCTACACATGTTACTTTGTATTTTGTAACATTTACCTTTTATGTATTTTTCTCCATTTCTTTTCATGTATTATAAATAAATGATTATTAAATAGAAACTGTTTTGTTTTCGATTTATCGATTTATTTACTAGACCTGGGAAGAAGTGAATGAGGAGGGGAAGTGCTGACGTTCGTCCGTCGGCGGGGCGCTGGCGGCCCATTGGCGGGGCGCAGACGGGCCGCCAACTGTTCGCTGCAGAGCCGCCAGCGCCCCGCCATCGAGCCGCTGTTGGGACTTTGCGCCTTGCCTGTGGAGTAGTGATGACTGGTAAAAATTAGGTGTGGGTTCGATTCCAATTTTTTCAATTATTGTTCTGACTTCTTTTTATTGATTTTTAAATCCATTTTTGGCACTTTTTCTGTATTTCCGGTATAGTTTTAACACCTTACGCTCACCTCTGCAGCGGTTTCAACATTTTTCGAATATTTCCCTAAACTTGATCCTTTTTGGAAATTGTGAAGAAGAAGTGTCGTAAGCCGTTGGAAGTCTTGAAAACACAGAAAAAAGTGCCAAAAATGACTTGGAAAGTCAATAAAAAGAAGTCAAAACAATCATTGAATTAAATTGAAATCGAACCCACACCGAATTGAAAATCCCGGGAAATCCCGGGATTTTCATTCCGGGGCAGCGCACCGATTTTAAGGCTCCGCGACGTTTTGAAAGATGACGTTTCGAAAGTGTGACGTTTCGCAAGTATGACATTTCGAAAATGTGACGTTTCGCAAGTGTGACGTTTCGAAAGTGTGATATTTCACGAGTGCATAGTTTTGCCTTTGAAATTACACACTTTCGAAACGTCACACTTTCGAAACGTCACACTTTCGAAGCGTCATCTTTCGAAACGTCACGGAGCCGATTTTAAAGCACTGTGACGTTTCGAAAGTAAGACATTTCGAAAGTCGAGGAGTCATTTTAAAGATAATTTCAAAATTTAAGAATTTGACGTCATCTGAAAAACCGAAAAATCAAAAAATTCAAAAAAAATAATTTTTCATTTTTGGTGTCACCATCAATTTAGTCTAATTCATATAAATTTTTGGAGCTTTTGAACTCAAAAAACTTAAAAAATTTTTGGATTTTTTGCTTTTTTAGTTTTCCAATTTCTGAATTTTTTTCATCTGCAAAAAAACGAATTTCAAAAAACTTAAGTACTCCCCAACTTTCCCATAATTTCCCATTTCCGATGTTCTTCTTCTTCCTCAATTCATATTTGTTCCTTGTCTTTTCGAATTTACGTCATTCGAAATAAGAAAATTGTGTGTTTTTACTTTTTTTACCAATATTTTCAGTTTTCGAGGTGTCTAGAAGAAATGAATTTGACTTGCTAATTTTTGATGGATTGTTTTCTTATTTTCATTATTATTATTTTTTATGGGTTAGAGAGTGATTTTTAGTTTTTTTTGGGGTGCTTTTGGGTACTTTTTTTAAGCTCAAGAGAGGCTAGGATTTTCTTTTCTCTTAAAAATTAGTATTTTTCTGAAATTTTTTTATTGTTTACTGGATTTGAAAAGCAATGGCTTCTTATTTGTGGTTGTTCAGTATACAAATATATAATCGCGGTTCAAAAAAAAATTTTCAAAAAATAAAAATTTTTTGCCCAATTTTTTTGACAATATTGATTCTGGACATTGCGTGTTGAGAAGAATCTTCAGAACCCTAAAAATAGGTTTTTCTGAAATTTTTATTCCTGGTATTGTCAACAAACAGAATTTTCAAAAAAAATTTTTAGAAGACGTGGACGTCTTCTGAATTCCTCAGAATTAGGATCTCTTGGAAAATGCCTATTTTAGTGAGGATCCAAGGCTCCGAGCCTTATTTCTGAAAACCCTGAAAATTTGAAGAATTTCTTGAATTTTTCTTCCAGAATACGTCAACGTCAACGTCTTCTAAAATCCTAAAATCTCGACTCTAACAATTTGAAACCCGAGATTCTTCTATAGTTTTTTCCCACACTTCTCTCATAAAAATCTTGGCATTTTCTGTCTAAAACGCCAACGCTTAAAGTGATTTTAAATTTGATACAACATTTTCTTCTTCGGGTATCAAATTTTCTGTGGTTTTAGGTTTAAAAGGGTTGGGTTTTTGGGAAAATTTTCAGATTCTTCCGTCTCATTTGATTCGAATTTTCATATGCTTCATTTTCTTCGGGCCTTGTGCTCATCTTGATAATTTTTTTTGGGATTTTTTCGATTTTTTTTTAATGACGAAAAGCTGAGCTCACTTGAGTACGCTAAACTTTTCCCTATCATTATTTGAATTTCAAATTTGGCGGGCTCTTAAGATCTGTAGGCCCTCGATTCTAAAGTACTGTGCTGTATCACTTTAGCCTTGAATTCTAGATTTCACTTTTCGAAGCCCAAAAGTTCAATTTTCCCTGAAATTCTGACGTGATTTTCTGTTCTGTTCCCACCTAATCACTAGTTTTCAAAAAATCACATGCCTGAGAAAAAAATTTCAGAAAAAAAGTGATCTTGCAAATTGAAAATTAAAATTTTTCTTCGTTCCGAAAGTTCATGAGTACCGGGAAGGTAATTAAGAAAAATGTGATCGAATGGATAGATTTTCAGGTATTTAAGTCTGGAATTTGGGATTTTTGGACCTCCTTCTGGATTTTTCTAGATTATTATGATTTTTCAAAAGTTCCCAAGGTCTTATGGTGGCTCTTATGACGTTTTCTTGTGACACTTTTTCATAGATTTTTGAGTTTGAAAGGGCCTCAAAAAATTGAGATTTGCAATTCGCTGCGTAGCCAGGTTAAGTTGATACCGCAAAGTTTTTGAAATTGAGAAATTGCGGATCTTACTAAGCTTGTTAGTACTCAATTTTAAGTTTTTTGACTCTAAAATTCTAAATTCGCTGCGTAGCCACATTTAAGGTGATACTGCACTTTTTTTTTTTTTAGCCTGCGAAATTTAGAAATTTAAAACTTTTGAAGGGCTCAAAACACACTCAGAGGGTTTTTGAGAATCTGTATCTTTGCGTCTAGGCACTTTCAGAAGGTCTAATTTTTTTTGTTAAGGACTTGAAGTTAATTTTGGAGAAAAATTTTTTCTGAGTAAAAACTCGAAATTTTGCGAAAATTTGTTAGCGGCCCATTTTCTATATTGAAAATTAAGATTTTTAGTTAAATCTTTATACCAAAATGTAGATCTTAATAAGATCTACAAAATGGTATTAATTTCATAAATCTAGCGTTATTAGTTCCCGAGATAAAAACGCTTAAAATTTGGAAATTTTTGGTTTTTCAATGTCTCACCAGGTACTGTAGGAGACTCTTCCGCGACGCTTCTTATTACTCAATTTCAACTTTCCTATTCTTCTTTGACCCTAAAAAACCTCAAATTCTCCCAGATCCATCCCACCATGCTCACAAGGGTCCACATCCCCCTCGCTGTTGTCGTTTTGGCGTGTTGCTTGATGAGCTTGGCACAGTGCCAAGAGCAAGATAAGCCCGAGAAGCGGCCGGCGTTGTTGTCACGCTACGGACGGGCGGTGCTTCCGCGCTACGGTAAACGCTCGGGAGTCATGGGCGGTATTGAGACTTCTGGAGGAGGAAACCAGATGACGTCAGGTGGGTACAGTAGGATCGAAAATAGTGATGTTTCATCAACTTGAGGCTCAATAGGAGTCATAAGGGTTCAGAATTCTCTGAAAATTGGTAGAGTAGTACTTTCAAACATCCTGAAAAACGTGGAAAATTATTTTTGTCCCCCAAATTAACTTGGGACGAGATATTAGCTAACAAAGTTGCTGTCAGTACAAAAAAAAGGGAATTTTTCGAGGAACAGTATTTTTGTTTCTAGGCACTTTTAGACGGTCTAGTTGTTTGTTTTGAACTTAAAATTAATTATGTAACAATATCCTACAGTTTTTGGAGAAAAAAATTTTGAGACAAAACTCGAAATTTTGCCAGAATTTTTTCGCTACCCTTTTTTTTTAATTGAAAATTGAGATTTTTAACCAAATTTTTATATGAAAATGTAGGTCCTAATAAGATCTACAAAATGCTATTAATATCATGAATCTACCACTAATGGTTCCCGAGATATAGGCGGTCAAAGTTTTTAGAAAAAAATTTGAACCAAGACTCGAAAATTTTAGCCACCCTTTTTCTCTACTTGAATTTGAGATTTTTATTTAAATCTTTAGATCATAATGTAGATCTTAAAATGATCTACAAAGTGGTATTAAACTCATAAATCTACCATTAATGGTTACCGAGATATAGGCGGTCAAAGTTTGGAACTACTTTTTTGGTATTTTTTAAAGGCGAACTTAGCGATCCTTTTTCTTTATTGAAAATTGAGATTTTTAATTAAATATTTATACAAAAATGTAGCTCTCAATACGATCTACAAAATGGTATTAATATCATGAATCTACCACTAATGGTTCCCGAGATATAGGCGGTCAAAGTTTTTAGAAAAAAATTTGAACCAAGACTCGAATTTTTGATAATTTGTTTAGCAACCTATTTTCCCTATTGAAAATTATGATTTTTAATTAAATCTTATAAGAAAATGAAGCTCTTAATAAGATCTACAAAATGGTATTAAAATTAATAATAAATAACATTTCTGATTCCCGAGATATAGGCGGTCAAAGTTTTAGAAGAAAAAATTTAGGCAAAACACAAAATTTTTTTTCAACCCATTTTCTCCTCGGAAAATTAAAATGTTTAATAAAATTTTTATATGAAAATGTAGGTCCTAATAAGATCTACAAAATGGTATAAAAATGAAAAATATAGCTTATTTCGTTCCCAAGATATATAGGCGGTCAACGTTTTTAGAGAAAAAAAAATTGAGCCAAAAATCGAATTTTGACAATTTGTTTAGCAGCCCATTTTCACTATTGAAAAATTGAGATTATTAATTAATTTTACATATGAAAATGTAGTGCTTAATAAGATCTACAAAATGGTATTAAAATCATAAATTTACCATTAATGGTTCTCGAGATATAGGCGGTCAAAGTTTTTAGAGAAAAAAGTTTGAGCCAAGACTCGAAAATTTTAGCCACCCTTTTTCTCTACTTGAATTCGAGATTTTTATTTAAATCTTTAGATCATAATGTAGATCTTAAAATGATCTACAAAGTGGTATTAAACTCATAAATCTACCATTAATGGTTACCGAGATATAGGCGGTCAAAGTTTGGAACTACTTTTTTGGTATTTTTTAAAGGCGAACTTAGCGATCCTTTTTCTTTATTGAAAATTGAGATTTTTAATTAAATATTTATACAAAAATGTAGCTCTCAATACGATCTACAAAATGGTATTAAATTCTAAATTGTACCATTTTTGATTCTCGAGAAATAAGCGGTCAAAGTTCACAATAATTTTTTCCAGAAGAAAACTCGGACGTCGTGTGCCAACTAATGGACGGAAAATACATTTGCCTTCCTGTCGACGCTGTTCGCTTCCGTCCTTATTTTTAAATCTACCGTTTCCATGCGCCTTTAAATTTCCAAAAAAGTTTCTCTCGTCGTCCAACCATCGTCGTCTCGTCATTTAAATTTATTATTTTTTCCTTCCCAGCCAACCATTTGAAATTAGAATAAATTTGTTTGTGGTGTTGTTATGATGGTGTCTTGAAAGTTTTGAAAACAAAGAATTGATGATTCATGGATCAACCCGAGGAATATATTCTCAATAGAGCGGAATTGCAACATAAATACAAAAAACGGATAGAGATTGGTTTGGGGGGCAAGTAGTCATTAGAATTTAGGTTTTTGGGGGGATTCTGAAGGCGACGTCTTAGTGAAGACTGACTGGTGGAAGATCGGCACGAGCCACGAGCATATGGAGCACATTTGATTGTTTGATGAATTTCACAGCTCTATCGTGAGTCATCATGGTGAAATCGGCGCCATTGACCTGAAAAAAAAGTAAAATTTTGATCGAAGAAAACTTTTTTTTGAAAAACATATAATTTTTTGGTATTCAAGTTTTAAAAAATCAAGATAAACAATTTTTTGTTGGAGAAAAATTTGATGAAAAAATTGTAATTTTTCAAAACTTTATAAAAAAAACTTTTTTTTTTCAGAATTTTTTAAAAATTCACATTTTTAATAATTCAAACATGCGTAATCGCTTAAAGTTGGTTTTAGACAATTCCAATGGGTGATGTGCTTTCTAGGCTTTGGAAATGAAAAGGAATTACATCTCGGGCCATAAGAGCGGTACCAAAATTATAGAATTTTTTTTCTTGATGATTTCAAAAATTTCATTTTATGAGCTACAAAATGCACTTTAGTTTGTTAAATTTGAATGAGTTTGAACAAAATTGTTGTTATTTGAAACTGAAGTGGTCTGAATAGGAAAATTTCAAGACTTCAAAATTCCATATTTTTTAGCAACTCATTTTCTTTATTCAAAATTGTGATTTTCAGTCAAACCTTAATACAAAAATGTAGCTCTTAATAAGATCTACAAAATGGTATTAAATTCATAAATCTAGTATTGTTGGTTCCCGAGATATGAATGGTCAAAGTTTGGAACACAATTTTTGTATTTCTTAAGGACAAACTTAGTGATTCACTTTCTCCACTCGAATTCTAGATTTTTAGTAAAATGTTTATATTATAATGTAGCTCTTAATAAGATCTACAAAAATGGTATTTTGTTCATATATCTAACATTGTTGGTTCCCAAGATATAGACGGTCAAAGTTTGCAACTATTTTATAATTATAAGTGGAAATTTCAACATGTCGAACATTTTTTGGAGGTCAGAATTTCTGAATCGGAAAGTTTCAAGACTTTAAAAATCTAAGAATCTCATATTCCCTATTTCTTCTCACCTGCAAAATCTTATCATGCTTCCTCAACCCGGCCACATCCGCCGGCGACCCTTGCTCAACATTAGTGATATAAACTCCAGCGTCCGGATATTTGAATGGTGCCTGAGTGGGATCCTGATCGATTCCTCCGCCAATTTTGAATCCAACACGAATCGTTATTTGTCCTCGTGCATCGATTACTTCTTGTTTATGGAGCTCTACGGCAATTGAGAGGCACTCGATGGCTTCTCCTGGTAAGTGACCGTAGGCTGTCATTTTTTGGGGGAGCTAAAAATGTTATTTTTTAAAAATAGTAAGAAATATGTTATCAACACAGTTAAAAAGACAATTTCAAATAGATGAAGCTTAAGAAACATCAAAAGTTTAAATTTTGATATTCTGAATAAAACTGAAAAAAAATGAGCAAATTTTTCATTGGCTCATAACTCAGCTAGTTTTTGTCATGCAGCTTTGAAAATACTACCAATCAACTGGAAATTGAATTTTACATCTAGAAATCAATGAAAATTCAAAAATTAGTGACAAAAAGTTTTTGTTGATGTCATCAAATGAGGGTTCGCTGGCTCATAACTATGCCCATTTCAACTTTTTCAAGCTGTCATTTTTTGGGGGAGCTAAAAAAAGTTTTGGAACAAAAAACTTAAACAATTTTGTTTTCAAAATAGAGAAGAAGCTTGAAAAATAGTAAAAATTTGAAATTTGAAAATTTCAATAACTTTTTGAGATGAAATTTTCGAAAAATTTAAAATGAATTTTTTCAAACAATCACAAGTTTCAAAGTGAACAAAGTTTCGAAAGCATCAAAAACAACTGAAAACAATGTCGAAATTGTGTACCTCCTTCTAATAAGACGAACCGCACACAAGATGTGTCACTTCCCCCTCTGACTCACTAAACATTTTCCCTCTTTTTCTCTAGGTACTCTCTCATTTTTCCACACTATCTCGTTTCCCAGTTCCCTTGACCTCCCAAATTTGCATACTATATGTTTATCCCGTTGAGACGTGTCCATTGTTCACCCATTTTTGGACGATAGTACTTGGCGGCCGTGGAAGAGAAAACCGCCGAGACCAAACATCGGAGTAAACTTCGGCCAGTGACAACCGGTTGGAAATAAGGAATAGTAGAAGTTTCTGGGTTTTACTATACGATTTTTGGGAGGAAAAAAACTTGGAAAGATTTTTTTACTGCTAAATCAATAGTTCTGGGCCTTGAAAATCCTGAAAACCCCAATTTTCTGCTGGAAAATAAGATTTCATTTGATTTTTGAGTTATTTTTTGACTTTTCACCCTAATTTTCAGCTGAAAACGTTGTTTTTTGCTCCAAAAAATTATAAAATAATAATTTCTTACTGTACTTAAAGGAACATTCGAAAAGTTTTAGTACGGGTCTCGCAACGAACTATAAATTTCAATCATTTTTTGCTCATTTTTCGGTAAATTTTCTTCGTTTTTTCTCCAATTTTAGTCAAATTTTAACAATTTTTTCCAATTTTCAGCCAAAAAATGACTCAAGCTCCGTCGGACACCAGCGATTATCAGCGATTCGACGAGATGCTGCTCCATTTGGAGCCACGTGGCGCTCGAATCCCCTATAATATTGTTTACGATAAGGATGATAATATTTGGGTAATTTTTGACGAAATTTTCGACTTTTTAAACAAAAAAATCGAGTTTATCTCCAAAAAATACCCTAATTTGATTTTTAAAATTTCAGGTCGCTTGCAAAGGAGGACTCTACAAATTCGATGGAAAATCGTTGAGGACGCTCTACGAGGATAAGAAATTCTTCAAAAAACAAGCACCTTTTCCACAAGTTCTTTACTGGAAAAATAGGGTACTTGAGATTTTGAATTTCCCGCCAAAAATCGGATTTCAGATAATCTACACATCCGCCGAGGCCGCCGACAAAACGACAATTGTGAAGGTGGTCTCGCTAAATGGAGATTTGCTCCATGAGTCGTTTATCGATGGTTTGAGTGAGTTTTTAGCGCGAAATTTGAAAATTTTGGAGAATTTTGGTTCTGGAGGCTAGAAAATTTAAAAAAAAAACTTTTTTCCAGTACTTTCCATGACAATCACTGATGACGGCGACATCTATATTGTGAAGCAGGCCGAGGCGGGACAGCGGAAAAATTGCATTATGACGTAAGAAATAGACTGAAAATTCGAATTTTTCAGCGAAAATTGACCTAGAAAATTTGAAATTTTAAAATTAAAAAAGTTCGGTAGAGCGCACTTTCAGACCTCTGAAATTCAAAATTTCAGAACCCATTTTGAATGCCCAATTGGCTGGGAAGTTGTCGCTGAAACTAAGCCCGGCGAAGCGTTCACCCGATGCTGTGTACTCGATGAGAAGACTATGGTCACTTCCGTCGTCGATTTTCCAACGAATATGTTCTCAAAGTGAGATTTTAGAGGTCTGAGGCCTAAAAATTTGAATTTCCCGCCAAAAATTGGGTCTAGAACTCTGTGGAAATAAAGCAAAATAGATGAAAAAAATTTTTCACAAAAAATTTTTAAAGGTTCAGGACCCGGAAATTTGAATTTCCCGCTAAAAATTGGGCCTAGAAATAGAAATTTGGGTACTTTTTCGGACGATTTTCAGAATTTTCAAAAAAAAAATCCAAAAAGTTGTTTTTCAAATATTCCAAAAATCCAAAAATTTCCAGGCAACGCCTAGTGATCTACGATTTGGAGACAAAAACCGAGACATGTGCCGTTTCGCAGTACGGAAAAGAGCCGGGCGAGATTTTCTTCCCAAAATGTATCACAAAGTTTGGCGAGGGATTCTTGCTCACCGATCGATCGGGAAGGTTCCAGGAGTTTAAGGTAGGTTGGAAATGCGCTCTAGTGATAATTTCGATAATTTTTAGTCAAAAATTTACATTAAACACGAAAAACTAGGCAGGAAATGTTGCAAAATCGCTCTATTGAAGATTCCACCAAAAATAGTTCAGTAGAGCGAATTTGCCACTTTCTGGCTCAAAATTGCAATTGTTTACAGCATCTCAGGGTACTGTAGGTACCGTATTCTTGTGTACTCGATTCTAACGTCGAAAACACGCTCCAATCGCAATTTTTTTTCCAGAAAACCGGAGAATTCGTCGCGATCCGTGCGGAAGTGGACGCCTTCCTATGTGAGGCGTTTGCGGTGAAAGACGGCGAAGCCCTAATGGCTCTATCCGGAATGATGAGAGATCCAGATCATCAGTTAATTTGTGATGATTGGTTGGAAGCGATAAAGTTGGATGGAAGCACGTGGAGAGCCGAGAGGGAGAAGAAGAGGCGGGAGGAGGCGGAGAAGAAGGCGCAGGAAGGCGCTAATTGAGGATTTCATAAATTTTGAGTCTGAAATTTGAATTTCCCGCGAAATTCTAGTCCGGGAAGTTGGAAACTCGAATAGAGAGAATTTTCCCTCTTCTTATCATTTTCAATAAGTTTTAATGTAAAATTTTGTAGTTTTTTTTCCAGTTTTTTCGAGTGCCTTCCCGAAAATTTCACTTCATTCCATTTTTTGCCTTATTTTCTTTCTTAAAATTGAATTTCCCGCGAAATTCTAGTCCAGGAAAGTTGAAAATTCAAAAGTTGTCAATAGGGCGAATTTTCAAACTTCCCATCATTTTTACACTGTGATTTTTTCCGGAGATTGGGCAAAAACGAATTTTAGCTGCAGTGAAACGAAAATGGGCGGAGTTAAGGTCGCTGATTGGCTAGCCAACGATGCTGATTGGTCAGTCAGTTCCCGGCCACGGCCTAACTTGGAAAAAAGCTAGGCCACCGCATTTTTTTGCGCCGTAAAACAAAAATGCTGGTCGTAGGACATTTTTTTAGGACCTGATTTTTTGTTCAAAAATTGAAAACTAAATTTAAAAGAAAAATATCCGTAGAAAAAAAAAGTTATCCGCTAGATTTTGAGAAATTTTCAGTTGAGTGAATTGGAAGATAAATTAACACTGCGAAAATTCCGTGGCCGCGGCCGGCAGGCGGCAAGGCCGGGGGGCCGTGGCCTAGGC
This sequence comes from Caenorhabditis zanzibari, assembly GCA_963966625.1. Taxonomy (NCBI): domain Eukaryota; kingdom Metazoa; phylum Nematoda; class Chromadorea; order Rhabditida; family Rhabditidae; genus Caenorhabditis; species Caenorhabditis zanzibari. The sequence continues at coordinate 15,977,813 of OZ016470.1, forward strand.
TCCCAAACTGAATCTCCGGTAAAAATCACAGTGAAAATTTTATTAAGTTTCAATCCAAATTCGCTCTACTGGACTATCTATTGTCAATAGAGCGAATTTGTTCAAATGTAGCTTTTTTCCAGTTTTTTTTCGAGTGCCTTTTTTCCCTAAAAATTTCACTTCATTCCATTGTTTTGCCTTATTTTCAGTCAGCCTTAATTGTCAATTTTTTTTCTCACTTTTTTTCTGTAAGCCTTGTTTATGAAAATTTTTATAAGATTTTCAACACCTTAAAACGAAATATCTGACAGACTCGACTTCACGCCTATAGGAGTAGGGTTCCGAATCGGAGCAATATGACGACCATATCGATAAAAGTCGATAATCGTTTTATTGACTTCCCCTCGAAATCGATATTGTCGATTATCAGATTAGTCAAAAGATATCAAATTTTAAAAAATCAATTATCAAAATCGTCATTTTATCGGAATTATCATTTTCAATTTCCTTAATTTCCATTGAAAAGGGGAAAAATAAGGGGAAATTTTTGAAACGTGGCAAAACGTGGCACTTGTTTCAGTTGTTTCCAATATCTTTTGATCAAATCTGATTATCGGAAATATCGTTTTTTCGACAAAAATGACTAAAACGATTGTCATTTTTAGTCATTATCGCGTGATATCGGAAAATGATTATATCGATTCGGAACCCTATATAGGAGCATGCTACACATCGGTCAAACTTTACCGATTGAGCTGATTTTTGGCACAGTGGTCACCTATGGTTAACTAATTGAAATACAAGTTAGCATGCTAAACTCCGCCCCTTTTGGAGAAAGCTAGGCCATCAAATAGGTAAAAAACTAAAATTTTTTATTTACAAAGATAGAGTCAAAATCTTTTCAGAAATGAACTTCTCACGTGTTTGTGAGCATTTTATTAGTTGACAACTTTTTTCCAACTCTGACCCATATAGGAGAAAAATTGCAATTTCTTTAAGCTTTTTCTAACTTTTACCGAAATTTTTAGTTTTTCGAATTTTTGAAAATGTTGAAGCATAGGCAACCAGCGAGTTTTTTACAGAAAAAGCAACCGCATGTTATTGTCCATCAAAATCAACCCTAACATCAAAACTTTCTTAGTGCCGGGACTAATTTTTTCTCACTTTTAGGACTGAAAATGGACATTTTCAACGTACCCCCCCTCCATGGTCAAAATGGTCATAGTCTCAGATTTGGCTAAAATTTTGTCAGGATGTTTTAACCAGTTCATCTCACATTCGTACAAAATATTATCCTATTTGAATGAGAATTGTGCATACTGCAGCACCTCGAAAATTTTCAGTCTCACTCCAGAGGTGGAAAGTTGGATTTTGAATAATTCACTTATTTTTTCACCAAACCGTTTGAAACTTCACAGGTTTTGATAAAATATAATTTTACACAAAACTAATAAAAAATTATGCCAGACAAACGTCTTTATTTCCAGAAACAATCAGTCACAACATGGCATAATTGTAGACCATGGAAAATAAACATCTTGGAGTATCTACTATTATTTAGTACTTAAACTGCTAGCAAAATTTATTTTATCAAAACCTGTGAAGTTTCAAACGGTTTGGTGAAAAAATAAGTGAATTATTCAAAATCCAACTTTCCACCTCTGGAGTGAGACTGAAAATTTTCGAGGTGCTGCAGTATGCACAATTCTCATTCAAATAGGATAATATTCTGTACGAATGTGAGATGAACTGGTTAAAACATCCTGACAAAATTTTAGCCAAATCTGAGACTATGACCATTTTGACCATGGAGGGGGGTACGTTGAAAATGTCCATTTTCAGTCCTAAAAGTGAGAAAAAATCAGTCCCGGCACTAAGAAAGTTTTGATGTTAGGGTTGATTTTGATGGACAATAACATGCGGTTGCTTTTTCTGTAAAAAACTCGCTGGTTGCCTATGCTTCAACATTTTCAAAAATTCGAAAAACTAAAAATTTCGGTAAAAGTTAGAAAAAGCTTAAAGAAATTGCAATTTTTCTCCTATATGGGTCAGAGTTGGAAAAAAATTGTCAACTAATAAAATGCTCAAAAACACGTGAGAAGTTCATTTCTGAAAAGATTTTGACTCTATCTTTGTAAATAAAAAATTTTAGTTTTTTACCTATTTGATGGCCTAGCTTTCTCCAAAAGGGGCGGAGTTTAGCATGCTAACTTGTATTTCGATTAGTTAACCATAGGTGACCACTGTGCCAAAAATCAGCTCAATCGGTAAAGTTTGACCGATGTGTAGCAGGACCAGATCGGTCTCCTGGGACATCGTGTCTTAAAAATCACTTTATTCTACTCTAAAACAAAAAATTCTACAAAAAAAAATCATTGATGCTCTTCACGACTATTAGTGGCGGTTCCGGTGCTCGAGGTGGTGGTGGTCCCAGTGGGCGGAGTCATGGCGGCGACGGCTTCACGCATAGAAGCGATTGGGTTGGAGCGCTGAAAAAAATTGAGTTGAAAAATCGAATTCTCCATGAAATTTCAGTCTAGAAAGTTGAAAAATCGCTCTATTTTGCACTAGTTTTCAATAAATTGTCAATGGAGCGCACTTTCCATTTTTTTGCAAATTTTGGCTAAAAACTTTCGAAATTTCAACTTTCTAGATCAAAATTTCGAGATAAAAACATATTTTACATTTTCAAAATTTAAAAATTTCCCTCCAAAAACTCACCGAATAGCTCACCGCTGGGCCCGCCGGCTGAAAACGAATCGTTCGCTCTCCGGATTTTTCGATTTTCGCCGGTGCCGGTGGTGGCTGAGTTTTCCACTTCTTCCTCATCTCATCACTATAAGAGCTCAAAAAGCACAGCGAGCGAATGGTATTGGAAAAAATGAGCCGAAAATCGAAAAAAGTCTCGTCTCGTTTTCGCAAAAGCTTCAACGGTTGGAGTTCGTCGAGTGTGAGCTTGGTTGGCGGGAGAGCGTGAAGTTTGAATTTGTCTCGATGGAATAGTTCAATGTGTTCAGTTCCAACGGTGAGCGGTTCCTCGACGCCTTCCTGGAAAAATTGTGATTTCTCCAAGACAAAAATGAGCCGAGTTATGGTTGATGCTCAGAAATGAGCACAACATTTTTAATGGAACATTTTTGAGTTTTTAACATAGCTATGTGTAAAATTTAATGTTGAGTCGAATGGTAGTATTTTCAAATCTCTACAACAAAAATGAGCCGAGTTATGATTGATGCTCAGAAATGAGCAAAAAATTTTTTTTCGTAATTTTTTCGATTTTTTGACCTTATTATACATAAAATTTGATTTGAAATTTAATGGTGCTATTTTCAACAATCTATGACGAAAATGAGCCAAGTTACAAGTTATGCTCTTTAGGCCAAAATGAGCAAAAAAATTTTCTGAAGTTTTTTTTTCTGAATTTTTAATATAGATATATGTAAAATTTATATTCCAGTCGAATGGTGTTACTTTCAATGATCTGCGACAAAAATGAGCCGAGTTATGATTGATGCTCAGAAATGAGCACAACACTTTTGAAGAAAATTTTTTGATTTTTTAACATAGCTATGTGTAAAATTTTATTTCCAGTCGAATGGCGCTGTTTTCAAAGCTCTACGACAAAAACGAACCGAGTTATGGTTGATGCTCAAAAATGAGCAAAAAAAAATTTCATTTTTTTTTTTGGATTTTTTGATTTCACTATATGTAAAATTTAATTTGAAATCGAATGGTGGTTTTTTCACTTCTCTATGTCAAAAATGAGCCAAGTTACAGGTTATGGGAGGTTAGGCCAAAATGAGCTAGGCCAAAATGAGCACAAAAAATTTGTGTTCCATTTTTTTTCAATTATTGAAAATCTTATATAAATTTTTATTTTTAATCGAATGATGGTATTTTCAATACTCCATGGCGAATATGACCCGACGTACAATGCGACCCAGGTGTCTTATAGTTCGGGATTAGAACATTTTTTTTTCAGAAATTAGAAACTTTAGAAGACGTCAAGACTTCAGAATCCCAAACTAACCATATCCTTCTCCGTCGGCTCCATGGTCAACGCCCAAACCGGCACCCCATCCTCATTAAAATAGTTCTCCGTATTCTTCTCGAATCTCAATCCAGGTCGACAGGTCGCGTACGAATCCTCATCATCCAAAAACACCGATTCCTCTTGTTTCTTCTTTTTATTCTTTTCGTTCTTTGATTTTCGATGAAACGACGACATTTCGTCGGCGAACATTTCGGATTTTTCCGGTTTCATCGGAACCTTGGTCACTCGATCCATGAGAATTTTCGATTTCTCATCGATTAGAACGGACGGGGGACATCGGGATCTCTCGTTTTGGTATTTTTCGAAAACGCGCTTCATTTGTGTCGCATCCATTTCGGTGGGACGGATTTCCACTTTTTGGGGTTTCGATGGTTGGGATATGGGGTGGAGGGCTAAAAATTTATAACCAAAATTCGAGTGTCCGCTTCCGTTTTTGTACTATTTGAGAGAAATTTTGGGGGACGATTTTCTCTAGTTGAAGATAATATTTTTAAATGCAATTTTATACCAAAATGAAGATCATAAAACGATCTATAAAATGGTATTAAAATCAAAACAAGAAAAAAAAAATTGGCAAAGTTAGAAGAGATTTAAAATAACAAAACATTTTTGAAAACAATTGAAACTTTTTTGAATGCAACTTTTTAAAGTAGGATTACACTCTTTTGTTCCCAAATGATCGTCCTAATTCCATTATTTACGAAAATAACGATATTTTTGCACAGAAATCGTTAAAAAAATCGATTCTCAAACAAATATTTTCTAACCTATTTCAATGAATGTAGAATTTTTCGCTGATTCGAACGCACCTAATATCGCTGCTCAAAATGCATTTTGAAGCGAGTTATGATCGTTTGAATTTTCAGTAAGAGAGACGCACAGAAAGCAGACACTCTCGTTGTCGAAGAGACGCAGAGAAACGAGACCGAAACTTCAAACGCTCATAACTCGCTTCAAAATGCGTTTGGAGCAGAGATATTAGGTGCATTCGAATCAGCGAAAAATTCTACATTCATTGAAATAGGTTAGAAAAATGTAAGTTCGCGTGTTGAAAATCGATTTCTCGAGTTTAAACGATTTTTGTGCAAAAATGTTGTTGTTTTCGTAAATAATGGAATTGGGTGGATCATTTGAACTGTAATCCTACCTTAAACTCGATTTTGAAATTGCTCGATTGAATTTTACACCAAAATGTAAAGCTTAATAAGGTCTACAAAACCATATTAAAATTTTCTTGCGATTTTGATGAATAGACAATGAACAGATTGTTAGAAAATCCAGAATCCAAAATTCGCTTACCTTGACTCCCCTTCGACTTTCCCTGACCCCCCGTCTCTCCCAACTCTTTCTTCTCCCTTTTCTGCTCCTTTTTCACCACCACCCCCACCTCCTTCTCTGGTGTCTTTGGACGACTTCTCGACTTTGTCAACGAATCCTTCGCTTTCACTTGTTTCGACGGACGGCTCGACTTTCTTTTACTTGCGGGTTGTCGCGAAGGTTTCGTTGACTTCTTCCCTCTGCTACTCTTCTTCACTGGAGGAGGTCCTTTGCCCTTGGCGTGTGCATTTTGGCTCTGAATATGGGGGGTTTATAGGGCGTACTAAAGTGCTCCAAAAACATATTTCAATTTTTCCAAAAACTTTAGTTCAAACTATAATAGTGGTCTTATATTGAATCTCGAAAAATAGTGTGTCCTTTTTTTGAATTTCTAGAAAAGTTGTTTTTTTTTTCGGATTTCAAAATCCAATCATTGAAAAATTGCCAAGTTTTCTCACTATTGTCTATTCAAAAAAATCGTAAGGAAAAAATCGAGAAAATTCAATTCGAAAACAACTTTTTAGGCTCCGCCCACAACAGTTCCCCTTAAGAGTGGGCGGAGCCTAAAAAGTCATTTTCAAATTGAAAATTTCGATTTTTTTGCGATTTTTTTTGAATAGCCAATAGTCTATATTAGGCCTTGCGAATTTTTAAAAAGTTGGTTTTCGGATTTTCCGATTGAAAAAATTTCAAACTTCAAAACCTCATAACTTTCTCAATAACTTTTGGGAAAATTATATGGACCGTTGGCAATTTTTTTTTTCAATTTTCTCACAATTTTTATTTGTAGGTTCTAGTATTTTAAAATTCCATGGAAATCATACGAATCGATAGGAATTTTTTCAGAAGCAAAAATTTTAAAATTTTCATAATTTCTTTTTCAAAAAACCCTACCATTTCAGATGAATTCTCTTGTGTAAGATGACAAAACAAAACAAAACAAAAATTTTGAATCAAATCTATGAAATTGGGGATGATGACAAATATTTTTTGTTTCGGGGGAACGTGGAATCAAAAAATCTAGAAGATCTCGACCAGAAAAAATAAATTTTTTTGAAAGAAGTTGGAAACGTGATTTTTTTTCGGAAAAATGTGGTTTTTTCGAAATGCCTGCGAAACGTCGCACTTTCGAAATGTCGCGGAGCTTTTTTCTAAATAAAAAATTTTGTAGTTTGTAGATTTTTTGGCTCTGCGACATTTCGAAAGTAGACATTTTGAAATTGCGACATTTTGAAATTGCGACATTTCGAAAGTGTGACTTTTCGAAAGTGTGACGTTTCGAAAGTGCGACATTTCCAAGTTGTGACGTTTCGAAAGTGCGACATTTTGAAATTGCGAGATTTCGAAGGTGTGACGTTTCGCAGGTGCGGCATTTTGAAAGTGCGACATTTTGAAATTGCGACGTTTCGAAAGTGTGACGTTTCGAAAGTGCGACATTTTGAAAGTGCGACATTTCGAAGGTGTGATGTTTTGAAAGTGCGAGATTTTGAAATTGCGACGTTTCGAAAGTGTGACGTTTCGAAAGTGAGACGTTTCGAAAGTGTGACATTTCGAAAGTAGACATTTTGAAATTGCGACATTTTGAAATTGCGACATTTCGAAAGTGTGACTTTTCGAAAGTGTGACGTTTCGAAAGTGCGACATTTCCAAGTTGTGACGTTTCGAAAGTGCGACATTTTGAAATTGCGAGATTTCGAAGGTGTGACGTTTCGCAGGTGCGGCATTTTGAAAGTGCGACATTTTGAAATTGCGACGTTTCGAAAGTGTGACGTTTCGAAAGTGCGACATTTTGAAAGTGCGACATTTCGAAGGTGTGATGTTTTGAAAGTGCGAGATTTTGAAATTGCGACGTTTCGAAAGTGTGACGTTTCGAAAGTGAGACGTTTCGAAAGTGTGACATTTCGAAAGTGCGACATTTTGAAAGTGCGACATTTTGAAAGTGCGACATTTCGAAGGTGTGATGTTTTGAAAGTGCGAGATTTTGAAATTGCGACGTTTCGAAAGTGTGACGTTTCGAAAGTGAGACGTTTCGAAAGTGTGACATTTCGAAAGTGCGACATTTTGAAAGTGCGACATTTTGAATTTGCGACATTTCGAAGGTGTGCCGTTTTTGCAGCAAGTAAACGTGTTCCTTGCGAAATGTCACACTTGCGAAACGTCACACTTTCACACCTTTTTTGAATTTCTGCTTTCGAAATGTCGCGGATCCTTAATTTTTGGTCCCCAGACCCCCTCTCAAGTACAAATGACGCCATTTTTCTGCTCCGTTCCATGTCATCTAAAAAACTCCTCTGAAAAATTACCAAATGCATTCTCCAACATTGTCAGGGCCCCTTTCTAAAAAATTTTCTGTTTGAACCCCAGGGACCTTTAAAAATTTTGCAGACTTTTCGTTCTTTTTCGACATTGAAAAAAGATAAAAAACTGAAGAGCATTTTATTTTTTTTCAAATATGTACTAAAACTATATATAAATCGAGACATAAAAATTGAGAAACTAGCGAATTTTCTTATTTTTATTTTCATGTGAAATGTAAAAGCCCGAAGAACATATGGGTAGAGAAAAGCTCAAAAATCGAGGACAAAAATTATTTTTTTTAAGAAAAAAATTATTTATTGGGTACTGTAGCGCCTGGAATCTCACTGGCGCGTCGTGGCGAGACTACTGTAGCCGATTTGGATACTGTAGATGGTCCCGAGTGGATTGTGGTGTGAGTGGAGGTGGACATAGTGGCGCATTCGGTTAGTACGGATTCGGGGGCTGGAAATTGGAAAAATCAGGTATTACGAGGCTACAAACTAAGAACTACAAAGACTACAAAGACTACAAAATACAAACTACAAACTACAAAGACTACTAACTACAAACTTTTAATTCAAAAAAAACTGCCTCCATTTTAAGACCAAAATCAAGAAAATCGGATTACTATGAAGATAGTTATAGGAGTTGTAAGCTTAGGGAGTTCCAAGACTACAAACTACAATTTTAAATTTTCAATAAAATTGCCTTGATTCTAAGGCCAAAATCAAACATATCGAATTACTATGAAGAAAGTTATAGAGTATTGAAATTTCGGTTTTTGCAGGGGTACCAAGACTACAAACTACAAAGACTACATAGACTACAAAAACTTACACTCATGATGCACACATGTCTCTTGTGGAACAATCTCGACGTGCTCGGTGGATCGGCGAAGATTTCGATCTGAATTTTTTTTTTGAAAAAAAATTTTGAAAAAAAAATTTTTTTAAATTTTTTTTGAGAACCCAAACTTTAAAATTTCTCACCAATTTGCATACGACTGAGAAGACTGGTAGTCATTTTATATTAGATGATATTTGGAAAGGATTCTGAAGTTTTGACGGAGTTTGAAGCTTCTAGAAGACGTTGGGATTCAGAAGTGGAAAAATGAAAAAAAAAGTGAAAAGAAGTTGAAAACATACATAATTGAGCAATTTCGAGGATTTTTGAATAGAAAAAAGGGTGAAAATTGGGCAATTTTCTCTATTCATAATGGAGGTGAAAAAGCAAAAAAATTTGAGTTAAATTTTTTTTTGCATTTTAGGTTTTTAAAATTGGAAGTTTAAAAAATATCAAGAATTTTGAAAAGATTTTAATTTTGTATAACTCTCTACAGAAAAAAACTTTGAAAACAATTAAAATCTAAAAATTTTCGAAAAAAAATTTTTTTTTCGAGAAAATATTTTTTTGTGGAAAAGCCTAATTTCATAATCTGAAAAGTCTCATAGTCAGATAATCTAAAAATTTTCAAGGCATTTCAAATTATTAAATTGTTAACTTTTTAGATAACAGTCAATAATGCTTCGAAAATTGAGAGCACAAAAATTTCAGAAAATATTATTCAAAAAAAAATTTTTTTTTCAAAATTTCTCGATTTCATAATCAAAAAAGTGTTCAAACCAGAGAACCGGAAAATCGAATTATTCATAATTTAAACTATCAGATAACTGTTTTAAAGTGTGAAATCTGCTAAAATTTGAACTTCCACTTTCCTCGAAATATAAAATGTTTCAAACAACAATGAAAATTGTGACCAAAAACCATAAAAAGACAAGGAAAAAACCGGAAATGTTTTCCCTGCTTTTTCCACTTGAGAACATCTCAAAAACTCAAAATCCCCTCTCTCAAAAAGTTTGAGAAATTTCCGTGTTTTCTCAGTTTTTAAACTCTAGAGTGTCCCAAATGTACCAGGAAGCTCTTGAGTATCTTGTTCCCCCCAAAACCAAAGTGGGCGGGTCTTAAAACTTTGGGAACAAAAGTGTTCTTATTTGAGAAGAAAGGCAATACTCTTGAAATTTTCTGAAAATCCCAGGGGAGAATTTCTTTCGAGATTTTGAAGGGTTCCTTTTTGTCTTCGGGTGGGAGAGAGAGAAAATGATGGATGAGTTGAAATGAACTAGGAAATAAAGGAGTCAAAAAATGTAGACGTCGAAGATTCAGAAGGTGTCACGATGTCTTCGTAAGACATCAAAAGGTGACATTTGTTCTCAATGAGGGGGGTCTTTGGGGACCTTGGAGTAGAAGAGAAAATCCAAAAATTTAGATTCCAAGCCTCCAAAATAAGAAAAATGAGAATCCAAAGACTCTGTTTGTGTTTCTAATTGGATCCTCCCATGGGCCTGAAAACAAATTTAATTGGAAATTGTTTTATTAGATAAGAAAACCACGAGACTGGACATTTCTAATTGAATTTCCTAGGGAAAAAAGTCAGAAGATGACACACTCCGCGTCATCTGAGCCATCAGAAGACTTTCAGAAGACATTGGAACACGAAAACAAAAAATAAGAAGGAATTTGAAGAGGTGGGGAATCGAACCTGTGGGCGCGCGCACGGGAGACAGGCGTGCTAACCACTAGGCCACGCGTGCAACATCAGCGAAAGAGGGGGAGAGCGCATATGAACGTGCTGCTTTTTCAAAAAAACTGAGATCCAAATCAAAACTTCATTCACAATGATCAATAGAAACGTCACCACAATACAATTTTTCAGATCATTTTTTGAGGGCGGGGCTCTTGAGGGCTCTATCCTTCGAGAATACGAGACAACTCATTGAGATCCTTCATCATGTCTCCGCGACGATCCTTATCTTGGCACTGTGCCAGACGGTTGCTAGCCGTTTTCAGCGTGTACTTCATGTTGGATTCCATCGAGAGCGGTGTCGACTCCTCGTACATCCAGCGGCGAACGCGGCACTCGTCTTTGACGTATCTAAAATAGAATTCTAGAATCCAGAAATTTTCTCGACCGCGGCGTTCGTGGAAAACAGGGTTGAGCGGCAACGAATTTCGGCAACGCATTCAAGTGTGAATAACTTTTTTCAGGGAGGACTGACAAAAATACGGTTAACAGAAGAAATGTTCCTTATTAAAACAGCTATCGATTGGTTGTAAAATCGACAAATGTCATCAAGAATTAACAAAGTTACGCCCTGTGTTCAAAAAAAGTTGCCGAAATTGCCGAAATCGGGAAATTTTCGGCAACACACAACGTAACTCTGTTAATTCTTGATGAAATTTAACGATTTTTTAACCGAAATTCGTTGCCGCCCTTCTATGATGGAAAGCTACGGCGGCCGCGCGCGGTCCTGAGCTTTTTTGGCCAAAAAAGCCTTCAACAACGGCAAACTACCCACGGCCCAACTCACTGTGTCATATAAAACTTTTGCGACGGATAGCCGAAGGCCTTCTTCTTCTCTCCATTATCCTCATCCTCTTGCCCAGAGTCATCCTTCGAGAACATCTTCTTCTCGGCACCCTTTGTATCCCCATCTTTTCTACCGTAATCCTGAACGCCAGGTGGCGATGGTTGAGCCCCAGCCACTTCTTGCGAGAACGACTTCGGTGGCGGTGGCGGTGGTGGCTCGGTGGGCGGAGCCGACGGCGCCGTCACCATATCAGTGGAATTGAATCCAGAAGTTGTAGTCGTCAAGACAGAAGACGTCGTCAGAGGAGTTGAAGACGTCGCGATTGGGGTGACGATCGCAGATGATGATGGTGGTGGTGGAGGGGGCGGAGCCAAGGGCTCAGAAGACGTCGAACGAAGGGGAGATGGTTTGGCGAGTTGGGTGGAGGTGGGAAGAGCTTCCTTTGACTTTTTGGTGCTGGCGACTTTTTGAAGGGATCCTTTGGATGGGGGCGCTGGAGTAGCTTCTGAAAAGATTGAGGATGGAAGAATCCCAACAAAAAAAATTCAAACTCACTTTCCTTACTCGACTTCTTCGTCGATTTTGCCGACTTGCCACCCGCCGCGGCCTTCTTCTTGGGCACCGGAGATTTCGCCAACTTTTTGCCGCCCTTCCCCTTCGACGACGATCTCTTGACCTTTCGCTTCTTGGCGCAACACGAGAAGAATCCGCCCTTCTTGGCCGATTTTTTCGATTTTGCGGTTTTTCTCGGCTGACGCGGACGCGATTTGGATTTGGAGACGGCTTCTGTGGATTTAGTGGATTTGGTGGTAGCCGGGGTTTTTGTGGATTTTGTCGATTTGGTGGACTTTGGGGACGCAGCCTTTTTCTGGAAAGAGTTTCATGATTATCTCAAGAGCCGTTATAGATATCAAAAAGTTGTAAACTACAGAAATGTGTAAAATTTAATTTTACACATTTTTGTAGTTCAAAGTTTTTTGATAGCTCTAACGGTTCCGGAGATATATACAAAGAAAGTTAAAGAGTTCAGTCGCGCGGCCGATCAGCGCGACGCTCGGGTCCCTAGCATTCAAACGTTTGTAACTCAAAAACCAGTTACAGTATCTGAAAATGATCAACAGCAAAATTGCTCATCGTAAAATTTCACATATTTTCTTTGTTAAACACTTTTTGATAACTCTACGGGTTCTGGATATATCGGGCTTTGAAGTCTACCGCATGAGAGACGCAGAGAAACGAGATCGCTCTCGTTTCTCTGTCTCCTCACTGACTATCAACCGTAGTACGCAGCCAAATTACCTTGGCAAGAGCGGTGGTCATGGTTGGTTATTGGAAGCTGCGTGTGTGTGAGTGTTGTTGCTGAAGAGAGATTGAACCGAGTAGACGAGTCAAGAATTTGAAAGTTTTCGAGAAGTGATCGCGGGATTTTGGTAAATTGAAGGAGGCTGGAAGAGTCGTGGAAATTTTTTGGATTGGGGGAGCACGTGAGGTTGAAAAAATTGAAGATTTTACACGTTTCAATAAGATTTGTAATGATATCAAAGTTGACCACAAACTACAAACTTGAAAATTTTGAAAATCGAGGAATTCACAGTGATTTGGGCCGCGCGCTATGCAAAAGCACTCACTCGACGTGTGACGTCACTGTTGGCTGACTATCAAACTTTTATATGATTAAGAATTTAGGCAAAAATTTGGCTACTGTAATTTATACACCCAAAAGTTTGATAGCAGCCAACAGTCACAAATCAAATGAGCGCTTTTGCATCCCACTAATTTCAAACCCCTGTGGGAATCCGGAATCTTGGATTCTCATTTTTTAGAAATTCTTGGATTTCTGTCTTTTCGGATTCTTAATTTCTAGGGATTTGTGGAGGTCTGGATCCTCAAATATTTGAATTTTCCACTTCTGATGAATATGAAACCTGATTTTTCGAAGATTCGGAATTCCCGTTATCTAACAATTTTGCTTAACACTTTTATTCCACTACAAGATTAGTTATCTGGAGGATGAATAATGGATTTTCCTTTGAAATTGATCCGAACCGAATACTCCTTCTTCTCTCCAGTCTCCTCGTTGTTCAGAATCAATTTGTGTTCTCCTTCGACACCCTTGAAGAGCAATTTCCAGGTATTGTGACCTGCTTTCAGACTGCGAGATACTGTCTCTCGATGTTCGTTCGAGAATTTGACTCTGAAAAAAAATGGGGATTTCGAAAAACATCTGAATCCTGGATTTCTCACTTCAACTTGTTCCATGTCCCCTTAATCGTGAAAACAATCTGGAAATTTGTCTTGTCCTTGTAGATTTGATAAATTCCATCTGCATCCACATGGATGTTTTCTTCAGTATCCATCAGGATACTAGAATCGTTTCCCAATGAATAGGTTTTGAGTTCAGAAAGTTCCAGGGCTTCCGGGATTTCAGTGACTGGGGATTCGGAAGTTCCCAAATCCATCGAAGGTGGAGTCGGAACTGGAGCACTGATGTCAAGGGTGTAATTGGTTACAGAAGATGTTCCATTCTCGGAAGCTCTGCACAATTTCACTTTGATCGACTGATCCCCATACATGTATCCCAATTGATTGATGCTCAGAAGATCGCGATACGGAATTAGTGCGACATGATATTTCATGTAGGTCGCCCGGGCCTTGAATCTCACATTGTTCTCCAGCAAAAAGGTGATGCTGAAATTTGGAGAAACATTTAAAAATTCTTAAAGGTGACCGAACAGCAGTTAATATCCAGTCGCCGACCCTTGAGCCTCCGCTACAACGACAATCCGCAAAAATTGAGTGCGCGTTGTTTAACGTAAATCGGCACAAGCTTTCAAATATATCCCTAAACTTGAACAACAACCGGTTCGGAATACATACAACACAGGGTAGCAAAGTGTCGGTCAAGTGATTTTTCGAGCGAACATAGCAACGATAAACGAGAGACGCAGCTAAAAATCCAACCGAACGCGCTTGCCCGACCAAACACTTTGAGACCCTGTGTTACAATGAATTACTGACGAAAAGTATCAAAATTATCAATAAAACTGGCTGAAACAACAGTTTTGAAAGCTTGAGTGATAAACAGCGCGTACTCAATTCTTGCGGAGTGTCGTTGTTTTTTTTTGCGCGCGGGAATTGCGAAAGAAGTCCGTGCACTTTTACGTAAGCGTGTCAGTGTCTGCGTACCATGCGTCAAACCTTACGACAGTTCATATTTTAAACCTTTTTCCGACGGAAATCAACTAAAGAAATCTGCTTACAAAAATCGAGAGCTTCAGTTGACATGTTTTCTGTCCCATCTCTTTTAAATTCCACTTTTTGAAAAAAAGCTCACCTATTACCGGTAGTATTCCCTTTCATCACCAACGCGATCTCATCATTTTCTCTGAATTCCTTCTGAATCGTGAACACGTTGTTTCCATCAGGACCATCAAATTCGACTCCAACATTTGTCTGCGGGTCATAATGCATGACTTTGAAAATAGTGGCGGGCTCCTCCGTACTAAGATTGGTGCTTCCATAAATTGACGAATCCCAGAATTCCGTGAAACTAGGGACCACGGTATAAGGTAGCCAATAGTTACTGAAACGAATTGTTGCATTTCCTGGCTTTTTAGAATAGTATTCCGTAATCGCGAAAGACATTCCATGCGAGAAATCCACCTCTTTTGTATGATTCGAAATCAGAAGGGTTTCTGGGTTGTTACTTCTCACATTCATTGGCACTGTTCCATTTCCTGCCAAAAGCCACACAATATGACCATCGGTATCGGCACGAGGTTGGTAAACTCGTGTACCACGGTCGTAGATGAATGTGTATAATACTGCATCTTGATTATCAAGTCTTAGATCTTTCAGAGGTCCCGGACAGTGACCGTCTTGAATCCAATTGGTTTGGAGAGATAGATGTTGCTGAAAATGAAAATGTATTGAGTAGTTTCATTTTGGATCCCCAACCTCAGCGATCTGATGACAAACTTGTCGATACTTCAAAACCAATTCGTTACTGGAGTTTCTCAACGAATTGGTAACCTCGAAATGCATATAGTGGACACCATCTTCCGAGCAATGTCTTTGAGCTGAAAAACAAAGTTTAAAACTCTAGAATGTTTGCTTTCATTTCCACAAAGAAAGATGAAGAAATTGGTCGCGCTACAAAATCGAACTAGCGACCATCGCGTTGTAGATTTTAAAGGTGGTGGGACAGCAAAATTTTTATTTTTCTGAAACTTCTGTGAACTCGAGCTATAGACATTGTAAGCGAATTGTTCTATTTTGTTTGATTTCCGTCCGAAAACAGGCTTAAAATATGAATTTTTTGTCAGATTTGGTGCACGGTACGCAGACTCTACAACGGACACGCTCACGCAAAAATGCACGATTTTCCCCCGGAATTTCCCCCGAAAAGTGCTGTCTCGCCATCTTTAAAGGATTAAAGCCTTTTTTATCTTCAATGATCGCCCCAATTCCATTATTTACGACAATAACAATATTTTTGCACAAAAATCGTTAAAAAATCGATTTTCACCTGAAATTTTTTCTAACCTATTTCAATTAATGCAGAATTTTTCGCTGATTCGAATGCACCTAATAGCGCTGCTCAAAACGCAATATAAACATTTTTATGAACAAAATTGCACTTTGTCGTGACGACCGTTTCCGACTTAAATATGCTGTCGCGCTCGCCTCTGCCGGCTGATACGTCGGCAGCGGTTGGCGCGACAATTGAAAATTTGTTCATAAAAAGGTTTATATTGCGTTTTGAGCAGCGATATTAGGTGCATTCGAATCAGCAAAAACATCTACATTCATTGAAATAGGTTAGAAAAAATTAAGGCTTGAAAATCGATTTTTAACGATTTTTGTGCAAAAATATTGTTATTTTCGTAAATAATAGAACTGGGACGATCATTTAAGAAAATAAAAAATGAGTGTGATCCTACTTTAGTGAAAAAACTCACTCTGATACTGTATCTCGATGGTATGCACAAGCGTATTGAATTTTTCCCGATTATCCACCGACAACTTGAGAATTCTCTCATCCACGTATTTCTGTTCCAATTCAACCCCCTTTGGCACAACTAGATTCATGGTACCCTTGCGATCATTCAAGTCCAAAACTATGACATCTGGAACATTGAGTACTTTTCGGAAACTTTTTTTTTGGAAATTCTGACCATTGACATCCCAGATCGATGTGTAACCAAATCCTGCTTTGGTCTTGACGATTTTATCCAAGTAGAGTTCGTTGGATTTTCGGCATCCTTCATGCGGGTTATTGACGTCTCCTGGAACATAGAATAGTGCGCTACAAAGGCTACAAACTACGAACCTTGAACCGTCCAAACCAGTTGAAGAAGAAGAAGTAGAAGATTCCAAAGAATCATTTTTCCAAGAGAATGGAAAAATATACGGTTTTACAACAGATGATTCCGTTTTTATACGGAGAATCTTATTCGATTATAGCTCTCGATTTCCCACGGTTTTATGGATGGGAATGGGAAGATTTTGCATTTTTTGCATAAAAATTCAATGATCATAGAAGATTCTTGAAGTCACAAAATTTATTCAAAAAAAACAAAAAACGATAAGCAAAGAAATATTAAAATGAAAAATTTTACAGAACAAACATGATAAAATAATTTTGCGGTCCCCAGCTCAATTGCATCTCGATTTCAGCTTCAACTCCGTTCTCATTTTGAATTCTGACTCCTCGGTCGATGTTGATGCGTTGACCGCAGATTCTGAAATTTTGAGATTTTCAGCTTGAAACTTATACAATAATGTAGATCTCAAGGAGATCTATAAAATGGTACTAAAATCGATGGTACAGTGTATTTTGGTATAAAAAAGGCTTTTTAGCGGACTTCATTGAAAAATTGAAACGAATTCATTTTAATGATGGTGGTAGGACCCCTCAAAATTTTTTCGCTCAAATCATCCGGATGGGTTTGAACTTGTGGTCATGTTGCTATAATTACCGTGCCATTACCGACTGAGCCATCTGGTTGCAAATGGCGCATCACTGGCATAGAGGAGGCGGCAGGAAAATCGACCAGTCATTCATTTAAAGAGCTGTTTCTCCTTTTAAATTAATGATCTTTAGGTCAAAATTTATACCGAAATGTAGATCTTGATAAGATCTACTAAATGGTAGTAAAATTAATATTTTAGCAAAATTCGTTCTTTTGATAACATCGGTCAAAGTAGACAGGATAAATTTGAAAGTTTTTAATGCTTTAAAATATGTAAAACATGGCCCTGATTCCGAATATCACAACGAAAATGCTCAAAAATGTTTCCCGGGGCCGGAAAACGCTGTCAAAGGGGCGAAAATTGCGCAAAAAGTGCTCCCTTTTAGCCGAGTTTTCTCCGGAGTTTTCTAGGCCACGCCGCAGTAAATGCCTATTTTTAGAAGGACTTGCCCAAATTTTCTCATTATTTCACTGAAAATAGTATTGGATGAGACTCTGGCATGTAAATTAACAAGAAAAATTGAAGAATATCGCCTAAAAATCACAGGAGAAGCGAGGGAGCACTTCTGGCCCGTTTTGACCCCTTTGTCGGCGTTTTCTGGCTCCGAGAAACATTTTTGAGCATTTTCGTTGTAATATTCGGAATCAGCGCAAATTTCTGCATCTATTAAAGCAATAAAAATTTTTGCCCGGAATCCTCCTTTAATGCTCTATATTGTCATATTTAAAAACTCACATTTTTTCCATTCGAACTCCTCCTTCCTGACTCATCAACTCATCTGGCTTCCTTCCAGCAATCGTATCCCTCGAGTTGAATATTCCATTAACATGCAACAATTGAAGATTTCGAAACTCTCCAGAATTCCACGACTCCATGAACACATCCAAATCCTTATTGGTCAATCTCGAGTGATTCAAATCGATAAAAACACACGATTTTGCCGCCAAAAGAAGGTTGTCCAGTTTGAACCAGTGAGATTTGAAAATCGATAGGGATTGGGGAAAGTTTTGAATTTCGAGTTGAAAATCTTGAAGTAAACCGATTTTGCATACAAATGAATCGATAAGTTTCGAATTATGCATTGTCAATAATATAAGAGAGGGGGAATTTCAAAAGTTTCGATTTTGAACAGGTATCCACAAAATTTATAAAAAATCTGTTGCTTCACAGAAATTCTACAGACAACCCGATTTCATTACAGAAATGTGTTTCTGTCCTGTCGAATACCTTTTTTTCTCTGAAAACCAATGGGGGTGCAGTTTCGTGTATCTTTATTGAAACAAAAAAACAGAAATAATAATAATAATGCCGTGAACTTTTTGATTTTTTACGCCACAGACAGAAATGGTATTCGTACCAAATCTGTTGGTGGCGCAAAGAAAGCAAAAAAATAGAAAGAAAATTAAAGCCGTGAACTTTTGAAATCATGGGAAAAGGGAAAACGACAGAATTGGTATCCCAACCAAAACTGTGGTTGACGGAATATTCGAAATTCGTGAACTTTTTTGTAAAAGCCATGTGGAGAATTTCGAATTAACAGAATTGGTTTGGTGATCAACGGTGTTGAAGTCTACTGAAACGATTTGCATCTGAAGAGTTATCGAGAAATCTGAGTTGTAAGTCACAATGAAATTATTAAAAGAAAATATCACTTTCTTTTTTGCTTAAACTTGAAATATAAAATCAGAATGAGGTGGAAGAAAAGTTTGGGTTGAGTTTTAGAGTTAAAGATAACTTGGAATATATGACTCGCGAAAATAAGGGAGATAATTATTTTCAACCTCATTCTGATTTTATATTTCATTTTTAACCAAAAAAGAAAGTGATATTTTCTTTTAATAATTTCATTGTGACTTACAACTCAGATTTCTCGATAACTCTTCAGATGCAAATCGTTTCAGTAGACTTCAACACCGTTGATCACCAAACCAATTCTGTTAATTCGAAATTCTCCACATGGCTTTTACAAAAAAGTTCACGAATTTCGAATATTCCGTCAACCACAGTTTTGGTTGGGATACCAATTCTGTTGTTTTCCCTTTTCCCATGATTTCAAAAGTTCACGGCTTTAATTTTCTTTCTATTTTTTTGCTTTCTTTGCGCCACCAACAGATTTGGTACGAATACCATTTCTGTCTGTGGCGTAAAAAATCAAAAAGTTCACGGCATTATTATTATTATTTCTGTTTTTTGTTTCAATAAAGATACATCAACATAACTGACACAACACTCTAAAAATTTTGGTAATTATGTGGAGATTTCTAGGAATCAACACTTAAATTCATAAATACTGCTATCTCGTCGTTTTCTGTTGCAATCATACAGATTTTCAAAGATTTTTTCTTGGAAAATAATAAAATCGAAACTTTTGAAATTACACCTCTCTTATATATCAAATTGAGTCAAATTCCTAGATTCCACTCTCAATTCTTTGACTCTCAAACGCTTCGCTCCGATCCAATTAATAACCGATTTATAAAAATCGAATGGCATATTGAGTCCAGTATCAAAAAGTTCGATTTGAGCGCGAAATAGTTCGGCCAAATGAAAGAACATAATTTTTCTCCCCTCGTCTGCATTATTCCAGAAGAAAATTAGTCCTGTGCGGCCTGGTATACTGTAGGATTTGTATTTAAAATTTTCGAATATGAATTTTCGATCCCATCGTATTCCAAAAAGTTGTTGACCATAAAATTCTGATGAATGGAATTGTTTCTGGTTTATGAAGATTGTTTCGTGATCGTATGAAATTTTGAAATTTCGCGGGCAGCAAAGTTTCACAATGTTATGGGATTTTGAGGAGCATTGAGCTAGTTCGAATCTGAAATTTAAAATTCTTTGGATAAGTTGGAATTTGGAAAAATTTACTCACATATCATATACATCAAAATATTCCAGTGCGTTTTCAAGAGCTAGTGATGGTAGTTGGAGCAGTCGAAATGGGGGCATTTTGGAAATCGTTGAATGTCTAGTAGCACAAGAATGTACAGATGTGAGCGAGGACAATTGCTGTACAAAAAAACGAATAAAATCGATGGTCTGTGAGTGTAGGTGAGTGTTGATGGGTTTGAGTGTATGTGACTGTGACACATAAACGAATGGTTGGAATATTTTTGCATAAAAATCGATAAAGCTCGAGAAATCGAGTTTCAAATCGCCAACTTATATTTTTTCTAATCAATTTCAATGAATGTAGAATTTTTCGCTGATTCGAATGCACCTAATATCGCTGCTCAAACCGCAGTAGAGAAATTTTAATATAATTTTTTACGTTTTGCACTGAAATTTTTAAAAGCCGCTCAAAAATCTTTTTTACCGCAAAAACGAGTCACAAAACGGACCACTTTGAAGCGAGTTGTGAGCGTTTGAAGTTTCAGTGAGAGACGCACACACTGTCTCGTTTCTCTGCGTCTCTAAGACAGCGAGAGTGTCTGATTTCTCTGCGCCTCTCTTCTAGAAACTTCAAACGCTTATAAAAAGTTTTATACTTGGTTTTGAACGGCGAAAGTAGATGTGTTCGAATCAGCAAAAAATTCTACATTTTTTGTAAGTTCCCGATTTAAAAATCAATTTTCGCGAGTTTTACGATTTTTATGAAAAAATTGTGTTATTTTCGTTCATTCCGAAATCTTGTGTACAAATAAAAAATGACTGAAATCCTACTTTAAAGTTAACAATGCTTCAAAAATCTTTATTAAATTTCCATTATACAGTACCGCTCAAAAGGTTATCTAGTTTTGGTGGTTCGTAGTGAATAACTTTATTTCGAGAAGAGCTATGAGCTTCAAATTTTACCACAACATTTTTGGCATGACCAAACAGATGTTTGCAAATTTTTATGAACATATCTGGAAAATTGATGATTTTATGACCGAAAATGTGATCTGGCAAGAAACGTCAATGTTCAAAAATTTTCAATAAACATTCATATATTCACAGAAACAAGGGTTATTTTATCAAATTATAATACCTTGTTTCTGTGAAGATATGAACGTTTTCCTGAAAATTTTTGAAAACCACTTTTTCACCAAGTCACTTTTTCGCTCAAAAAATCATCAGTTTTTTAAATATGTGTATTAAAAAATAGCAGATTTGTGTCTGGTCATGTCAAAAACATTGTGTGCAAATTTGAGGTTCATACCTATTCTTTAAAAAAAGTGATACTATAAAAACCAAAAGCTGATAAACTTTTGAGCGGTACTGTATAGTATAATACATTATAACATGACATAAAAAATGAAAGTCATTCCATACAATTCGCAATCCATTTTCATTTCTGCTTTCGCTCCATTCTCCCCTTCGATATCGATTCCACTCGTGTTTCCAAAAACGTGATGGGGAAGTCTGCAAAATCAGATTTAGTTTTGCAACACAATTTTCAAAAACCCACCTTCGCTCCCTGTGTGCTCCCCTTCGTCGATTTCTCCACCGAGCGGGCAACCTTCCCAAAATTTTATCTTTTCTGGTGAAGTTCTGACTGACGACTTCCACAAACTGAAGTTTTGGGAAACTTCCAGAAATCCACGATTTCAGGAAGACTTCAATATCATGGTTGCTCAATTGCGAACCAAACAAACGAATGGTGACGCAGGATTTAGCAGCCGCCAAAAAGCCATCAGCCTTGAACCAGTGAGAGGTGTAAATCACAAGAGTTTCGGGGATCATTTTCAGCTCATGCTGGAACCCGATACTTGTCCATACGTTACAACAACAAGAACTTTTGACGGGTAAATTATCAAGAGTCCATTTCAAATCGTTCTCCGATACGAATCGAGAAACAATATGCAATTCTTCAATTTCTTCTTGTTTCTCGATCACCCATCCGATCATTTTTCGATAATTCTCACGGGGTAACTTCAGTCCAGTGTAAATTGATTTCACTGGACACCCAAAAATGTGTGCCAGGTGAAATAGTAAAGTTTGTCTTCCTGAAAATTCGTCACCAAAGAAAAAAACGAGCTCGTCGTCTTCTTTGAAACGGCGACCAATCCATATTCTGTTCTCCATTGGTAGAATTCGTGTACCAACCAGCGCATACCTTTCCATATCTTTAATTGATTTCGCTTGGAATGCGTACTTTTGATTGATCTCAACTGCTTCGATGTTTGCTCGTAGTTCATAGCGTTTCGTTCCTCCGATTTTAACTATTTCTGCGCATTTTCGAGAACACTGGGATAAGTCGAACCTGAAGAACATAAGGTTGTAACTAAAAATCACAGGGTCGCAGCGCGGTACATGATTTGAATTGCCACGCAAATTTTCGCATACGGGACGCGTCGCGTGTCAGGTGCGAAATATTCGCTGCGTAGCGACTCTTGTTTTTCCTACGAGAAACTTCACAAAATTTGAATTTGGCGGGAAACCGCATGCTGTCTGCGTCTCTCTCTTGGCTTGGCCGTGCGACAGAGCGCACTTTCTCGATGTACCGCGCTGCGACCCTGTGAAAAAGCAATTGAAGTACTCAAATGATAGTTCCAATTTCAACATTTACGAAAATAACAGTATTTTTCATAAAAATCGTTAAAAATCGATTTTCAAGCTTTCATTTTCCACACCTATTTCACAGAATGCAGAATTTTTTGCTGATTCGAACGCGCCTAATATCGATGCTCAAAAGGCAATAGAAACATTTCTATTAACAAGTTTTCACTTGTCGCGCTCGCCGCTGCTGACAAAAAATCGACTAAAAATTTTTCTACAGCGTTTTGAGTTGCAACTTTAGGCGAGTTCGAATGAACACAATATTCTAATTTTACTGAAATAGGTTAGAAAACATGTGAGATGAATCGATTTTCTCGAGCTTTTTTTCGATTTTCATGAAAAAATATTGTTATTTTCGTAAGTACAAATAAAACATCCTACTTTAACTGTCCGGTTTTGATTACCGGATTCATCAAAAATCTCCGTCTCTTATTCCAAGTTCAATCGCTTTTCATTGAGAAATCATGAAAATTCAAGCGACCCGCGAAACACGCCAAGGCGCAGTGCTTGACGCACTTAAAGCGCGCGGCGCTACTTTGGTGCAACAGAGGAAAATCTAGTCAGTCTTGATTGGGTCGGCCTCACCGTGAGGTGAGCCGGGTTTTCTTGCCTCAGGTCTTCACGTTTTTGTAGTTTTTAGAGAGTCTTAGGTTGTGTCGAGTTACCGATAGGTGACTCGACTTGTTCTAGCTCATTTTTGTTGTTTTTTTAAGTTTTCAAGGGTTTAAAGTGGATTTTTCACTGAATAAATTTGGTGAATTATACAAAGTCTTTTGTTTTTCGCGTCATTTTCAGGTGCTTTCTGTTGCAGCCTTTTGGAATCTGTGTATTCAAATTGCGCACGCGTTTTGGTTATCACGTTGCCTTCACGTTGCATTCACGTTGCCTTCACGTTGTCTTCACGTTTTCTCGTCTTTTAAACAGTTACGATTGTGCAATTTCCAAGGTCACAGCCTGTTCTGTGGGGCGGAAAGAGCATAAATATCGTACTTGGGGGCCGAAGGTTTTGTTCCTAGTGAACCTCTCGTGTTCTTCGCGATTTTTGTCTGAAATTTGGTTTCTGTTCGCTCTGCGACAGTTATTCTAAATTTCTAGTCGATTCGTGCCAGCGCCAAAGTCGATTTATCGATTTTTGGTAAAAATTTTTTTTTCAATTTTTCGTGTCAGTTGTTACTGAACTTGCGGAAAGTCGGAAAAACAAGTGCTTTCTGTTCCATTTTTGGCAGATATTGCAGTAAAAAGTTCAAACAAATTTTTTCAGTGTTTTGTGTTGGAATTTCCAGCGAAAACAGTGGAAAACAAGCATTTTGCTTGTCGCTTGTCGAAGAGTCAGTGTCGGAGGGCGAGCCAGTGATTTTTCCTTTGGGAAACACTGAAATTCTTGCGTTTCGTACTGAATTGTTCACTGCCGACTTGTGAAATTCGCGAAAAATTGTGAATTAGTTCTGTTTTCCTGTGGAAATCACTAAATTTTTCACATTTTGAGCTAAAAATTGTCACGAAAAAGTCAAGAAATTGTGAGATATTCTTGAGTTTCTCGGCGCAACTGTGGTGTCATTTATCGATTTTTGGTATCGGAAAGGGATTTTATCGTCGGATTTATCGATTTGACTGCGTAGAAATCAGTTTTTACTGTTTCAAAAGTAGTTTCAAGAGCAATAAAGGATCTTCAGAAAGTTTCGCTGGGTTCCGATAATTGTGTTCTGTTTAGGGTGCGAAAAAATTGATTTTTCCCTCGAAAAACGTCAAATCCGCGTCGGAAAGCAACTCATCGTCGTCGGAAAATTCTAAAAATCTTCCAGAATCGTGACATCGAGACGGAAAAACAATATTGACTAAAAAACGATTGGATTTTCATCGATTCGAGCTGAAAAAATCGAGTAAAAATTGCGAATTTCTGACTTTTTCAGATTTGCAGAGTTTCTACTCGGAGTATCGATTTTTGTGGTGCCAAATCATCTCGAGAAAGCTGCTCAACGGATTTCATTGGATTTTTTCTGAATTCTGAACTAAAAATTCGCATAAATTCTTCGGAAAAAAAAATCAAAATTTTCAGTAGAAAACTACGAGTTTCGAGTTTTCGAGTACAGGAATTTTCAGCGAGATTGAGCGAAAGGAAGTCGTCAGAAAAGCGGATGATGAAGCCGAATATGGTATTTTCACTCGAAAAAGAACAAAGAGAAACGAGGGATGACGAAGCTGTAAAGGAGTTCATGAATAACATTGCAAAATATTCCAAAGGGTCACGCAGTCATCATGAGTTACTGATAAAGCCCATTATGGACAGAATGTTGAAAAAAGAGGACGTAATAAAGGAGAGAGAGGAAGTGTTACAGTGCTGTGAAGATGAATGGGTTTCTGCTAGAAGTGAGCTTGATCTGCTTCGTGAGAAGTATGCAGACTCACAGAGGAAGTATGAACAAATGAGCGGAAAAGGCTTTTCTTCGTGTGAGAACCTGAAGGAATTCCTGATCAACCAAAGAAAACTGCAGGCATCGTTGTTGTTAAAAACCGAGCAAGTTGAAAAGCTCAGGGAAGAGTATGAACAACTGAAAGCAGAAATTGGACACATCTTAGCAGAAAAAGAGGAGTTGTACGATGTTATGAGTAATCAGAATATGCTTTTGCATAAACGACTTCAGAAGGAAAGTATTGTGATCAATCAGTTGAGAGCAGAAAATAGTTGGCTGAAAGAGAATAAGGATGAGATGTATGAAGTGATGAGTGAAGAAAATGCTGGTTTACGTGCTGAATTAGATAAGGCTAAAAACCTGATCGAGAAGTTGAGTACAATAAACGGAATGGTTGCTGATACAGATACAGAAAGAAATACTTCGCTGACGGATTCTGATTCGCTTGAAGAACCAACAATTTCAGTCAAAAGTGAAAGTTTGGAGTTTCTGGATTCAGATATTGAATATCTGAAATCAGAAGTTGTTTCAAATCATTCCGATGGAAGAATTTCAGATGAGAAACTAGTAGATTACGGTAGTGTAACTAGTGTTCTTTATGAAGGAATTAGTGTTGCTGGCATTGGATTATCGGAAGAGGAAGCCGTTAAAGGATCTGCGGTGAAATCTGTCGATGTTGTTGAAGGATCTACAATTGGAAATGCAGAGGATTCTGGTATAGTGTTGTGTAATGCCGATCATCATTCTGAGGGAATTCAGAGATCAGGTACAAATTCTCATGTTGGAAAAAAGTACGGAGCGGGCCGCGAGTTGTCTGTAGCCAAGGGTGCTCAGTTAGTTTTGTATAGGGATGAGAAGTTGTCTGAGGGATTCCAGCAATCTCAAGCACTAAAGACACAAAGTTTCAATGGTCGGCAAAGTGTCCAGAATGAAGAGGAAAGTGTTCAAGTAATGGTAGAAGGTGTCCAAACTCTACGCGAAGGCCGTGAGGAATTGCAGGAGCAGTTGAATGTAAGGAGTGAGTATACTATGGAATTGAGTAGTTCCATTAGTGGAAAACTCGAGGAAGATGTGTTGAAAGATGCCGATGCAGATCAGAAAGTCAGTGTTAATAAGGATTCCACGGATTACATCACGGCTGATCGTCTGGATTCTTCGCTGAACGAATCAGAGAAGATCTCCAAAATGCACCGCGAGGATTTTCCACCAGCCACCAGAAAACCAGGACTTAAAAAGAAGGAAGATGACGCCGTTGGCGTGGTTTCTCAGATGAAAACCAAGCGCCGTTACCGAGAGGAAACGCACCCAAGGACTGATCCACCGACGGATGTTTTGAAACGTGTGTATCAGGCTATGCCCACACAAGCAAAACAAAAACATAATACTTTATTTGAGTCTGACAACTCAAAAGTATTTCTTTCTTGCAATTTGTTGACTCCGAGAAGATCGCGTGAGGAGTGGCGTCCACGAAAGGATCCACCTACTGTATCCCAGCTTCTGGATATCAATCGTGCTCAACTCCATCAGGAGTATCGACCTAGAAAGGATCCACCGAGAATTGTCCGAGGACATGCACAGTATGGTCACGTGCCAAGGATGGACACAATCAGTCCAATTCCAAGTACTTCAACATGGAGCCAATTCGCCATAATGGTCCATTAATGTTTTCGATAATTTTCTCTATACTTTTTTTTTGTAATTATTATTGTTGATGTTAGTTATGCTCAGTTTTATTTGGTTCTCCTTATGATTACCTCATTCTTAAGTACCCTATCCCACCCCTTAAGCTTTAGGTAATAATTATTTAAGTTTTCTAGGTTCCCTTTTTATTATCCCCACCCGAGTATCATAGATTTTATTGTGTGTGAGCCTTCTAGATCAGCACTGAGAATGACCTCGCATGCATGACCTCATAGGAGTGCAGTCCTGTTATGGCACACTACTGGGTTTCTCCATTGTAAACGTGGGCTTAAAAAGAAGGGAGATGTCCGGTTTTGATTACCGGATTCATCAAAAATCTCCGTCTCTTATTCCAAGTTCAATCGCTTTTCATTGAGAAATCATGAAAATTCAAGCGACCCGCGAAACACGCCAAGGCGCAGTGCTTGACGCACTTAAAGCGCGCGGCGCTACTTTGGTGCAACAGAGGAAAATCTAGTCAGTCTTGATTGGGTCGGCCTCACCGTGAGGTGAGCCGGGTTTTCTTGCCTCAGGTCTTCACGTTTTTGTAGTTTTTAGAGAGTCTTAGGTTGTGTCGAGTTACCGATAGGTGACTCGACTTGTTCTAGCTCATTTTTGTTGTTTTTTTAAGTTTTCAAGGGTTTAAAGTGGATTTTTCACTGAATAAATTTGGTGAATTATACAAAGTCTTTTGTTTTTCGCGTCATTTTCAGGTGCTTTCTGTTGCAGCCTTTTGGAATCTGTGTATTCAAATTGCGCACGCGTTTTGGTTATCACGTTGCCTTCACGTTGCATTCACGTTGCCTTCACGTTGTCTTCACGTTTTCTCGTCTTTTAAACAGTTACGATTGTGCAATTTCCAAGGTCACAGCCTGTTCTGTGGGGCGGAAAGAGCATAAATATCGTACTTAACTTACAATTCAAATGGATCGCAAAATTCTAGAACTTCTGAAAGTACCAAGAGAGGTAGTTCTAGCAGTCGAAGGCCAGGCATTTTTGTAAAAGGTATTTGAGCCCGCGAAATGACCAGTGTGTACCGAATCAAAAGAATCAGGGAGAATATTGATCGTCCGTCAGTGCCCCAAGATTGAGTGCGAATATCAAATATGAGTGTGCAAGGCCTCTTGTCTTCTGGGAATAGGGCAAGGCTGGCAAGATCAATGCCGCGGAATCCTGGTTACGGTATTTCTAGTTCAAAAACCCACGGCGGCTTGGCGGCCCTGCGCCGGATGCGGCCTCGATTTTTCCAGACTTGGAATAGGGATGTAGACTCGAGCAAACAAAATAGTTTATTTCTCAAAATCCATTCAAGCCTCCGCTAACGATACGAAAACATGAATCAAAGCAAAAAAATCTCGACAACTCTTGACCACAAAGAATCCCCAAATGTTAAGAGGAAGTTGGTACAGGAAACAAAAAATTAGTAAACAATTAATTGGAGTAAAAGTGAGGGGGCCCGGACTGACAAGTGTCCAAATACTAAAAATAAGAAAGGCGAGATTGATGAAAAATGAGAAAATGCAGAAAATATAGTGGACTTGAAGGGTGATTTTGTCGAAGTTTACCAAGGCTCGAGCGGTTGCTATTGCCATGAAAAATAGAGCCTGAAAATTAACGGGGTATCACTGTATCAGTATCACTTTAACAACAGTATCACTTTAACATGAAGTACTGTTTTTTACTTATCTAACTTTGAAGCGCTGTATCTCAAAAACTAAAACAGCTATCAAAAAATTGTTAGCAATAATATTGCTCATCGTAAAGTTCTACACACTTTTGTAATTAGAAGTATTTTGCTAGCTACGCCCTTTCTCGAGATACAACGCTTCAAAGAGCGCCTACCAGAGAGACGCAGAGAACATCGTCGTCTGCGTCTCTCTAGCAAATATACAGCCATCTTTTAAGCTTTGTATCTCAAGAAGGGACAGAGCCAGCAAAAAAACTTTGAACTACAAAAATGTGTAGAATTTTACGATCAGCAATATTATAGTTAGAACTTTTTGATAGCTCTTATAGTTTTTGAGATACAACGCTTCTCCACTCACCACATCATAAACCGCAATCGTATAATAGAACAATGGATGCGCGAACCATCCATTAAAGCTCTTTGGAAGGGGTTCCCAGAGAGCAAATTTCTTCCGGAGCATTGCCTCGAAAATGCAGAGAGCAGTGGCAACGACATAACAGAGTTCGAACACGACTACAGTAGTACATCCGCCACGGACCAGACAAGAAGAGAGACAACAGAGGGGCTCGAGTTCCAAATGACGGGATTGGACTCTGAAAAATTGTGGGTTAGTCCAAAATTAGACGATTTTTGGCCACCGATTGGGGAAAAAATTACTGGAATTTCGAATTTTTTTGCATCAAATATTCAAAATTTTATGCTGATTCCAAAAATCATATCAAAAACGTTTAAAAATGGCTCAAAAACCCGGAAAAGCGGGTTCAAAACGGATCAAAAATCCAGAAGTTGCCTTGAGTGGCCGTGGCCGAGTTTTCTCCAGCCACGGTCCCCAAGGTAACTTATGGTCTTTAGGTCCTTTTTAGCACGTTTTTGAAATCTTAGAACTATTTTTGGGTGTTTTCGATAGCATATTCAGAATCAGCGCTTCTGAATGTTTTGGGACAAAAAAAAATATTTTCACTCACTTTGTATGAATCGGCGCCACTTTGTTCGCTTTCATCCGATTCCTGAACATGATCACTTTTTGATATTGATAATTCACGGCTTCGCCGACTTTCTCGAAATACTGACTCATTTTCCAGTAGGCGACACGGAATGGAGATGGAGCTTGGTCTGAAAATTATTCAAATTTTAGTTATTTACTAAAACTCGGCTCCGCGACATTTCGAAAGTGTGACGTTTCGCAAGTATGACGTTTCGAAATTGCAATGTTTCAAAACCAAAACTTTCCACCTGTGAAATATCGCACTTTCAAAATTGCACATTTGCGAAACTTCATCTTTCGCGGAGCCGAAAACTCAGAATTTTGCAATTTCAGATCCTCAAAATTCTCGGGGCGCGAATTGAAATATTCAATTTTACACCAATCAATTATTTGGAATTCTAACTTTCAAAAATCCAAAAAACTCGTTTATTCCATCTTTTTGAATTCCAAAAATTTCGCATTTCAAAATACTCCTACTATGTATTCCAAAAAAAAGTCATTCGAGTATCGCTTACCCCTCTCACATCCGGTCCCTCTATTCAAAATCCCCTATTCTTAAGTCACCCCCGTACCTGCTGAGCTCTTCTTACTCGAGCTGTCACCACCACGAGGCTCCTTGACTTTTGGAATTTTCATGCCTTTTTTCATATTGGGGGCTCCGTTGGAGGGGCCGACTTGGTTTATCTGGAAAACAAAAATGAATGGGGGACGTAAAAATAAAAAAAGAGCTTTTAAGTTGAAATAGGAATTTTTAAAAAGGAACTTTTAAAAATGCAAAAAAAAACCGTTCTAAAAAATTCGAAAATCGTACTCAAAACTTTGAGCTAATAAAAAATATAATTAAGCTGATTACAGCTAATTTTAAAAAACTAATTGTACATTTTTAAATTTTAAATTTGCACCACCCAATTTTCAAGGTTCCAACTCCTGAAATTTCAAAATCAAAGATTCTCGAAACTCAGAATTTAATTAGTTTAGATTTTAAGAAAACTACATTGTATTTTTTAAAAACTACGAGAAACTGAAAAGCCGCCGGTTCAAAAACTTTAGTCCTTCAAAACTACCGAAAATGAAAAAAGTTTGAAAAAAGTGCCAAACTTTGGTATTGGCAGTGGGCGGAAATGGAAGAGTTGAAGTGGAAAAATTATTAGTTGAGTCATTTTTTTGCACAGATATTTGAAAATTTTGGCATTTTTACAGGTCCCTTGGCCAGGATGCCCGTTTTCGGTTCCCAAAAAGAAAGACAAAGAATCAGGCCGCGACTTCGACTTTTTGTAATTTTTTTCCAAAAATTTCGACAAAAAGATTTTTTGCCATCGATGATAAATTATCTTCAGTTTTTGTAGTTTGTAGTCGTTACCTTCTTCGCTTGCCCATTCTGATTCTGTCCATTACCATTCCCATTCCCCGCGGTATTCTTCTTGGGAACTGTCTTCTCCGGTGGCACCCAATATTCGACCATATTCTGATCAGGTTTGTGCCGTGGACGACGGAACTCTTGGTCGGCAAAGTACCGTCGGTTTTCCTGGAAACAATTATTTTAACTTTTGAAAAAAACTTAATTTCAAAATTTTAATGGAGATGCAGTACATAGTGTTAGGGGTTACTGTAAGTGCAATAAAAATTCTGTTAGAATAATTTTAAGTCGTGCAGTGAGTTGTTTTCTAGGCCATAGAAGGATGCAAATTCGCCTCATTGATAAATTATCAATAGAGCACTTTTTCAACATTCCCATGCATACAATATTTGAACCTCATCCTGTTCCTTTGACGGTTTCACTCCTGTGAATAATTGGACAGTTGCCAAGTTACGTAACAGCTTCAGATTGTTTTGACGAATCGCCTACAGTAATCTTGGTTTTTTGTTTTCGCTGCGTACGTTTCATGCGCAGTCAAATTCAGAGTAATGCAAATCATGAGATACTCGAAAAATCAATATGTAACCTTGAAATTTCAGAA
This sequence comes from Caenorhabditis zanzibari, assembly GCA_963966625.1. Taxonomy (NCBI): domain Eukaryota; kingdom Metazoa; phylum Nematoda; class Chromadorea; order Rhabditida; family Rhabditidae; genus Caenorhabditis; species Caenorhabditis zanzibari. The sequence continues at coordinate 16,009,007 of OZ016470.1, forward strand.
TGTCAAAATTATAGTTGAAATTTTAAAATTTGGCTGCGTACGTTTGATAGTCAGGCAGAATTATTTTTAACTTCAATTTGGCTGTGTACGTTTGATACGCAGTCAGATTTAGAATAATTCCTTTTTCTGGAGTTTCAGAGAATCAGAAATCAGGATTTGGAAATTAAAGTTGAAATTTGAAATTTTCAAAAATTTGGCTGCGTACGTTTGATAGTCAGGCAGAATTATTTTCGACTTCAATTTGGCTGCGTACGTTTGATAGTCAATCAGATTTTGTATAATTCAGGTCCTTAGATACTCGAAAAATCAGTAAAAAACCTTGAAACTTCAGAATTTCAAAATTAAAGCTGAAATTTGAATTTTTCAATTTTGGCTGCGTACGTTTGATAAGAAGTCAGAAAATAAAATTAATTTTTCAAAATTAACATACCTTTTCAAACTCGTTCATCATTCTAGCAAATTTGGGAAATATTCAGAATTTTAGAAACTTTTTTCAGAATCTGAAGACGGAATAATAGGCTCCAGAATACAAAAATATGCTCCAGAATATAATACGGCTTCAGAATTTTAGAATCTAGAAGAATTCAGAATCTTAAGATTCAGAAGTTCAGAATCCGAAAAAAACTGAGTTTTCGATTCAGCTTCGCGATTCTGAAGGTAGTCGATTCCTTTGAAGCGAATTCTAATTTTTTGGCTCTTTTTTGGCCAAAAAAAGGGAAGAAAGTGGGCGTCTTCAGAAGAAAAGGGGCCGCTTTTAAGCAAAAAGGGAACCAAACTTTTTTTCCGTTTTTTTCGTGCCGTCAAAAAACGGAAAACGAAGGGGAAGTGAAGAGTGAAAAGGTAACGGGGGTAATTGAAGGCAAAAATGGTGAAAGTTTTTTTTTTTTTTGAAAAAAAGGATTTATTTTAGAAAATGAGCATGTATGGTGTTTAATGTTTCAAGAGTTGGGACCTCACAAGGAGATTTTCGGGGTCAAAAAAAGTAGAGAATTTTCGAGGACTCCAGTACACAGTTGGTACATTTTGCGGCTCCGAGACCTTTCGAAAGTGGACATTTCGAAAGCACGCAAAAAAATAGGAAAAGTTCCAAAATTTGGGCAAAAACGCGATGTCACATTTTGGAAATGTCCACTTTCGAAATGTCCAGGAGCTCATTTTGCCCTGGATTTTTGAAATTGCATTAAAATTTCGGTGTTTGAATTCCAAAACTAGTATTATCTATTTACCAATATCGCAAAAAAAAATTTTGCAAATCTATACTTGAAAACAATTTTTTAGGCTTCGCTCACTGTTTGACAGTTTTGTTGAAAACTATTGTGGGCATTTTCAATTGTTTTTCTTTACGATTTCTTTGAATAGACAATATCAGACTTTGAAATTTTAAAAAACCCAAAAAAAAACCTCTTAGATTCTTTGAACTTCAAATTTATGAAAAAACTGATCTTGCAAATGTACCAATCACCCATTTCTCTATTCAAAATTTGAATTTTCCTGTCAAATCTTGTACCAAAATGTAGATCTCAATGAGATCTACAAAATGGTATAAAAATCAACAAGATCCCACTTCAAAATTTTCCGTCAAATTTCTTCATACCTTCGCACAAGCCTAGGGTCATCTTCCATCCAAAAATGCACTATTTTTGGCATAAAGCATCTCAAAATAATAGAAATTGACAATTTTTTGTTGATTTTGAGAAAATTTATGCGAAAAATAGTGGATTTTTGGCTCCAGGGCCTTGCCGCATAGACCCGGCGCGCCAAAGGCGCGCCAGGTGTCATCTTTTCTCTCTCGATATCTCTGCGTATCTCACATTGTACATATTCTCTCTCCTTTGGAAAAATGTCCTTGTGTTTTCTTTTCCATCTCTATCTATTCTCACTAGTATATATTGTCTTTTTCCATTGGTCAGTGTCTTCTTTTTATACGATTTTCTTTTGAATTAGCTCAATTAACTTTTGAAATTTTGCAACTATTCAACTTTTTTTGAGTTTTTGGGTTGTATTTCTGATACTCTAGTTATAAAATGAGAAAAATTGAACTTCGACTCAAAATTAGCTCAATTAACTTTTATTTCCTTTTTTCCTATCATTGAATCAAATTTTCTAGGAGAAAGATACAACAGAAAAAAGGCTTTTTTTACAAAGAAAATTCAATTTTTCTTGTTGTTTTTGGATATATAATTGAATTTCCAAATGAATCGTAGTATTTTCAACTTTTTGGGTTAAAAGTGGACCAAGTAATAGAACTTTGAAGATTGCCCAAACTAGTGTTAGACTTTTTTTTTGAAAAATATTTTTTGTTGATTTTTCTTTGAAATTTTTAAAACTTTTAGTTTAAAAACAGTGCACTATTCAGTTGCTACTACCATCAATCAATCCAACAAGCTTTAAAACTGAAAATCTATTCTTTTTCTGAGAAAAAAATTTTTTTTAAGTAGACAACAACAAGGCCCACATTGAATAGACTTGACAATAAAATCCTTTAAAAGCGGAACTTTTTGAAAAAAATAACAAAAAAAGAAGGCGGAAGTAGTAGTTATATTATTGAAAAAGGGCAAAATTTAGGGTGGAAAATGCGCTCTAATGATAAAACTTTTTAAAATTCAAAAAAAGTGTGTAAGAAGACTAGGAGCTGATAAATTTTATGGTGAGCAAAATTTTTGTAGCTAGCTTTTTTAAACTACAAACTGAATATGTCCAAAATGAAAACTGAACAAAAATGGGAACCCATAAAGAGAGACACAAATCACAACTATTTTTCCTTGAAATTATTTCCAAAAGTTTCTCTCTTTTTGCACCACAGGGGGTCCTAGACCGCAAAAAAGTGGTCATTAGTTACATTTTTGGCTACGTTTTCTTTTGTGAGTGCGACTTGTTCAAACTCCCGCCAACGCAATATTTTTTGTGCTGAGCAATGAAAAAAGTGTGCTCGAGTGAACAAATTGAATGAAGACTTTTTGGGTGCAAATTAGTGAAAAAGGTCAGAGTTTTGAGCGTCTTTATCATCTGAGCCGTTCTAGGTAGCAAGATACTGTCAACTACAAAATTGCTCATCGTAACATTTTGCACACTTTTGTAGTTAGGAAATTCTTGTTAGCTTTAACGGTTCTTGAGACACAAGCGTTCAAAGTTGTGGAGTATTTCAATAGCACATTGGAAGAGTCTCTCAACTTTGATTGCTTTTATCTTTAGAACGATCAGAGCTATCAAAATTTTGTTAATCACAAAATTGCTCACTATGAAATTTTACACATTTTTGTAGTTGATTACTTTTTGATAACTTTGCCCCTTTTTAAGATATGAACCTTTGAAGTGAGTGGGCGCACATTTAACGTCGAACCGACTTCAAACCGCTATAAATCTGGATCCAGAATAGCTACTGAAAAAGTTTCAACAACAAAATTGTGTAAAATTTAATGCTGAGCAATTTTGCTGTTGATGATTTTTTGATAGCTTTAGTGGTTTGCAAGATATGCTTCTTTCAAGTCTCGGACCCCTGAGCCTCCACACATTGCGCGTTGTTTAACGTAAATCAATACAAGCTTTCAAAAAAAAATTTTTTATATCATTTTTTGTGATGATTTTAATTCTTTGTATGTTCTCTAAACCACTTTTTACCCGTTATTTTGGATATATCCATATATGATTTTTTTAATATTTGAAAGTTTGTATCGATTTACGTTAAACAGCGCGCACTAAACCCTTGCGGAGTGTCGTTGTATTTTGCGGTAGCTCAGGGGTCGGCGACTGTCACAATCTCATAATATTCCCATCATTGTCTGTCTCTTATTATCTCATTAATACAATCTACAAAGGTCCCAACTTCCCTCCTGGGAAGAACCTATCGAATTTTAAAGGCGCATACCCCTCATGTGTGTGTTCCACTCGAGACCCCACCATTTCCCGCCAAATAGTACATAATAAGAGTTGGGAGTTCATACATTCATTCATCTCAACATTCGTCCTCTTGGTCTTCTTCCTTTTCATTGGTTTTTCTATCCCCTTTTATCGATAATACCTCTTGAATTTGCTTTATTGTCTTTTTGCACTTTTATCTCTCACATATATTCAAATCTTCCAGAAACTACCTCAACTCAATAAACTAATAATGCCAATCTGCGAGGTCAAACTTCAATTCAAAGACTCTGAGGACACAATTACTCTCAAGGATCCAGAACTCGCCAAGAAATGTCCATGCATCGATAGAGCCATGGCTGCTCATGTAAGTGGACTGAGTATCAAACCTAGGCAGGCAAATGATCAAGAGAAATATACTGTCTTTGGGTTTCTAGTAATCCTGACTATCTAACTATTCCAATTTCCAGAACCCCGACTGGGAGACCACTGACACAATCGTCGCCGATCCACTGAGCATTCCATTCAAAAAAGAATCCGGCGACTTCCTGTTCACCTACCTTCGCAAATACGTAGCTCCAGCTGAAGACAGTTTCGATACGAAAGTCGAGGACTATCCAGAGGCGAATGAGAAGAATTTGGAAGAGCTCAAAGACATCATTGAGTTGGCCAATTACATGGAATGCACCGATTTCATGCACTGCGTTGGATTCATTATTGCGAAGAAGTTGGAAAAGTTGAGTGTCGAGGAAATCGCCGACTATTTTGGTGTCGAGTGCAAACCGGAGGCCAATTTCTTCGATGAGGCCGATGGATGGATTCATCCGCCAAAGGAGCTTTTTGAGAATAAAAACTAGACTAATTTTTCGAATATTAATCTGATAACGGCTTCTGAATATCCCTATCACCTCCCACACCCTTCTGTTTTCTGTCCCAAAAATTTTTCTGTACTTTTGAATAAAATTTTTGAGAGGAATACTGCTTTCTTGGAACACTAAACTCACCAGAACAGAAGATTTAGAAAAGAGGCTATATCTCCAGAACCAGTTTAGCTACTGAAAAGTTTCAATTACAATATTGCTCAGCATAAAATTTTGCACAATTTTGTAGTTTAACTCTTTTTAATAACTCCGCCCCTTTTTGAGATATGTGACTTTGAAGTATTGAGTGCATTGAAAAGAGAGGAAAAACTTTAAAAGCGCATATCTCAGAAACGAATTGAGCTATCACAAAAGTTTCAACTACAAAAATGTGCAAAATTTTATGATGAGCAATTATGTAATTAGTAGAAATTCGATAGCTATTATCGTTCTATAGATACAAGCGGTCAAAGTTAAACGACTCTTCCAATTCGTTATTGAGATTATCCTCAACTTTTTGAAAGCAAGTATCTTTAGAACCAATAAAGCTACATATGAAAAGCATTTCAACAACGAAAATGTGTAACATTTTATGATATATATCCAAAATAACGGCTAAAAGCGGTTTGGAGAACATAAAATGAATTAAAATCATCACAAAAACTGATAGAAAAAAGTTTTTTTCGAAAGTTTGTGTTGATTTCCGATAAACAACGCGCAAGAAATTCTTGTTGAGTGTCGTTGTTGTAGAGGCTCAGGAGTCCGAGACTTGAAAGAAGCATATCTTGCAAACCACTAAAGCTATCAAAAAATCAGCAACAGCAAAATTGCTCAGCATTAAATTTTACAAATTTTTGTTGTTGATACTTTTTTAGTAGCTATTCTGGTTCCAGAGATATAGCGGTTTGAAGTCGGTGTGCAACGTTAAATGCGCGCCCACTCACTTCGAAGGTTCTTATCTCAAAAAGGGGCAGAGCTATTAAAAAGTATAAAACTACAAAAATGTGTAAAATTTTATGACGAGCAATTTTCCTATTGACACTTTAGCGGTAGCTGTTTTGGTTTCAGAGATATGCGCCTTTAAACTCTATTCGTGATCAAAAGTAAAAAAAGAAACCATGCAAACCAATAAAAATCCAAAAAATTCAAAACCCACCGAATAAACATTTTCCGGATCCTCATCAGAAATCGACCTTCTCGGTGTCATAAACGATTCCTCATGATCCAGAATAAAAATGCTCCATCTCCTCTCCATCTCATTGTCAGACGACATTTCCAGCTTTTCCGTGTCCATTTTTGAGTCAAAATTTGCTCTAAATATAGTCTTCAAAAATAGTCAAAAATAGCTTTTGAATATTCCAGGAATTTCCTTATTTTTATGTATATTCCGGATTCTCAATAACCTTGATCCTTTCCCTCCCCCAATTTCGGTTTCCACTTGAGCGCGCTTGAAATTTCGTTGAAATTCCAATATTAATGCTACGTCATGTGTAAGCTTTGGAGTGCACTTTTGATTCAGGTAATGTTAAAAAACAAGCATGTTGTTTGGTTTTCTAGGAAATCAGGAAAAACTCTAAAAAAAGAAAAACAATTTGAACACCCGCCAAAAAACAGCGGCGGCCGAGGCGGGTGGCCTAGAAAAAACGCGTCGTGTAGTCTGCGAGGAGAAGCTGGAAATAAATTAACTTCAGACGCTTTTCAATCAATTTTCAATGAATTTTCAAGATTTAAAATCAGGAAAAGATGAAAAAGTCAAAAATACAAAATTTTATCTTGCTCCCATGGTCAGATACTCAAAGTAAGTAGTCGAAATCCTCAAAAACTCAAATTTTAAAAAATTTTAAAAATTGCAGGCTAGCATTCCGTCAACTGGTGCGCCTCTACGATGTAGACGTCTGTTATACACCGATGATTTACGCCAAAAATTTTCTGGAATCTGAAAAATGTCGAAATTCGGAACTCTCCGTTTGTGAGGGAGACTCCCCTCTGATCGTTCAATTCGCCACCGACGATCCGTTTGTGCTGGCAGCGGCGGCGGAAATGGTTTATAGGTTGGTTTTTGTGAGTTTTTGAGCTAAAAAATCGATTTCTCTTGGTGAATTTAGTCGGAAACCGTTAAAAAATCATTGAAAACGGGCAAAAATTGCCCATACTCCAAAAAAGTTTGTTTTTTGAGCATTTTCCGCCCATCAAAGTGATTTATATGCTTTTTCAACTAAAAAATCGATTTTTCCAGCTATTTCTACCCCTAAAACCCCAAAAATCCAATTTTTCAGCTGCTCCAACGGCGTCGACCTGAATTGCGGGTGTCCGAAGCACGATGTCCGCTCGAAAGGATTCGGAAGTGCTCTTTTGACCAAACCGGAACTGCTCGCCGAGATGGTTCGAGCAACAAGAGCCAGGATATCGGATCCCGATTTTAGTGTTTCACTGAAAATTCGAATCAACAAGGATTTGGAGAGGACGGTGGATTTGTGTAGGAAAGTTAGTGGAAATTCGGTAAAAATGAAGAAATTCTGTTGAAAATAAGTTTAAAAAGATAAATTCGAGTTTAAAAATGTCGAAAATTGTCAAAAATAACTGAAAATTCGAAAAAAATTGGGATCAAAATAATTTTAAAGATACAGAAAAGTTCAGAAAGATTCTAAGTTCTAAAGGAGTCTGAAGGCTCCAGAAGACTCTAGAAACATCCAGAAACACTCAGAAGAAATAAAAAATGTCAAAAATTGTTAAAAATATCTGAAAATTCGGAAAATTGGACTAAGAAATCCAAGAAAAACCCAGAAGGATTCTAAAGGATTCTGAAGGCTTCTGAGGTCTTCTGTGGAATTCTAAAGGAGTATGATGGCGTCAGAAAACTCTAGAAACATCCAGAAGCACTCAGGAGGAATAGAAATGTCAAAAATCGTTGAAAATGACAGAAAATTCGAAAAAAATTGGAGTCAAAAAGTACAAGGAAAATCCAGAATGATTCTGAAGAATCCTAAAGGATCCTGACGGGTTCTAAAAGCTTCTGAAGGCTTCAGAACAATTCAAAAGTTTCCAGAACTTCTAAATGATTTAGAATGATTTTGAAGGCTTCTGAAGGATTCTGAAGGCTTCTAAAAACTCCTAAACGCTTCTGAAAGTTTCTAAAACATTCCAACCTCCAAAATTTCAATTTTCCCTCCTTTTTCAGGCAGAATCCGCTGGTGTAACCCATCTAACCGTGCACGGCCGTACCCCGTCCCAACACGCTGAGCCTATCGATATCGAAGCGATTCGAATAGTGAAATCGTCGGTAAAAGTGCCCATAATTGCGAATGGAGGTGTGACGACACGAGAAGAAGCGCTGAATTTGGCCGAGCAAACTGGAGTGGATGGCGTTATGGCGGCGAATGGACTGTTGGAGAATCCGGCGTTTTTTGCTGGCTATGAGTATACGCCTGGAGAGTGTGTACAGAATTTTGTGGGTTTTTTAATTGGAAAAAAATAGGGAGAAAATGAATAAAAAGTTCTCTGGAGAATTCTGAAGGCTTCTGAGCGATTCTGAAGGATTTTGAAAGGTTCTGGAAGATTCTCGAGGCTCCAGAAGGATCCAGAGGGATTCCGAAGGTTTCTAAATTTTCCCATTTTCAAAATTTCCCAATTTCAATTCCACCTTTTCCAGATGCACTTATCCCGTGAGCACGGACTCGACTGGCTCCTCTACCATCAACATCTACAGTACATGCTCCGCCCACTTTTGTCCCATCAACAACGGAGAGTTTTCAACGAGCTGAACGGGCGGCTCGCTATTGATAATTTTTTGAATTCGATTTTTGAGTGATTTTTGAAATTTTCGGGTTTGTTCTGTTACTTTTTTCTTGTTACTTTTCTTGTTAATTTCACATGTTTTCATTAGTAATAACCTGATAATATAAAGCATACAAAAAAATAGTTCGTTAGGGCGTGTTTGCTTTATTGCTTCAACAATACTCGAGCCAACGCACGGAAATCGACGGCGTCGTTGAGTTTTTTAGCGATTCCGACGGGTGGTTTGAATCCGGGAGCTCCTGGAAAAAATTAGTTTTTATTAAATATAGAAAACGCGCTCCAACGCAATATTCAGTAATTTTGTCAATGGAGCGCATTTGCTTCTTCACTATTAAAAAAAAACAGTTTTCAGCAACATCGTTGAAAATGGGGCGCTCTTGGAACATTTGAAAGAAATTTTTAATAAAATTTTTTTTCGAAAATTTTATCAATGGAGCGCATTTGTCAGCTTACAATCTTTTCGATACTATTTTTCAACTTTGTTGTCAATGGAGCGCGTTTGGATTTTTTTTTCGAAAATTTTTTTTAACTTGAAAAAATTATTTTTTGAAAATTTTATCAATGGAGCGCACTTGTTACTCTACCATTTTCAAATTATTTTTTTTCAGTTCAATAGAGCGCACTTACTGATTCCAGTTCTCTGTCCAACATTATTCCTGAATGGCGCCGGCGCTTGAGGTTCCCTTCCTCTTCCAACTAGAAAATTTTGGAAAATTTTAGTAGAGATTTTTTGAGAATTTTACCTATACCGGAGTTTCGGGTCATTGGACGGAAGATTGTTCGACGATTTGATCTGGAAAATTTCAAATTTCGCGGCTAAAATTGGAGAGATTTGCAATGGGGCGCGTTCAGAAAAGCTCAGTTTTCGAATTTTCAGATTTTGGGATTGCCACAAACTTAACTGCCTATCAAACGTACGCAGTCAAATTCAACACGAAAAATTTAAAATCTTCGAATACCTAAAACTGTGACTGAGTATCCAACGTACGCAGCCAAATTTATCATATTAAAAAAATTGACTTTTTAGAAGTCTGAGACTTCGACTGAGTATCCAACGTACGCAGCCAAAAGTTTTTCAAAAACAACTTACGTTCTCGGTTGAAATTGAGCATGGATCAAGAGTACTGATAGTAGAAGGAAGATAATGGATAGTGTGTTCATCTTTTTTCTGTAAAAATTTACTAAAAACGGCGGGAATTTGAAATTCAAATTGAAAGAAAAATTTTCAAGACGACAAAAATCATCAAAACAGAATAGAGAAAAGTAGAAAGTTTGAATACGTAATTTTCAGCTTAAAAGTGGAAGAAGAGATTGTAAAAAAAAGAAGAAATATGTGAAAAAAAATCGAGGAAATAAATTTTTAGAACCAAAAACAAAGTTTAAGAAAATTCTAAATATCTAAAAATTCTAAAAATCTCAATAACAGAAAATTGGGTCTTCTAGAATCCAAAAAACCCCAAAATCTATCTCCAAGAAACGAAAATCTTCTGATTCTGAATTTCTTTGGATTCTAAAATCCAAAAATCCCCAAAATTTCCCTTCCATAAAAAATTGAAGATTCTTGACTTTATATTTTTAGTTTCAAAATTTTTCCATAATCTAATGTAAATATCGAAATTTTAAAACCACAAAATTTCCCCCCAAAAAACTGAAGATTATTTGATTTCCAATACTCAAACCCTAGATTTTATACCCAATTTTTTCCCCATAATTTTCTATCCGTTATCACAGGTCAAACAAGTACTAAAACGTTGATGAACCGGTATATTTGGTTTTGTTGACCGTGACCTGAAAAAAATTGGGAGAAAATGGAAGGAAATGAATTGAGATGGGAGACCAGGAAGCTTTTGAGAATTTGGCCTGAATTTGAGGATCAAAAGATCGAAAGATTCGAAAAAGGATCGAAAGATTTGAGGATCGAAAAGATCAGCTCCGCGACATTTCGAAAGTGTGACTTTTCGAAAGAGTGGCGTTTCGAAAGTGCAACGTTTTGCTTTTGAAACGTTTTGAAAAAACTTTTCTGGGATTTTGAGATTCTAGGAGTCTTCCAGGTACTTTTAAGGTTTCAGAGATACAAAAAACTAATCATTTTTCGAAAAATTGAAATTCTCAGTCCTGAAATTCTCAGACTTGAATTCCAGATTCTAGATATTCAATAATCTCAAACTAGAATTTATTTCCCCCCGAAAACCAAAAACCACGAAATTCCTCTTCAAAAGTTGCAAAAATTTTCCAAAAAAATGGTGGTTTGGAATCAAGATGATGACCATCAAAACCACCCGTTTCTCTCGAATTTTCATTCAATTTCTTTCATTTTTTCTCTCGAAAAAATATTTGAGGAGGCGGAGAGAAGAAGAAAAGTACTAATTGACCATTCTCGTTCCGAAACCATTTTTTCAAAATTTTTTGAAGGTCAAAATCAACATAGAAGACGTACACAGAAAAATAATAATAAATGCAAAAAAAATTGAAAGGAAGTGGAACGTTTCAGTAGCGACTTGTGGGAGTGCAGAGGTACTCAAAACTACAGTATATTTTTTGAAAAAAAACTGAAAATTCAGAATTAAGGAGACACCGACAATGGGGAAACAATTGGAAGCTCAAAAACTTTCAGAATATCAAAATAGAAAAATTGAAGAATCTATAAATTCTAAAATATCATGAATATAGAATTCTGAAATCCAAGAACTCCAGAATCCAAGATTTTTAGGGAATCTAAAAATCTAAAAATCTGAAAATTGCAGAATTTCATAGTTTCGAAGTTCCAAAATCTCAAAATCTTTACAAGAGAAAAATAAAGTTTCACATAATTGGAAAGGTTATTAAAATAACAGTATTTTTTTTGGGAAAAGTCGAAAATTCAATATCTCAGAAACTCAGAATTTCAGAATCTCAAAATCTCATCAAATCGGAATTGCAAAATCCTAATATTCACGATTTTCAGAATCCAGAATTATTCTGGAATCCCAGAATCTAAAAATCTAAAATCTCATGTTTTTCAAGTTCCAAAATCTGAACATTGCAAATTTTAGGAATAATCGAAACTTCAATCTTGAAAAATCTGGGATTTTCAAAACTTCAAAACCTTTGAAATCACAAAAACTTCAGAATCCTAACAAATTACATTTAATTTTATATTTTCCCCGGACAAAACTCCCATTTTCACTAAACTTCATCTTTTCAAAAAAGTTCCAATATTACAGTACTCCTTTTCGATTTCAGAGATCTAACCTTCTACTAGACTTTTTCAAAAATTCACCTTGAAAAAATGGCCTAGACCAAACAAACGACCAAAAAACATCACGCCCTTCTTGAGATTCTTCTTCTACTATCAATTTGTTAAACTGAGTCTGACAAAATAAAATTCCAAAAAATAATATCATTTTTTTGTCTCTTTATCGAAAAAAAAACCACTTGACTTAAAAGGTCATTTGGAATGGGTTTGATCGTAGTAGTTCCGTTGTGAGAAGATACGAAAATTGAAGAAGAGAAAAATAGTGACGAGGGAAGATCAGTTTATCAAATATCAAGAGGACAGAAAAGTTTGTTCGAGATTTCGAATATGGAAAAAAAGGATTTAGAATGGAGTGTTTAGATCTTGAGTAGACGCAATATTGTGTACTTCTCAACGAGCTCATTCTAAAAATGTAAGTTTCATCCAAATCGGCAAATTAGAAAAAAAGCTATGGTCATATCTAAAATCCTGGATTCAAGCCAAACATCCTCGAGAATTTTCAAATTTTTTGCTAATAATTTTATGCTTTTTTGAGGTATCCTGTCTATATTGCCCACGGAGAACGTAATTTTGACAATTTCAGACCCCTCATTAACCTGCTTTGACCTATTTTAAAGTCACCTATTCCTTGAGAGGGTCGAAAATTTCCATAAAATACAAAAAATTTTATTTTTGAGTTTTTCAGGAATTTAAACATGCTATCGTATACTTCTTAATGAGCTCATTCTAAAAATATAGGTTTCAACCAAATCGGTTCATTACAAAAAAATTATGGTCATTTTTAGAATCCTGGATTCAAGCCAAGAGAATTTTGAAAATTTTTGCTAATATTTTCATGTTTTTTCAGGTTTTCGCACTCTGAAGTTATTGTTGTCTACAATTTCTTCGTTTAATTTCAATTTTTCAGAAAATCCGCTGTCGTTCTGAAATTTTTTTTCTTTTTAATGACCAGAGATTCCGAAAAAAGTATATTATTATTTAAGGTTTCATTCAATACTCTGAACACTTTATACCGTGACTTGAAATTAGTACCTATTCATAAAAAGTATGAGTTTTTCAAGAAATACATAAAAGTTCGTCTACACCCCTATTTTCGTTCATTTTTTCGAAACCAAAATGTCGAATAAGATCAGAATTCTAGAATTCAAAAACTTCGGCTTCTGTAGAATTCTGCAATTTACTCTAGAGTCTTTAGAATCTCAAATTCAGAATCCAAGAATTTCGAAAAATCTCAAATAATGCATTTTTCAATGTCCCAAAAAATCAAAAAATTCAAAATTTTTTGAAAAAAATTCCAAAAAGTTCCCAATAACACTTTTCCCAACTTTTCAAAATCCCAGAATCCCCTAACTAAATCCGGATCTTATCCTTATTTTTTTTTGCTCTTCTATATCCCTCCTCTCCCCCTTCTTTTTGCTTTTTGGTTGCTCAGAAACCTCGAAACAAAAAAGAAAGCAAAAAAAAACTAATGAAAATTTTCTCGGAGACTTAGACAGAAAAAAAGCTTCTTAACTCCATTCTTTTTTCCGTTTTCCTGAGCCTACTAAAGATGGAAAAAGGCTCTTCTGTTGTTGTTTTTGTAATGAGAATTCTAATGTTTTTTTCAGTCTCAATAATATTCCAGAATTTTAGAATCTAGAATTTTATTATCTTGATTTCCAAAAAAACCCTCTTTATTTTACCTAATTTCCCACACTATGACGCGACAGCTTTTCTAGAATCCTGAATCCCCCACGCATTCTTTTTTTCAAAAAAATCGAGAATTTTGAATCTCCAAAATAAAAAATTCCAAGCGATATGGAGGTAGTTGGCGTGTGAAAAAATCGCATCCCATCTTTTCAACGTTTTTACCGATTCAGAAGACATCGACGTCTTCTATGAATTCTTGGTGGCGGTGTGTGTGAAAATTATTCATGAAATGGGCTCTTTGAATGAGAGCTCTTTCAGTAGGCAAAAAAACTTTATGACTAGTTTTGAGATGGATTTTTGAGGTTTTCTGAAGAGTTTTTGGCAAAAAAGACAAAAAATAACTCAAATTTCTGTAATCTTAGTTTTACCCTTTAAAATTGAGAACTATTCCAATTAATCCCAGAGAAGTAGAAGTCTTCTTATTTTGAAAATTTTCCTCAAATTTTCTCTAGAATCGCAGCAAAAATCAAATTTTTTTCAAAGTTTTCAAATTTAAATTCCACGAAACTGAGAATCTCTAAAGTATTTTTCTGATGAATCTCTTTGTTCTTGATTTGAATTTTTAAAAAATTATTTTTCAATAATTATTTTTTGAAAATTTGAGTTTTTTCATCAAATTTTTCCGAGAATCCCAACGAAAATCTGGATTTTTTCTGAAACTTCAAATTCCGTTTTTTCAAAGTTTTTGAATTCAAATTCCTAGAGAGTTGTTTTCTTGCCCAGTGGCGGGCTGTTCTTCCACGTTTTTGAGATTTTCGAACTTGGAAAAACATATTCTACATGGAAAGCACAACATTGCGCCTGAAAAAATGAGCCAGCGAGACTACGCTTTGAACATCTTTTCTCGAAAACTGGAGGACGCTTATGCAACGGACACATGCCCTACGGTAGCCGCAGCTGTGAAGGAAATGAAAGAGCTGAAATCAGATGTGAAATTGAAATCTGGTTGGGCGTTGCCAGAGAAGAAATCTCGAAAGCCTTTCGGAACGAATGTTGTTACTTTTCTTCTCGATTGTTTCGATTCAGGAGAAAAAAACAGAAAACCCATGAATCCTGTCACTGTTGCAAACTTGATGCTCAGTGCACTAAACAAAGATGGTACGAAACGGTTCACTGTGGACGAACATAAGGACCCACGTCAGATTGCGTCATTCTTTTCAAGAGAAGCAGAAAAAATACGAACCTTGAGATCAGTCACTTTGCCCGAAATTTCCACAACAACAGTTATTCCTTTTGCCACTACCACCAAGTCAACAAAGCGAGGAAACAAACACAGAAGATCTTTGCACTTCCTGCACCGAAGAAGATGGCATCCTCATCATCATCACTCGAAGCGAAGTACAACCAAAGTCGAAGATTTTGTTGAATCCGAAGACGAACATCCTGATGCGGGCTGGATTCGATTTTTGCGAATGGAAGAATTCTGGGTGGCTAGTGATGAGGTTTACAATGCTACCCTCGAAAACTACGATTCTATATTCCTGAAATAGTTTACCTATCCACATTTTGCAATAAACTGTTCACACTAAGAAAAACATAGCGTTAAATAAATTCACAATTATTGATTGAGCGCCAAGTACAAACAGAAGAATGAAAAATATGTTCCCTATTGTTTACTCAGGAACTAGAATGATCAACAACTTGGAGTAGCCGTAGGAGTTGGTAGAATTAAGAATGGCACAACCTGATTTTTTGGCAAGTTTTTAAGAGATGGGATATGGGTACTGGACGTGATTTTATGCAGAAACCAGCTACAGGACATCATTTCAAATATGATATCGCATGTGGCTCATCAGACCAAAACCAATGACTCGAAATTGTTGTCATAGCGTACTATTTTCGATGTAAAATGTGCTCTGGCAGACTTTTTATGAGTGTCTGGTCAATTTCCTGAATAAAAAGATCAAGAGAAACGAAAACAAAAAAATTGAAAAAAAAATTTTTTTTTGCCCACGTATAGCATACATGGTTATGTTTCGAATTTCGGCTTATTTGAACACTGAGGTCATGGTTTTTCTTTTTCAATTCTAGTTTACCAGGGGTAAATTTTGACGAGAATTTTGAATTTTGTGGTTATTTTAACGGCCCCCTCACCCCACAAGCGCTATACGCGAAATACTGCCAAAGTGCCACTTTTTCAAAAAAAATCATGTTTTTTCACCACATGGATGGAGGATTCAAAAAATCATTACAACACAAAAAAGTCTTCAAATACAGTCTAGAAGTGATTTATGAAAAGATACAATCATTATCTCGAAAGAGAAAAAAAAATTTTTTTTATAAAAATATGGTCACTTCTTAGACGGTATTGGTGAGGTCATGACAAATTGTGGGTCATATGTCTTAGAAGTGTCTATATATTCAGTACCTGGAACCCCGATCGAAAAAAAACGCGTTTGACTTTTTTTTGTACAACTGGTTGGTGAATTTTCACAGAGAGTGAGTCTTAAATTTCTGGAAACTTGGAATCTCTAAATTCTCAAAATCTCACAATCAAAAATTCACATAAATCTCAAATTTCCTGAATTCAAAATTCTCTAGATTCTTATTTATTCTATCTTCTCACATTTTTCAGAAATGTGAAACTTTACTGACTCATTTTCAAGAAGTTTTCATGTTCCTCACATTTAGAATACCTTATAAATCTGTTCTCCGTTTTTTAAAACAAAAAAAAACCGCCCGATTTTTTCTATTTTTCTTCCAAAATAAATTAGCTTCATAAGTTTATGTAAGGAGGGTGTGAATGTGTCTGAATCTAGATATACGGAGAAGAGAAAAATAAACAAGCTTAAATCAATTGGCTTCGCCGAAAAAAACTAGTTATTACTTTTGGTTTTTGAGAAGATTCCCACAGGATTTTCTAATGATACTGAAAAATTGAAAATTTTTGAAAAATTTCTGAAATTTCGAACACGACACCATTAGCGTCTAATACATGTTTTGGGTGCGAATTAATTGTAAGACGTTTCGAAAGCGTGACATTTCGAAAGTGTGACATTTCGGAAACGGGACGTTTCGAAAATGTGACGTTTCGAAAGTGTGACATTTCGAAAACCCGACTTTTCGAAAGTGCGACGTTTCGAAAGCGTGACATTTCGAAAGTGTGACATTTCGGAAACGGGACGTTTCGAAAGTGCAACGTTTCGAAAATGTGACGTTTCGAAAGCGTGATATTTCGAAAGTGCGACGTTTCGAAAGTGCGACGTTTCGAAAGTGTGACGTTTCGAAAGTGCAACGTGTACTTAATCAAAAGACTCACAACGGGGCCCAAAATCGAAAAACAACTATTAGCAATATTTTAGAAGTTTCATCGCGCTCCATTGATAATAGTTGAAATTCGGCGGGAAAACTCGAATTTCAAATTTCAGCCATTTTCTCAATGGAGCGCGGTGAAACTTCGAAAAAAAATTTCGATGATAGACTTTTTTTTTGGATTTTTCATTTTTTCAAGAGTGAAAGGGTGTGAGAACTTGATCTTGATTCAGTTTTTGATCTGAATGACAAAAAAAAGGAAAATTCTGAACTTTGGTTTTTCCCCCAAAAAAAAACCGCTGAAATTCAAGATACAGTCATGGCCATAATTCTATCAAATTTTTGTGGTTCGAGGTGGATAACTTTTTTTTGAGAAAAGGTATAAACTTCAAATTTTACCACAACATTTCTGGCATAACCAAAAACATGTCTGCCAATTTTTAGGCACGTCTCTAAAAAATTGATGATTTTGTGACCGAAAAGGTGATCTGAAAAAAAATTTAATTTTCAAAAAATTTTCGGTAAAACATTCATATATTCTTAGAAACAAGGTTAATTTTATTAAATTGGGGCTAATCAAATTATAATACCTTGTTTTTATGAAGATATGAATGTTTTCCTGAAATTTTCTGAAAACCAGTTTTTTGCCAAGTCACATTTTCGCTCACAAAACTATCAGTTTTTTAGATATGTGCATAGAAATTGGTAGAAATGTACCTGATCATGCCAAAATTATTGTTTCAAAATTTGAGGTTCATACCTAATCTCAAAAAAAAGGTATCCCAAAAAAACCAAAATTTGATAGAATTATGGCCAGCACTGTACATATTTAAGCTAGACGAATTCATCTTGGATTTTCGTCAAAGATAAGAATGTATGTAATAAAAAAATTTTTTTTGCCTTCAAAATCGATTTTACTATAATTTACCCTTTTTAGCCACCCTGAATAATCCAATTTTCCAAAATGAGAAAGGACCCCCGATTTTAACGGAAACAAAAAAGGTGGCACGATTTATAGGGCGAGCAAAAACGGGCGAATATTTTATGAGTGCTCTTTTCCTTTTCTCTTCACTTTTTTTTCGTTGTTTCCAGTGGAACAAGTCACTTCAATTTTGACCGGGGGTGCAAGAGAGTGTTTCCGTGTATTTGGAAGGGGGTTCTATTTCTCAAGTGTTTACCACCCTATTCTGAATTTTGACGCCTTCATTGAGATTTTTGAAGTTTAGAGTCGATATGCATTCAAAAATCGCTATTTTCAAATTACAACGAAAATTCCGCTGAAAATTTTTGCATTTGAGAAACATCCAAAACTATTTTTGGAAATTTTTAGGATTTTTTCGTATCCTTTAATCCCACTTTGTAGGTTTCTGACACTTGTCTATAATCTCCATATTAGTACATACATTCTTTATGTTTGACGCAAATCTAGGATGGATTCGTCAATTTTTTTTGAATTTTCAGCGATTTTTTATACTTGAAGGTCCCCGAGTTCAAGTTGAGAAGAAAAAAACCAAAGTTCAATTTTTTTCAGATCAAAAATTGAGTCTAAAGCAAGTTCCCACACCCTTCTAATCTTGAAAAAAATGAAAAAAATCCAAAAAAATCTATATTATAGAAGTTTCACCGCGCTCCATTGAGAAAATGACTGAAATTTGAAACTTGAATTTTCCCGCCAATTTTCAAATTTTATCAGTAGAGCGCGGTGAAACTTTGAAAATAACGCTGATATCTTTTTCGACTTTTGGTCGATTTTTGGTCTCCGCGAAGTTTCGAAAGCGCGGCATTTTGAAAGTGTGACGTTTCGAAAGTGTGAAATTCCGAAAGTGCGATATTTCGCCAGTGCAACGTTTTGCTTTCGAAACGTCACACTTTCAAAAACTCGCACTTTCGAAATGTCACATTTTCGAAACGCCGCACTTTCGAAACGTCGCACTTTCGAAATGTCGCGGAGCTCAAATTTTTGGTCGATTTTTAACTTAAAGTTTTAAAAATTTCAAGAAGATTTTCGAGTTTAAAAATTGTAAAAATTCTAAGACTCTGAGCATCTCTATTAACCTTGAATTCAAATTTCCAAAAATTTGTAACTTTTTTCGTATTTTTTCGCGATTTTAACATTTTCAATTTCTACTATTCTCGAAATTTCCAAAAAAATTCGAGCTCAAATTTAGTTTACTCAGGTTTCAATTACAATTTGAATCTCTCTTTTTAGTCCTTTTTTTCCCTTTTTTCAATCCCAATTTGAATTCCATTTCTTTCCAATTCTCCTCTTTTCTCAGTTCCAAATTCCAATTTCAATAGTCCATTCACTTCTTTTTTTTCCATCCCCATCTGCTCCTTGCTCATCCGTTGTGTTCCATCTTCTTCTTCTTCTCATTTTCCTTTCCGTTGCTCATCCTTATATCTCCTCCCCCCTCTACTCCAATATAAATAGTGTTTTGTGGTTGTGAAATGGATAGAAGAAAACCGCGATGAAAAGAGAAATGAGCTCCGTGGAGCATCCACGGGGCTCCAAGTATGTGTTAAATCGGTTTCCATTTTGTCCTCGATCGAAATGGAGCCAGGAGGAGTAGGAGGAGTAAGAGGGATGAGCTCCGTCGTTTGGGGGGCGGAGCCAATTTCGTTTTGGATGTAGAAGATGGAGCATCGCAGCTAAATTCTGGCTCCGAAGATGGAGTCTTTTTTTGGGATAGTTTCGTTTTTGTATCTTTCCGATTTAGGGTCCTCGGTAGGTTCTTAGACTTTTGAGACATTATAAAGTTCGAAAGTTTTGGGTTTCAATTCCATGGGGCTAAAATTTCTAAGATCTTCATATATATAGATTTTGAGATTCAAAAAATCTGAAATTTCAAAATTCTGAGATTTTGAAAGTTTTAAAAACTTGAAAATTCTGAAGTTATGGGATTCGAAGATCCTGAAACTTTAATTTTCGAAGAATCTGAGATTCTGAAATTTGTGATATTGGGATTCTGTTAGATTTCGAGACTTTGAGATTCTGAAATTTTGAAATTCCGGAATTTTGAGATTCTGAAATTCTGTCATTTAACCAGTTTTCGGGTTCTGAAAATCTAGATTTTCAAAGCTCGGAATTTCAACTTGAATCCTTCAAATCCAAAAGTCCGGGAAGAAAATTAAAAAATGTTTTTCTATTTTTTTCAAAATTTTAAAACTCATAAATTGTTGTTCGTTTTGCTCCGGTTGGCACGAAAACTATCTCAAAAGATGTAAAATTTAAAAAGCTTCAAAATCAACATACAGAAATTTTCTTGTTCACTTTGAGTTTTAACTTGAGTCCTTCAAATCTAAATTTCTACAATTAAAAAAATTGTTTTTTCAAAAATTTTCAGATTGCTACAACTTTGTTCATTTTACCTTAATTTGCATGAAAACTACCTGAAAAGATTTGGAATTTTAAAAACTTCAAAATCACATACCGTAACCTCAATTAGAACAAAAACGTTTTTTAAACATGAGAAATTTTGAAATCCCAAAACCCCAAAATTTTCGATTTTCCAGTTCAAAAACGCATAATCTTGGACTATTCTACTCTCATAAAGACTCCGAACTCTAGATTGTATTCTGATTTTTTCTCAGATTTTTTTTCAATTTTTGTTCTCAGATTTTCTCAAATCTCGAATTTCAAAATCCCACATCATCATGACCTAAATTTATTCCCTCTTTTTTTGCTATTTCTGACCTATATTCCTTCTCCTCATTTTCCATCTGGATACATCATCATTATTATGAGGGGTCCCCCTCTCATTTTCATTTTCTTATTTCTTCTTCTTCTTCTGAATGAGAATCTCCTCATCCTCATTACAAATTCCTTCTCATTTTCCTTTTCGAAGCGACCCCACTGAGATTTTCCAAGTGTCTGCGTCTCTTCTAGATTCTGAATTTTAGATTTCCATAGGCTTGAAGACGTTCAGATTCCACTAATCAAGTATTCTTTTCAGATTCGCCTAGAATAGGAGAACGAAGAAATTGGAAGACGAAGAAAATTGGGAAAAGGTTATAATATTTAATAACATAGCAACCATTTCCATCTCCAAGCAATTCGAGGAGAAGGAAGAAGGAAAAACAGCAATCATTATTTTTCGTACCCACAAGGTTTGGTTGGAAATTTTTAGTTTTAGAAATTATTGAGATTTTGAGATTTTGAGATGGATTTTGAAAAGTTGAAAACTCTAAAATTTCGAAGATTTCCAAATTCTGAAATTCGATCCCTTTGGATTTTTTTGACCATTTTTGAGATAGTTTTGATATTCTGAATTGAAGAATTCTGAAGGATTCTGGAAAATCGAAATCCCATTTCTTCTGAAATCCAGAACTTTGGAAATTTCAAATTTAGAAAAGTCGAAATTCTAAATGTCACAGAATCTAAAAATCAAAATTTCAAAATTTAGTCTTCCCGGCGTTTCACAACCAGCCATTCCGCAATCACGAAATTTTGCAACCAGACATTTCGCAACTGGTTGCAAAACATACCTAGTTGCAAAACTTTATTAGTTTCGAAACGTCCAAGTTGCGAAATGACTGGTTGCGAAATGTCGTAGTTACGAAATGTCGCAGTTGCTAAATTGACTGAGTTTTGAAATGACCGGTTGCAAAACGTCCTTACAAGGGAAACTTTTTCAAAAATCCTCATAGAATTTTTTCTAAATTTGATCATTTATAGTTTTGAATATGGGCTTTCGAATGTGCTATGTGGCTAACTGTTAAGATTCCTGGAAGTGACTGAAATTTTGCTCTGAAAAATGGTGCCTTGTTAGTTATAAAATGATCAGTTGCGAAACGTCGTAGTTGCGAAATATCATAGTTGCAAAATGGTCGGTTGCAAAAAGTCCTAGTTGCGAAATGACTGGTTGCGAAACGTCTGTAGTTGCAAAATGACTCGTTGCGAAATATCGTAGTTGAAAAATGTTTTATTTGCAAAATCACCGGTTGCAAAACGTCTTAGTTGCGAAGTGACCTAGTTACAAAATGTCTCAGTTGCGAAATAGCCGGTTGCGAAACGTCGGAACTTCACAATTCTAAAATTTCCAGATCTCCTATGCGCTTCGAATGTAGCCTTTTCCCTCTATTCCTTATCCACATTCTCCCGATTCTCCTCCTCTTTCTCCACATCAAACCTTCGGAATCCAGTCAAAACTATCAATGGTCGTATGATTCCGATGTTTTTGGGGGTCCCGATTTTTGGGGTCTCGTCGAGAAGGACTGGTGGATGTGTAAAAAAGGACGATTACAATCACCAATCGATATTCAACCGGATCGATTATTGTTTGATTCGAGTGTCAAACCGGTTAGGTTGGATAAGTTGCCGGTGAGTTTTTCAAAAAAAAAAAACATAAATTTTGAGCCAAAAATCATTGAAAACGAATGGAAATTAACAATTTTGGGAGTTTTTCTTTTTTCTAAATTTTGAATCCAAATAACTCCGTTTTCAATGATTTTTGACATAAAAATTATGGAAAATGGATAACAATTAAATTGCTCATCATAAAAATTTACTTTTCTATCTCCTCTTCCAGGTCCTTTCCGAATTTGTGAACACTGGTCAAATGGTACGTATCCGAATCGGATACTCATCCAAAAAACCGTCGGTCAACATCACAAATGGTCCACTGTACGGGTACAGATATCGGTAGGTAGTTTTGAATTGCTCATCATAACATTTTACACATTTTTGTAGTTAGCAAATTTTTGACAGCTTTAATGGTTCTGGAGATACAAGCATATAAAGAAAGTAATTTTTATCGCTTGTAACTTTAGAACCATCATAGCTATCAAAATTTTGTCAACTACAAAATTTCTCATCATAAAATTATTCACATTTTTGTAGTTAAAAATTTTTTGATAGCTTCAATGGTTCTAGAGATACAAGCTTTCAAAGTTAGGATACATCCGACTAGTTCATTGGAAGAGAATCTTAACTTTGATCGCTTGTATCTCTAAAACTATAGTAGCTATCAATTTTTTGTCAACTATGAAATTGCTCATCATAAAATTTTACACATTTTTGTAGTTAAAACTTTTTTGATAACTTTACTGATTCTAGAGATACAAGCCATTAAAGTTGGAAAATCGCTCAAGAACTTATTTGACCAGTCTCTGAACTTTGACCACTTGTATCTATAGAGCGATTAGAGTTATCAAATTTTCGCTAATCAAAAGATTGCTCATCATTAAATTTCACATGTTTCCGTAATTGAAACCTTCTTGATATCTTCAATGGTTTCTGAGATACAAGCTTCCAGAATTGAGGAATATCACTGGACCCAGTGAAAGAGACTGTTAACTTTGATCGCTTGTATCTTCCGAACGATTATAGCTATCAAAATTTTGTCAACTACAAAATTGCTCATCTTAAAATTTCAGACATTTTTGTAGTTAAAAATTTCTCGTTAACTTTCATGGTTCTTGAGATACAAACGTTCGAATTTGGAGCTATAGCTCAATATCCCATTATAAAAGTTATTCGAGTTTGATTCCTTGTAACTTCAGAACAATCAGAGCTATTGAATTTTTGCCAATTACAACATTGCTCATCATAAAATTTCAGACATTTTTGAAGTTAAAGATTTCTCGTTAACTTTCATGGTTCTAGAGATACAAGCGTTTGAAGAATTTCAAAATGTTCAAAAAATCCAAAACACCAAAATTTTCCAGGGTTCAAAGAATCGACTTTCATATGGGTCGCGGTGCGGAAAACGGTAGTGAGCATACGATAAATGGGCGGAGATTTCCCATGGAAGTACAGTTGGTGGCATTCAATACGGATTTATATCCGAATTTCACGGCCGCTTCGAAATCTCCACACGGAATCGCGATACTCTCGGTGCTCGTGGATGTGAGTGAAAAATTGAAATTTGGCGGCCTAGAACCTCACAATTTTGGATTTCTAGGCCACCAGAACTTCAATATAGTAATGTTTCTAATTCTTAAAACTAGCACGCTGCAATCGCGCTCTAATGAAATTCTTTATAATTTTCAGTTCGGTCCCCAAACGAACCAAGAGCTCACAAAGCTCACAATCGCCACTGCCAGTATCAGCTACAAAGATCAGCGAGTTCAAATGGCCGACTTCGAGCCATGGCGTCTTCTTCCATTCACTCGGGATATTATCACCTACGAGGGATCCCTCACATCCCCTGGATGCCATGAAACTGTCACTTGGATTATTATGAATCAACCCATTTTCATCACCAAGGAACATGTGAGTTTTCAAATTTTTTTATAGACCACCAAACTGTTTTCAGTTCGAAGAGTGGTCTCATCTCTACCTCTCCATGGAGGGTGCCGAGAAGGTCCCAGTGGCACCGAATTTTCGTAAAATTCAGGAGACTAATAATCGGCTGGTGAGGACTAACATTCAGCATAAGGTATGAACACGAAATTTTGAATTTTACCCTAATGTTTTTTTTTTCTAGATGAGCTACAATTGCAACGTATCAGTCAACAAGATCCACTACCGAGCCAATCATCTTCCAGCTTCTGCCACGAAACCAGCTCAACACTCCACTCGACGGCACAATAATCCATTTGTCTGAAAATGCCTATTTTTCCCTATATTTTGCTCAAAAATATATCATATTTTTCTCACTGATTTTTTATATTACAATTCTGATCGGAACAAACTAGAAGAGAAGTACACACACACAACGCAATTCGGGATGGAACGGAAAATGTCTAGAAATTTTAATTTAGGAGGATTCTGGAGAGAAAAATTTATAGAAAACGAGGGGAAAGTCGAGAAAAAAAAGGGTTCTAGATTTTCCTTGAATAGAGATTGTCGTCGTGAACAGTTTTGGTTGGGGGGAGCAATTGCGAATGGAGCGCAATTGCCTCTCTGCCTTTCTCTATTTCTAGTGGTGCTTCTCGCGTTCGGCCTCGAATCCGGTTCCTGGCACGAATTGCTCAGCCTTATTGTGGAACAAGGAGTGGTTTCCGTCTCCCCATGGGAATGGCTGGAAATTGGATACATTTAGGAGATAGTTTGTGCGAGATTTGGTTGTTTTGTTTGAGAGGAAATTGTTTTTGAGCAGATTTTTAGACTCTTTGTGGACGCTTAGGGGTTGAATGCCTATTTCTTCGTTAAAATATAACTTTTTCAGGTTTCATTGGATTTTTATCGAATCCAGAGAATAATTCTGGGTTTGGTTTGACATTCAGCATCTTCTAAAGCTATTTTTGCTCAATTTTTAGCTAACGATGAACTTGAAGGCTTTATCCCTGATTTCAGGTGTTTTCTTGCTTCAATTCTAGAGATTTTTCAATTAAAATTCATAAAATTACCTTGTTGCGCACGTTCAAGAAGGCGTACTCAACGTGCTCTGGTCGCTCGTGGCTCATGTGCTTCTTGTGATCCTTGAAGGCGGCGTACATGGTCAGGGCGAGGCATGGGATCGAGGCAATGTAGAAGATCTTCTTCCAGGTCTCAGAGGCGCCTGAAAATTAGGAGTTTTCGATGGATTCAAAAGGATGAAACTCATCGAAATTTAGTCTTTTGGCTCAAAAAAACTCACTGTGGTTTGGCTTGAGCTGGGTGGTGTAGGATTGCTTGAATCCGTCAACGTTGTGTGATCCGTAGAATGGTCCGGACGAGTTGCGTTGGAAGGTCTTGACGACCGAGCGGCCGGCTGGCTGAGCGAGACGGTTCATGGCGGATACCTGAAGATAATTGGTTGAATTTTAGGGAAAAAAGTAGGAAAATAACGGAATTTTAAGAAAAGTCACGTTCAAAACGACACAGAATGATAGGACAACAGTGGGTGTTTACGTGGTTTTGGCGACTAGATCGCAGGGAAAAGTCATATGATTTCGCGAGTGAAAAGGGCAAATTTGGATTGTATTACTTTGTTTTAAAGTGGAAAATTTGAGATTTTTAAATTCTGGCAAAAAAAATATAATTTTAATTTTAAAAAAGCGTAAATAATATTTTTCAATGTGAAATTTTCAAAATTTATGCTTAAAATGATCGCTGGGAGACCAGGAATATTTTTTTATAGTTGAAAAGTGCGAAAACAATGGGGGAAAAAACTGAATAACCATTTTTTTCTAAAAAATCGTGAATTTTCTGAAAATCAATAATTCTGGGTCAATTTTCCCGATTTTTGAGTTCAATCCCATTAGAATTTATCCAAAAATTTATTTTCCACACATTTTCATGACAAAATTCGACGACAAACCTCCAAAAATCACAAAAACTCGAAAAATATCGATTAAAACTTCAAAGCCCCGAAAATCGATAATTTCTGGGCCAAAATTTTCGATTTTAGGTTCAAAATGTTGCAAATTCGATGGAGAATCTATTTTTTTCAAAATAATCGCTAATTTGTCAATAATCAACAGAAAAATCCATGAAAACGCACGTGCACTCGGCGTTCGTCAAGAGAGAGTCCGTCTTCGTGGCGAGACCCAACCGCGAAAATGCGTGCGCCTTTAAACTACGTGCACTTTGCACTGGTCTTAGGATCGTTCATAACTTTGCTGAAAGTGCTCCAAATTGTCTGAAGTTTTGTGGACATGTTGAGAAATGCATATAAAACAAGTGCTGAAAATTTCAAAACATTTCACCCATTGGAAAAATATTTATTAGGGAGAAACCAAAATTAAA